>OZ026519.1:64542629-64922950 GCA_964019695.1 Loripinus fragilis | reverse complement strand
CCCCTCAGGCCACGAACAGCGTGGAATCAGGCCCCAACTTTTACGACCAGCTACGTAGACTAGACCGAGTTGAGAGCCAACCGGCTGGAATTGTTATAAGTGAATCTGACGTCCCAACGTGGGGATACGATCAGGAACCGTTATATAGGAAGAGCCACTTATAATGAACTTGACGTCTATATACTAAAAAGACAATCAACGTTCCGCGCAAGAAATTCTATGCGAATCAGGTGACGTCCGAAACACAGGATCAATCACATTCCTATTATCTCAGCGCCGATTGACTGAAGTAGACAACGTGCGGCTAAGAAGATATAGTGTTCGTGAGACGCGTGTAATACCAAGAGTTATAGTGTTCATGAGACACGTATAATCCCAAGAGTAATCATCAATACTATACTGGAGTATTAAAGGGCCCAGTTTTTTTCTGAGAACTTAAGTTATATGTGAATCATATTCCTTACGTCTCTTATTTCTGACTAGTTGACGTACATCTAGAGCAGGACACTCTAAGATTGATTCTAATTGAAATGATCTTAGAGTGGCAACTTGCCCTAGTATAGGATGGTCAATTAGCCAGAAATAACAGCGTAGGTGGTGCCATTGTATTTTAATGTGTTGTTGATGTTTTCTTAGTACATAAAGTACTGAAAAGTTTTTGCTAGTTGTGTGCATTATTTTTCCCTGGTAGCATCGTCATCGCAAAAGGAATTTTCCAATAAGATTTCCCCTCTTCCTTCCTGACCGGCTTTATGTCGTAACAATGGTGTCAGAAGTGGGATTTTTGAGGTTTTATTGGCAAATTTCTCTGCTGTGACGTTGCTTCGGGTGCACACTAGTAGATTTTTTTTCACAAGAAAGGTTGTGACTGTCAACACACAGTACTGATTGCATGCGTTCCCCTGTGATGAAGTGCGACACATGTATATAAGTCGTCACATTACATTCTGAGGGGACCCATACTTTCTTGTCCTGTGGATTGCTGTGGGGTATAAAACCCAAGGAAAATTTGTCAGAGTTTAATTATTAGACTTGTCCACCTTTATTTGACCCATATAATTGTGTATTGGCTTATGCCCTGTATTCCTATTAATTAAGGATACTGATATGGAAAATTTCATATCGTCTGAGGGTACTAATAATTTAAATCACCTCAGTGACGTCATAGTGTGTGACGCCACTTAACTGATTTCTATTATTAGAAGAAGTCCATAGAAAGATTATTTTTAGTCAATTATTATGTCTTGCTATGACAAGGGACTGTTGACTTGACTGTAACGCGTTTATATTAATATCGCGTAGGTATACGTTACTTGACGTAAATACGAGGAAATGAATGACGTTTTTTTTTTGTCAAGTACGTTTAGTGAAGGCCTATTTAAGGTTGATATATATCCTAGGCACATTTCTGTGGTGATTTCTTAGACGTTGCACTTTACGTTACTCATATGTAACGTCATTTAAATCCCTAGTATAATTATTAGTTTACCAGCGCGAACGTTGGTTAGCCCATACCTATTTAAAAGGGACAAAGCGAACCCTTATTTATTTTCAACAGTAAAGTTGATTTATACCATTCCCAACAATAGGCTAAAATGGATAAACATATTTCATTAGCACGGTAATTAGGATATGAAGGGCAAGAACTAAGGGATTATCTTAAGAGGCAACAAGATTTAGAAAGGGAGGAAAGGGTGGCCCAAAGGGAATATGAAAGACAGAAAAGGGAGGCCGATCAAAAAGATAAAGAAAGGGAGCAAAAAGAGAAAGATCGGGAATTAGAAAAAATGAAAATTGAGACCGCGTGTAAGGATAAGGAAATGAAAATGGAAAAATTAAAAATTGAGGCCGAAGTGGAACTCAAAAAGATCGAGGCCAGGACCACTTCACATCACTGGGGGCCCAAAGAGAAAAGTTCAAATCCTAGGAGTCCCAAGCTTCCATACTTTGACGAACATACGGATAAGATGGATAGCTATTTAACTAGGTTCGAAAGTTATGCCATTTCAAATAAATGGGACCCGTCTATGTGGGCATCATACCTAAGTGCATTATTAAAGGGACGCACTTTAGAAGTCTTCGTTAGGCTTTCCAGAGATGACCAGTCGGATTATGGTCAGATTAAGGAGGTTCTGCTAACTAATTTCAACCTCACAGAACGATCTTTTCGTAAGAAATTTAGGGATTGTAGGCCCGAGAAAGCCGAAACTTTTAGACAATTTAGCGGTAGGCTAGCGAGCTACCTTGATAAATGGTTAGGTTTGGCTAAGGTCGAAAGGACCTACGAAGCCGTTTGTTATTTTTTGGCCCGAGACCAGTTCCTCGACTGTTGCAGTCATGAACTTTATTTGTATCTCAAACCTAAGCCGTTTAAAGTCCTGGGTGAGTTAGTCCATGAGGCGGATTTGTTCGCCGATGCCAAAGGGGGTGTTCCCTTGTGTGTATCAAAGGGGCAGCGTGAAAGTAAAGTTGTAGATAAAGTCCAGCCTAAGATAGAGCCCAATCAAGATCAGAGGCCGGTAGTTAAGTGTAAGATTTGTGGCAAGCCCCTTCCTACTTACAAATGTTGGAATAACCCCGATAACAAGAGGGTGGCATATAGTGCAGAATTTAATTCCACGTATAGGGGAGATAATTCAAATTGGGGTCAAGATAGGAACCGTGGTCGAGTTGACCAACGTGACAATCATTATGATAATGATAATTACAGGACCGACCATCAGGTCAATTTTTGTAAAATTGAAAGTTCGGATGTAGGAAAAGGTCAGGCTAAGTTTATTTCTCATTTTTCATTGGAAGGTTTACCCCGTAAGGATAGCAAGGGCACTTGTCATTTCCCACGGTAAAGGTTGCCGACAGCGATTGGTACCGTAAATGGTAAAGAAGTAAGGGTCTTGAGAGACACAGGTTGTACGGGGGTAGTTGTTAGAAGGAGTTTAGTTTCTGATGGTCAGATGTTAGATATGCAGTCTGGTGTGACTCTTATTAACAATTATAAACAGAGATGTCCAGTAGCCCGTATCAATATTGATTGTCCGTTTTTTAGAGGGACTACGGATGCATCGTGCATTGATGATCCAGCACATGACTTAGTCATTGGTAATATTGAGGGGTCAAAATTTCCGGATATAGCCCATTTTTCATCAGGGGTAGTCAATAAGAAGAGGTCAAAGAAAAGTAGAAAGGATAGAAAGATCAAGGTGGCAGATAAGTTTATTAGGCAGAACAGGCAAGAATTAGTATTGAAGCAAGCGTCAAATGTTAAAATGAAAAAGATTAGAAGAAGGGTAGAGTCTGGTAGTGTGACTAAAAGTCGCAGTTTCTCTAGTGGTGAAACTAAGTTCATTCGTAGGAATGGTTTAATTTATAGACATTTTAACAAAAATGCAAATGTTTCACTTCAATTAGTAGTTCCTTCTAGGTTAACGCACAGCGTTATGAAATTGGCCCATGAATCACGAAAGGTGGTAAATCATAGAGGCAGAAAGGAAGCTATATCTAAGGTCTTAGATGAATTTTATTGGCCCGGTGTTTGTAGAGAGGTAACTCAATTTTGTAAGTCTTGTGCCATTTGTCAAAGGACAACTCAAAATATAAAGGTCGCAAGTAAGCATTGTTGTAGTGTACCCCAGAGAAACATATTCTCTAAGGAGGCAGTAGTTAGCCGTACAAGACGGACTGAAAGCCGGACAGAACGACGACGTTCATATGGTAGTGGTAGACGTTGCCCGATATCATATTTTTGGCGTGATATGACAGTGACTGACAGCAGTAGTTGGTATTAGTATTAAAGGTGTGCGACAGTGTAATGACGCAATTGTCTCTGATTGTTGACCTATATTTTAGCTATGATAGCATAGTAATAGTCACAGAGGAGTACTTTTGACGTGAGGAGTCACGGAGTTTATTAAAGTCAGGATGGATGACGGTAGACGGTTGACGTGAGCAAGTCACGATAACATATTTCAGCAACAGAGGTTAGCTGCAACGTGAAGAGTCACGTTAATTTATGTTGAGCAAAGATTTTATTATGGAGGAAGTTATTAATAGGTATACTTGGCATAAACATACGTAACCTGTGGATCTTTGCAAAAGGCATTGGCTATTGAGCCTTATATATTAAATGTCATAAGACATAAAACTTCATAGGAAGTTAAAGGGGTACGACCCCATAAATGGAAAAGTTAAAGGGGTACAACCCCATATTTATGTGTTGAGCATTAAAGCTTCAACTATAACAGGTCTGTAATTGTGGCAATCTGAGGACAAGACAATGTGGGGGCAGACTATCTTTCCAGGTAGTCCGCCATTTAAGTCCCACGTGAAAAAATGTTGTGTTATATATTTGTTCTGTATTGTTCCTTCTTTTTTACATTGTGCATCGTAAGAAAAAGTCGTTCCTTTTTCTCCCAAAAGGAAGGGCCTTTGTTACGATGCAGAATATATGGAACAACAGAATCAGTGATGGTTGCGTATACGCACAAATACGCAAAGGTTTAGGTATGCACCTGGTCACCTATTCGAACCATGATACGATACCTTTTCTACTAATAGTCCCTATAAAAGAGTGGTTTGTCTGAGATGGAATTCAATGTGTCTTTATTTATTAACACTTGCACGATTTTGTTACTTTTCTTGAAGATCTTGTGCACTTTTCACTATATAAAGGATGGAATTTCCCATTCTTGTTAGGGGACATTTTAAAGATACCGTAATGAGGTTGGATATAGAGACGCTATTCATTATTATAGAAAGAACCGTCTCTGATTTGTGTCCCCTCCTACGTTGGAGGCTGAATGTTGGTGAGCCGCAAGATTGATACCTGAGGGCACTTATTAGCTGTCCCCTCAGGCCAAGAATCGGGCCCCAACTTTTACGACCAGCTACGTAGACTAGACCGAGTTGAGAGCCAACCAGCTGGAATTGTTATAAGTGAATCTGACGTCCCAACGTGGGGATACGATCAGGAACCGTTATATAGGAAGAACCACTTATAATGAACTTGACGTCTATATACTAAAAAGACGATCAACGTTCCGCGCAAGAAATTCTATGCGAATCAGGTGACGTCCTAAACACAGGATCGATCACATTCCTATTACCTCAGCGCCGATTGACTGAAGTATACAACGTGCGGCTAAGAAGATATAGTGTTCGCGAGACGCATGTAATACCAAGAGTTATAGTGTTCGCGAGACGCGTATAATCCCAAGAGTAATCATCAATACGATACTGAAGTATTAAAGGGCCAAATTTTTTTCTGAGAACTTAAGTTATGTGTGAATCATATTCTTTACGTCTCTTATTTCTGACTAGTTGACGTACATCTAGAGCAGGACACTCTAAGATTGATTCTAATTGAAATGATCTTAGAGTGGCAACTTGCCCTAGTATAGGATGCTCAATTTGCCAGAAATAACAGCGTAGGTGGTGTCATTGTATATTAATGTGTTGTTGATGTTTTCTTAGTACATAAAGTACTGAAAAGTTTTTGCTAGTTGTGTGCATTATTTTTCCCTGGTAGCATCGTCATCGCATAAAGGAATTTTCCAATAAGATTTCCCCTCTTCCTTCCTGACCGGCTTTATGTCGTAACACATGTGTAAAACGCATAACTTAGAAATAGTGTTTTTACCATATAGGACTGCTCCTAAAGAAAAGAATTCGCCTCTTACGGGTGCGAATTTTTCTCCTTTTAGAGAAGTCTCCATTTTAAAAAGGGGCGCAATTGATGAGAATTTTTGTTTGATTTGATTCTTTATGTCCCATCAACAATCTTTCAGTTATAAAGGGACGGGTCTTCCTGGGTTGAACCAGTACTAAGCTAGGATTAATGTTCTTGCTCAAGGGCACAACGCAGTGACGCCGGTGAGGCTCGAACCCGCGGCCAATTGATAAGAAGCTTTTGAGGAACTTGTCTCCCCTTGATATGCGTTACTATTTTAGTGTTCTGGCTACGCCATTTGTAGGTTATTTTTATACCAAATATCAGGGCACTATAATTCCTTTTGGCTTTAGAAAATGAGATTTAATTTTTCGAAAGGTTTTTTTTTCTTTTGTAAGCCTATGTGCAACGTGTGACCCCTTGGGCTGGGACATCTTTAGCCCAAAAGACCATAATTTGAACTAAAATATTATTTTTCTATTTCCCCTGTCCCCCACAAAATTCGTTCTTAGCTCCGGGGCAATACCTTGACCAAGCTTGTGGCTTTGTTGCTCAAGAAAAGAAGATTCAAGAAAAGAAGATTTTTATGTTGACTCATACTTAGATAAATAGGTGAGCACGGGAGAGGGGTTGTTTTTAGCTCAAGGGTCATTTTTGATGCTGCATACCACAAGAAATGTAAATGCTCTATGTCTTGTGCTTTCAGACAAGAATATTTTTGTTTTCCTAGCTTATAAAATGGCCTAGTTATACAAGGGGATAAATCCATTTAAACAAGTATAGAAGAAGGCCATATAAGAATCATTCATACGAGCTGTCAATATTTTAAGAGATATCCTTCAAAACAATTGATGAGGACGGACGCCGCATGTCACATTGCACGACGGACATCCAACGATCACAAAGGCTCACTTTGAGCCAGTTTGTCTCAGCTAGGCTAAAACATATAATCACAGAAAATTCCCCACACTTGATTAATTATATTTTAATTCAACAACTTTACGTGCTGTTATATCATTTAGCGCCACATATAATCAGCTCACATGCAGGACATCTTCGTCCTTTAAACACTATCCATTGACTGACTACTACAGGGTTTTTACAATCTCCGATAGGGAACGGTGTGCACGGAAGCATTGGACACCCTATGGAATCTTCCGGTGTACCTAAAAGAAATCAAAGTAACATTTATTTAGTAACTTAAGTATTTTCAGACTAATTGAATTTTCTATAAATCTACCTATAATAAAGTCAGGATGGTCCATTGTTATATTCAGGAGCCACAGGTTATAATTTCCAAAAATATTATATTTCTTTCTCAGAAGATCGATTTTGTGACTTTTAGTGATCTCTGTTGCTCTTCCTTACGGTGCCGTGGGTTGGTCTACGTCTACAGTGTGTGGCTGTGGTATTTTCTGATCATATACTCGACAAAAAAGAAACGCACCACTTAGAACTGTTCAACTCTCAGGAAGATCACAAGTGAAAGGCCAGTTTAGTTTATATCAGTGCAAAGGTATGTCAGGTACTGCTGCGTTACACGTGTTTTGCAATCAGGCGTCGAAATTGTGTTAAAGAAAATTGGTCACGAACGAAGTGGGGGTCAAACTGTAAAGTCACAGGAAACAAGCGTTTTTTATAATGCTCTCTTGCTGGATAAGTTCAACCAATTGGAATCAATTCAGAAGACCAAATTGTACCCAGACACTTATTCTTTGCAAATTCTATTTTTAAATTCATCACACGCGATAATTGAACGCTAGCTACCCCATGTATTGTGACTACCCTTTGGATAATGATTCCACACTGGAGATAAACCTTACAAAACATTTAAAGATTTCAACATTGTTTTAATCAATTTAAACGGTCCTAACTGATGAAAATGGATTTTGGAATTACAAAAAAACATCAATAAACACAGTAGTTGTCTCACATAACAACAACAAATCGTTTTCATACTTTGCAAATGTAAAACATACTTGGAATTCGATGCAGACAGTAGCGTTGAATTAACGCTTCCAAAACTCGTTTACCATTCGCCTTGATGTGTTTTGTGCCTACACAGGGAAAGTACAGATACTCATCTAAGTCACAATCAAGTTTTAGTAAGATTTGTCCAGAAATGAATATTTCATGACAATTAACATTTTCGTATTAAAAGGAGATCTTAATGGGGAAAATCGTAGTGGTGCGTTTCTTTTTTGTCGGGTATATTTACTTACTTTTTGTCTAAGCAGACAGAGCAGACCCAGATGAAATGCCATTATATACTGCATTTTATCTGGGTCTTTGCTGTTTGTCAGATAACCTGATATGGGGTAGGTTAACGAAGCGAATCATAATTGAGCCGCTGCATGAGATTTCCAACAATTTGACATTTTGACAAATCGAGGCTCGGACGACCCTGTGCAGCCTCCATTTAGGCTTAGAAACTCCAAATGATATTCATTCAGTAGCTTAACACTCATAGGATATTCGAGCGTAAAGCAAAGGCTCTGATCAGACTGCGCGTATGCGCAGGCTGATCTGAGGCTTTGCTGGTCGCACATATCACATTGTTGGAAATCTCATGCACTGGCTCAATTATTAAATTATTCACAAGATGTTTCATGTAACACAAATGCCCCCGAAATATAACCTATGCACATTGGACCTGTATTGAAATACTATTTATTTTCAAAAGCAGGTCAATTTAATATGAAAAGTGTTTTCCCATTAGGAATACGAAGGTGGAATATCAAGGATTCCGGTTCAAAATCTATGGCCAAAGGTAAAAAAATGTAAGTGAGTATGATGAGGAAATACCACAATCACAAACCGCAGACAACCCCGTGGCACCGCGAGGAAGAGCCGCTCAACCATCACGAGACACCAGGAAGACAAATTAAGCAAAGCAACCAGCTCTCTCTTCCCCATCAAGATGATTGCAATACTAGAATTGACATAAACTAACGTACAACAAAACATAGAACAATCACAGACTCCCAGAATGGGAGTAACAATAAACAAAAAGTCAACAACAACAGAACCACCGCCTTAGAACGGACAGCAACCTAAGCCACCAGGGGGCTTAAATGCATTTTACTGGTACCAAATATTCGCCCTAGATTCTGCTGTTGTTGAAGTACAAGAAATGTTCAGCTCGCACGGAGGCCATCTAACTAAAGTTTGCTACTTTTTTTCTACAGTAGGTCAACCGTCACTGTCATTATATTTTAGCATGACTGAAAAGGTATTGCCACAACGTGTTAGCATGTAAAAGTCTAGGCTCTAGGTGAAGTATGTATTTCTGAAGTTATTGTCAGTGTTAATGATTGTTTCTACTATATATCTTATATATGTATTTTCAAAAGTATGTCAAAATCTGTTTCATTAACTTGGTTACTAAAGTAAGTATGATCAGTAAATACCAAAATCACAAACGGCAGACCAACCAACGGCACTGTTAGAAAGAGCTACATGACATTTACAGTAACAAGACATCCAAAAGCCAATAAAAGCAAAGCAACCAGCTCTCTCTTACTCGTCAAGATGATTGCAAAGCTAGAAAGGACATAAAGTAATGCATACCAAAAACAAAGACCAACACAGAACCCCCACAAACCATTGGAGGTACATAAAACAATACAACAACAACAACAACAACAACAGAGCCACCGCATTAGAACGGACAGCAACCTAAGCCACCTGGAAGCTTAAGCACATTTTACTGGCGCCAAAGCTACGCCCTAGATTTTGTTGTAATTAATACACAAAAAAAGAGTTCTACTGATAAGGCGTACATTTTCCCTAATCGACATGATATTAAACACCAACCTTTCAAATTGCCCTCACGTCCTTTTTAAATTGTCATTGTTCGCAATAAAAAAAATATATTACGCATCAAGATAAGTTTCAAGGCAACTCAGTGTTTATAAAGTCGTAGAAACTAACATTTTCTGTCCCTACCCCTCAATTTTCGTCTTTAAACTGGGTATTACCTGATTTTTTAATAGAACAATAAAGATTTTTACTAGTCCTCTCAAAATTGTTTTGCAATATGTGTATCATGTTTTTAAATCATAGTCAGGCAAGAAGTAAAAATATATACAACTCAGTAGCAGTGCAATATGAGCTAGAATTAGCAAACAACCGTGACTTATAGGTTTTATGAAGTTAAGGTGACCAGTATTACGTAGGAAGCTTGCTATGATCCCAATCAATTAATACATCAAACAAAGCAGGCATATTGCATCGCTGTCTATCAACGACAGAGCTCTCGTCAAGCGAATTATGCGCGTAGGTCTTATCAGTGCTAAGCTCTTGCTTTAGGGTGTAAATGTAGTACAATTTTCATTTTCAAACGACCTTCACACTGTTAACTGCCTTATCTGTAGGCGCTAAAACAAACAAAGTTCTTGGACCCCGTTCTTCAAATTTCTAAAAATGAATTAAGGTTTAAGTGGAGTAAGATCTAAATTATTGCAATAAAAGAAAAGTCTTCTATCAATAATTGCAAAAAGTAATTTCCAAGTATTTAAAGCATTATATTCAACATGCTCTCGCTTGCACCAACGGTTACAAAATTATTGTAAGGAACCAGCAATTTATTCACAACATTTGTTAAAGTCTATCGATGAAGGAAACCTGTATTTAGGTCTTTTACATATAATAGACCAAACACTTGAAGCAGTAATAATTTTTAAATCTTAAGTGACCTGGTGACCAGCAGCTTGGTAGAAATAGTTTGATTCCTTACATTCTCAAGAATCAGGAACAGTAGTTTCAATACCAAGTACAGTTACTAATTTCTTATATTAAATACAGTAGTATTTGATTCTTATACATGCCTGAGATTATTCCTATATCTTTTAGTAGAATGATCATAATATTAAAATCTTTTCCGCTGACTTAATAGAAATAAGACTAGGAAAAGGTCTTTCCACCCAATAGGTATACACATGCGATATAAAAAAATTCTAGGCTCAGTATTTAAAAAGTTCTGGACTCGAGGTTATAAAACTTGAGTACAGTCTCAAACTCAAAATTAAGCGCAATGATTGGCTTGTTGAGCATTTCATCTTCTTTCATCAACGAGTTAATAAATTCTATAAGACAGCAGCATAAATGTTAGATTCTATATAAATGTTAGATTCCATTTATCACATGTCATTAAAATTAATTAAAAATCGTATTTTTGGCGTTTGAACGTCAATATTTCGCCATATTTTACGCAAATTATGGACTTCATTATATAACGTTTCTAAATCTGTAAACCACTAGATTGTATTGCATGGTGTTTTATCAATACCATGCGCGAAGTCACGTGATAATGTCATATATTTAGGTATATATGATAAGGCACAGATTCGTGTATGCGTATATGGGATATCAAAGTTCTATTGCTTGTAGTTGAAAGGGTACGAACTATATTTATGTTTGTTGTTGGCACACACGCGTCGTAGTGCCCAAAGACAACATGGCCCATTGACCATCGATACCGTGCGTATGCACAACCAAATTGCTAAATCGCACATGTATTTTGATCAATGGCAAAAGAGCATTAGATTAACATGTAATTAAATCGTTTCTTTTAATTTTAGTATATATTTAATGCACTCATTCGTTGTAATATCAGCGCTGGTCATATACCAGACGTGTACCTACCGGGTTTAACGCAATAGTTACAACCTCTGCAAACCCCGGTCCGTGGGTGACTGAAGAACAAAGGATATGGGCAGATGTACGAGTCTGGAAGACATTTGTTTACTGGACACGAAGATACACTCTGGACACACACTGTAATTAAAAAAGAAACGTATTCAATTTTTGGATGGTTCATGGAATCATGAATACTTCGGGTCTCTTGCAAAGTAAGTGAAGCTCGAAGGGCTTTACGTTAACTTTTCTGAATTTTATTTTTAAGTTGTTGTTTTTTTGTTTCTTCAAAATAAATTGCTGAACAATGAGTTCATTTAAACAACTGGCTTCAACAATCCTCTTTTTAGGTGCAAAAAGAGCTGCATTTTTAAAAACAAAAAAAGTTTCTGATAAAAGTTCAAAATTTTGAGAATTAGTCAAAATCTTGAGTTAAATATGTTCCCTGTGATATTTATGCATATTAAGAAACCATTTTAGTCTCTTGAATAAAGAGCCTGTTGTCAGTGTTCCAAACCTGATAGCTTTAACACATGTGATGTCTTCCCGTCCTTGTCCTTTGAAGGCTAAATGTTATTTATAGCTGCTTTACTTGGTAAACATCAGGATTTGTGATAATTAGATAAGGTTTATTGTAGTTTTCGCGAATACCATTTGGGCAATTAGGTTCTTCCAAGAGTGTCGGTATTTGAAAAATGCCATCCAGCGGCACTAAAAATTTGGTCACACAAATACCCTCAACCTAACACCTAAGATCATGTCATGTAAAATTAATATTTTCCAAATAAAATATATATACTTTGTTAGGTTAACTAAATGTCAGGTTTTTAACTGCAAAAATACAGTTGTCAATTAAACATAATTCTATTCACATGCTCTCAAAATTGGGCAGCATGAATAGGGCTTCCATTCGTGAAAGTTTGCCACAATTCGAGAATCGACTCATGGCTCGGGTGTATGTAAGGAACATTACGCGTAGTACTATGCACATAAAAGCTCCATTTTGTAACCAGGAACTGGCGTATGGAAAATTAGTTCTGTAGCATGTGGATTCAGCTCTATTTAAATCGATTATTCTGATTATCCGAAAAGTTTCATCAGCAGAATAAATAAAGTTTATGGGTTTTTTTTCAATAAAATATCGCGGAAAAACTTCATTTAAGACGTTTGTCTTGCTGCAATTACACTTTTTTATTGTGTCACCACGGTTTCTGTGACGTCAGGGTCACGTTATATAACGTCAGCGCTACAATATCACCCGCGTTATCAAAGTAGATCCTCGATGTACATCCGTGGTCTGGTTCCACGGAATTTCGCGGAATTGGCCGAGGCAATTCCCATTGTAGTACTTCGTGCGAAGTCTTTTCTACATTATCTGCCAATGGGTGGCCTTACAATCTTGGGAGAATTTAATTGCCCAAACGGTATCGACAATATTCGCGAAAACAATCAACTAGATACATGTAATACTAAGTGTGCGAATGATTCAAAGAATGGTTGGTATGACAAAGACTCTTTAACTTTATGATAGCCAAAGTATTTTGAAAACAAAGCTGTCAAAATTGGGGTGATTGTGGATATTAGATCCTTAATGGCCACCTCACTCTGACATCCAGAATTAAAGTTGTGTATGGAAACGAAAGCGGACATAAAGTGCTTTATTAGGTACATACGAGGGGCATTTGGAAAGTTCTTAGCATGGCATCATAACTCCACAATGCGTTGATAAAATGCTATCAAATAATACATTTTTGGAAACTTGAATTCAATGGCTACTTGATGGTTTATTATTTGTCGGAAAAGGACTCGGCGTGCACGTGCAGCGCATGCTCAAAATGAGTAGGGTTTATACACTGGCTGAAATCTTAAGCAAAATATTAGCAAAAAAACGAAGGAAAATTGGGGACCTTATTTACGATCAAGGTTTGACAAATTAACGATTTGGTGCCAACTTAATTTTTATTAAAATATACTATGCTATCACTGCTTGCACGACTTACACCTTTAAATTCGAAAAATGTCGACTAATAGAGAAATGGTAAACTTTCAAAAATGGGACTTTTTCCGATTTTTCTTTATACTTTTACTATTAATTGTGTCACTACAGGAGAACGAAAAATACCTATTGAGTATATGTTTTGCTTTATTTGTAAAGACTAATGCATAAAAATCATTTTGTCGTGCAAAAAAAGTGCATTGTTTAGTTCTGTATTTAAGAAAATGATTCCTAATAACACTACCCCTACTTTTCAAGAAGTGGGTGGGGTAACTTATCCCCTCACATTTTGTCGATGGCATAAGAACGTCTCATGGTAACGCGTTAACCATCACAAAATTGATTCATTTCTACTCTCAAGGTATATTTACTTTTTTGTTAGCCACCGTTTTCAATTGAAATAAACCAGAACGTCAACTCATAGCTAAACTTACTCTCCTCCATGGGAAGACTATACGAGTTATCTTCCCTTTGATCTGGTTTTCAAAGTTTCTTTTGGTTTCAATACAAAGAGCATAAAGTAAGCTTGACAAAAATACCAACGCAGGGCATTTTTAAACTACTGTCATTTATATATTTTCAAAATATGTGCATTGTGACATGCGAGTTTTAGTCGAAATAATTAGCGTATTGCTTTGCTTTCTAGATGGCTTTGGTATTGCTGTTCCGGTATTTAGTTATTAGAAACATCACACTCGGACATCAATTGTATAATAACTGTACCAGATTGTGGCCTACCATATGGTTCAAAATTATCTAATTTAATGAACTATTGTTAATGTTCTGCACACTTTTCAGAAGGTAAAATGTTGTGTTTTCTACTCAAATTAAGTGTTTTCCAGTATACAAACAGTACATGCATTCACAAAAATATTTTCTGTTTCTGCGTTATAATGTCCTCATGAAATTTGTGCCATAACATAGAGGAAGGATATCCCTTTAAAATGATACTAAACATGATAGGGTTTGTAAATCGGTTACTGAGATAATAGACCATGTTAAGAACTTTCCAAATGCCCCTGGTATTATTCTTTTTACTCTAAAAAGTGATAACTAGGTAGAGGAAAACCCGATGCACAGACTTTTCATTCCTTTTTTGGGGATGTCTCAATGGCGCAGTTGGTAGCGTCGATGTCTGGTGTAGTGCTAGGCGGAGTTGTCATGATCGTGGGTTCGAATCTCGCTAGAGGCAAAATATTTACAGCATCTATCGGCTCAGTTGATTAATTATATCCCTCTGTATTTATCTACTGTATGAATCTGCATCAGTTTCTGATCCTGTGTAGCTCGAAAGCAATGATGTTTGTGAAATTATATTTCTGATATTTATCTAATTTCACTTGTATCCTTGGATCCATCAGGCTTTCATTTGCGAACTAAATAGATGCCATCCATTGAAAAGGAACCAATAAACGACGAGTACTGCATCAGTCATCGTCAATATCAGCGCTTCCTGAACATCATTTTTTTGGATGTCTCAGTGGCGCAGTTGGTAGCGATGTCTTGTGTAGTGCTAGACGGAGTTGTCAAAGGCGCACTTCGAACCGAACTATAGTCCCTACTATAGTAACTAAAGTTTGATTCGAACACCTATAGTTGCTACTAGGGTGACGTCACTAACCTACTGGAGATGGTCGGAGCACCGTTACTCTAGTAGATAGGCTGGTTCCCTACTCTAGACATATCTAACGATGGGTTCAAGATCTAGCACGATGGGTTCAAGATCAGTAACCTCAAAATGATATGTTTTTTGTAAAATTAACTTAGCTGAGCATATTTTTTGGTTCCACTTATTTGTAATTGATTATTAGAAAGCGATGTGAAGTTTATAACATCCTTTTTGTCTACGACAAAGAATTGAAATGGAGCATACAGGGCTATCATTTTTGTTTATTTGCCAACTAACTAAAAATTCCAACTTAAGTCGTTCGTGTGTAAACGTGCGTGCGCATCTATTACGTAAGAACTATAGTAGGAACTTTAGTTCGATTCGAAGTGCGCCATGGTCGTGGGTTCAAATCTCGCTAGGGGCAAAATATTTACAACATCTATCGGCTTAGTTGATTCGTCATATATATATATATATATATATATATATATATATATATATATATATATATATATATATATATATATATATATATATATATATATATATATATATATATATATATATATATATATATATATATATATATATATATATATATATCTTCTGGGTATTGGTGAGTGATATATAAATTGTGTTTGATTCATATCCGATCAATTATTCATAAGACAGTTGCCTTTTTTGTTGCCATAAATGCAACCACAAGGCCCTCATGAAACATGCAAGGGGGGCAAAATAAAATTTTCCAAAACTTATCACTTTTGATGCGTTACTGTAGCTTTGAGATGGGCTGTTTTAAATTTTAAAGACCCAGTCTGAAAGACATGCTATCGAATTGCTGTTTAAAGTTCATATCAGTTCGGATCGTCCGTACGAGTAGCACAAATTAGAATGGTTTTTATACGTCCATACCTTTTTTGCGAAATTTAAAGTGCTTTCAATGGAATTTCCCATCACAAATTGTTTGCAATTTTTCTTCCAAACCGATTGGGATTTTATCAGATTACCTTGTCAAATACAATCGGCAGAGGTCCAAACGAATCACTGATAAAAAAATCGAATGCCATCAAGGATAAAGCTTTTAGAATACTTTTGTTTTAATTCAAAGGGAGATGATTTCAATGTGAACCAACTTTAAGATACTACCAAAAACTAACCATGCGTCGAGGACAATTTATGTCTGTCAGTATTTTTATGGACAATCTATGGTCCTTAAAATAGCGTGTTCAAATTCTAGGCTCGCCTAGGCAGGGGTTACAACCTACGTCATTTCATTGATCTCGTAAACACGTAGAACGGCGCCATCTTTGGTTTGCAAGGTAAGCTTTTCCCTTCGTAAGACTTTACAAATCAGTATCTGTGAAAACTAAGCAGTGCATGCGGTGCCTACCATCACTCTTGAACAGAATATATAATGGTCACGCGCAGAAATGCCATTGCCTTTGTAATCATTCGCAGTAGTAATGGGTGACACTCTGAAATAAAAGTTATTCTCCAATAGCCCAGGAAACTATCATAATCACAAGCCAACCAGTAGATATGACCAGCAACTATCATAATCATAGCCCCCAACCAGAAAAACTCTCAAATAGACTAAGTCATTCCCAATAGCCCACGAAACTATCACAATTATAGGCCAAGCCAGAATAGACCTCAAAATACACTAAGTTATTCTCAATAGTCCAGGAAACTATTACAGACCAGCCAAAAATTAACTAAGTTATTCTCAATAGCCCAAGAAACTATCACAATTATAGGCCCAGCCAGAATAATCCCCAAAATAAACTAAGTTATTCACAGCTAGTCACTCAAGCCTACCAGGGTAGACATCTCTGGCCTCAAAATTTTTAAGCCTGAAAAATTCTAAGTTCTTTTTAGGCTTAAAAATTTTGAGGCCAGAGTGTCACCCATTACTACTATTCGCCTTGGAAGCACTGCCTTGGAAGGGTCAGTAAAACCATTTTTACTGGAGGGCTTCAACTTTTTGCACGGTACTATCCCATAACCTCACTAAGCATCTTATCTATTTGCAAAAATAAATCACTGTCGTCAACATGCGTGTCTTTTTTACTGTCAGTATCCTTTTGGGCTGAAAGTGTATACGACATCTACGCAGCTACATCGATCCCGTCATAAGTGTGTCCGACATCTATGCCAAATAAGTGTTTACGAGATCAAGATTGGCACTTTGAATGCTCCTTTGATTTTCCATCAGCAAATTATGGTTATGAATGATAGTCAAAAAGAACTGGTAACTACAATCACACAATGTTGGTAAGAATGGTGGTATAAGCTGTAAAATATGTCATTTTTTATAAATGTGTATACTACATCTCTGCTAAAATCATCCTTGTGTCTTCCGCTTCGATATTTGTGGGCAAATGATAACAAAGGCAAGGGCATTTCTGGGCGTGACCATTATATATTCTGTTCAAGAGTGATGGTAGGCACCACATGCACTGTTTTGTTTTCACAGATTCTGACGAAGGGAAAAGCTTACCTTGCAAACCAAAGATGGCGCCATTCTACGTGTTTACGAGATCAATGTGATGACGTAGGTTGTCACATATGGACATATCAGCTGCAATTACTTCCAACTCTGAACTTACAAACAATTCTGACTCTTTGAAAAAATAAACTAGGCATGAATGAAAGATAATTCTCAGATACAGCCTTGGAATTTATGACTGGTCTGTTTCAGCTGGACCGGTGTATAATAAACAAGGGTGATAAAGTTCTTAATTTTAATTATACTTTTTGTTTTCTCAACGAAACTTAACTTCAGACTGGACCTTTTTCATGAAAGCTAACAATATATATCCTTGATCAGACTGCTCTTAAGGAAAAAGTCTGATCTGGGCCCGTATTGTTTGCAACATTCGCTTCCTAAGAACATAAGCTTATGGGTGAGCAGAGGACAGAAGTCATGACTGGCAGATCAGACTCGTAAGAATGATTTATAGTGAAATAAACACACAACAGTTTTTATATACATAATAGCACGCATTTGTGAAATAAATTTGGATTTGTACCAGGTTAGTATTCATTGCTAAAGCACATGGCAGGCTAGTGTGGTCAGATTCGTCTCTCTTGTAAATCTTAATTGCAAAACTACGGCTTCAGCACATAGGTAAAACCGGGTTTAATACTGATCAGTTTGGCACGGGGGTTTGACGCATATACCCGGAAAAATGAAAGCAACATACTTTCAAAATCTGGTTAAAGTTATTGACGAGGCAACCGAAAAATTCGGTGTCGCGTCAATAACTTTTTGAACCAGATCTTTGTCGGAAAGTCGCATACAATGGGAATGTTGCTGTCATTTTCACGGGGTATCTGGTTTAAACTCCATGCAAATCTGACCAGTTTTTACCATGAATCGGCGGGGTTTTCAATGGTATTCGCCTTTGTTGTCGTTTTGAAGTGACGCGATTCTCCGCCGTGAAAAGTCAAGCATCTAATATCGCTGGATACGTCAGAATGCGGCCATTTATAATATATTTCCAACAATTTGACATTTTTTACAAGTGTAGACTCGGACGAGCCTCTGCAGCCTCCCTTTAAAATAAGAAACTCCAAAATGATGTTCAGTTAGTAGCTTAACAATCATAGAATACTCGAGCGACTAGCAAAGGCTCTGATCAGACTGCGCGTATGCGCAGGCTCTGATCAGACTGTGCGTATGCGCAGGCTGATCTGAGGCTTTGCTGGTCGCACATACCACATTGTTGGAAATCTCAAGCACTGGCTCATATATGAGGTGTTTTTTCGCATTGCCCATTTTTACTCGGATACTGGGTCCGAGGTTTTACCGAGAAGACATAACTTCATATTGGTACCACTTAAGTTGTTTAACCCCTTCTTATAAACAGAATTGTTATCTCAGGCCTCCAGATAAGAGTCCGTTCTGGAAAATTATTTTTCTCAATTCATAACCAAAACACATGTCGTGGGTACTCAAAAGAACCGTCTCAATGAGACGGAGCATAATTAATATGATTCAGACTTAAAGGCTTAAACTCTGAGGGCTTAAATTTTGGCCTGTCTCTTTTTTTTCAACCCTAGCTTTACATCATTTGTACGAGTGGGCGAACGCTCTGGCGAGACAGGGCATTCGCACAAACTCGAAACAGTTTCGCCTATCGCACATGCGATACATGTAGCAAACTTCGAAACCAAACATTTTGTAAAGCTTATACTTGTATCTTTGAGTGATATTTTTGTATAGGGTATTCTCCCTTAAAACTCCTAAGTGTATGATCGTCTATCGATCTAGAAAGTCCAAGTTGAGTTTAAAAGTTACTACAAAATATTTAATAAATTATTATAAAATTAAATTTCTTTGAAATTATACAACAGAAGACTACTTATCATATCGCCTAGGTTTACAAGTCACCTGACTAATCTTAATAAAAACTTAATATATAAATTCTGAAAAATAAGCAGAGACGTGATTGTGGCATTTCCTGGGCATCATATAAGCGATCATCTCGCTGTGGTGCTTTGTGAAATAGCAAAGTAAAAATCTTTGAGGTCCTTTAGCATAAAAGGACTAGTTTAGTCAATTCTAAGCATATTACTCACCGCGTTCTATTCCTATGGATTAACTGGTGGAGTTTACTATTGTGAGGGTAGGGGTATTGGCATCACAAGGCTTGCCGAGTGATGACAAAGGGACGGATTTTTCTATCCTACCCTCACACGAATAATGGATTCTTTTTCTTGCTCACCACTGTTTTTATAGAGGATCTTACATGAGTGCTCATGTTTTATTGAATTTATTTAAACGAGTTGGGGGAAAAGAGATAAAATGCGAGGCTTGCCGAGCATGTTAACTCTATTCCGCAACGAGTTTAATAAATTCAATAATACAAGGGCACGAATGTTAGCTCTATTTATCATATGGCTTTAAGATCACTTTTAAGTCTCATTTCTGGCGTAAAAACGTCATCTAAAATTAGATGTAATTTAAACGACATTTCATACCTCAGTGAAACGCAGAAAAATAACTTTCAATTCTTATAATTACAACTTCTCCTTTGTTCTTTCTTATTCAGTATTTATAATTATGTTTCCTTAAAAAAATACGTTTCCAGCTTATACGAGGGTTAGTCAAAAATAACTGAGCCCTACCTCATAACATTTTAGTTTGGTATGGTAGACAACAAATGTGATTATGTTCTATAAGTATAACATGTCATAGATGTTTTAACTCTAAAGAAGCACCCTCGTGAAGCTTCTTTTATGGTTGCTAGGCAACTGAAGATCGTCAGTCAGATCGATGCGTTCACGTTCTCAGCCACCAGGAAAATACAGTATGTCTTTAAAAAGCTTGTGTGCTTGATAGTTTTTGTTAAAGACATATTTGACATTTATTTGAATAACATATATCATATTGTCTTTTCATTAAACTTAGTTCGTTAATGTTTAGGTGAACATTTATTGTAAGCGTTGCCTAGCAACAAAAAAAGCCAAAATTCCAGAAATTTTCAAATACACGTGAATTGTGTTCCCATGGTAACAAAATTGTGCATTTAAATCAAGGAAATTAATACGTCTAAGGGTTGGTTTGTGTATGCAGAACTGTTAAAGCATTATTAAGCTAATATTTTATGTTCTCTATTAAACTTGTGTAAATACGAATGTGGGTGGGGTAAATTAAATGACCTCAGGCATGTTAAAATTTGATTAATTCTGAAATCAAGCTACCACAGCATCTATAATTTAGGGTCAAGTGGTTTCTGTTCAGTGACACTGAATAGGTACATGTTAAAATTATCAGACGACAGTGAATAAAGCCTTGCTTTTACATTACTGTTCCCATAGCAACGCTTTGATTTGGATGTATCACAGCGTGAACGCACCCCTCTGACAGGTCATATTCTGTTGCCTAGCAACCGTTGCAAAAAGCCTATCAACAGAAATAAATTAGGTGATTAAATAGATGACATATAACTACAATGAAATATCATCTAAATATATGTCAATTTTACTTGATTCAAATGTTATGAGGTAGGGCTCAGTTATTTTTGACTGACCCTCGTAGTTCGTTTCGCGCATTTAGACTATGACGTTTGTATGTAGACGTTACGATCGCGACGTTCAGGCCTTTCTCCGATTGAAAATAAACAACTACATTTTAGAGACTAGAATCTCGTTTTTACATAGTGACAACCGAAAAAACTTAACATGGGTGTTCATTAGAATGTGTACGATAGTTACGTCATCGGATATGACGTCATTCATTTACATTGGTGACGAAAAGCATCATCTGTCAAAATGGCTTGGAAAGGAAAAGAAATGACCCCCAGCGAAAAGAAATTAAGCTATCTTTATTGAGTGATTGAAGAAAGCAAAGACGAATTGCAAAAGATGTTGGATAAACCAGGCAACAGTCATGCAGTAAGTTCAAGAAACGATTTTATTGCGGGGCTCGACTGAAAACATACAACGAAGTTACAGGAAAACAAGCACAAGTGCAAGAGACGATCGCATCATTTGCGGACTGGGAAACTAAATAGATCGCAGCCAAGTACGGATCCAGAGGGGGTTAGGGGGTCCGGACCCCTCCCCCTGGAAAATCCAAAGTTATTTGTGTTTCTATAGGGAATAAGCAATTGGACCCCCCCCCCTGGAAAAAGTTGGACCCCCCTGGAAAAATTTGGACCCCCTCCGGATCTTGAAAAATGATATTTTTCTTTGAATTAACCATTTGACTTCTGTTAACTAAGCCGAGGACTAAGAAAGAAGCAAAAACAAACAAATAACGCTGTCAGAGCTTTTTTTTTGTCAGATTGACGTGGACCCCCCCCCCCCCCTCCCCCCTGACGAAAATTCCTGGAACCGCGCAAGGCAGCAGACAGCTCTGTTAATTTAGGCGTCGTATGTAAGTTAATCTTTGCTTTTCTACCTGAAAATATAGGTGTAAGTGCAAGGTAAAGTGTCAGTAGTTGCAGGCTGTCCATTTCTCTTCATAGAAGCATTGCACAGTAGGGGAGACCGGGGCAAAACGGTACACGGGGCAAAATGAAACAGCGCAATTTTTCAAACGATGATGCCATATATGACTTTTCTTACTCAAACTGAATGCGCATATTGAAATTCCGCCATATTATAAGAAACGCTCAGCCAAAACAGAGCAAAGTTTAGCTTGTTATATAAGCAATTGACTTTTGAGGCACCCTAAGTAAATCTCGAAGGTATCAGTTTTTTTATGAAGGTGAAAAATCTGGTAGAAATATATTCTTATTTTATCGCGTAAATTGAACTATACAGATATTGTTATGCCTCCAAATAATCAGAACTATTGTGGGGTGTCGTATTTTTGAATTGTTACGAAACAGTAAACAAGAGGTCACTGGGGCAAATGATACAGCGTGGTCAGGGCAAAATGATACAGTCTGAAAAAAATCTAATTTGACTCTGTTTTAAAGCATTTTCAAGGTATTTTTTATCGAAACTGTCCATTCCTATTACAAGAAAATTAAATGATACTGGTTTGTCAGAAAAGTGCCCTTTCATTTTTTAGAATGTTAAAAATTGTGTGGTCAACTGTATCATTTTGCCCCGTGGCAAAACATGAAACATGAAGGGTAACAAATGTGAGTCAGAAAATTCAGAAAACTGTTCGTGTTCAATCATATTTCCGTGGCAATATATGGCATTATAAATTGTTTAATTGTGCTTATAGATATTTCTGTGCTACGTCTTGAACATATGAATCTGAGATGAGAAAAGTCTTATTATATCGTTTTGCCCCGTGTACTGTATCATTTTACCCCGTGCATGGGGCAAAACGATACAGCTGACCACACATTTTGAATGGTTTGTTTCAAGCACTGATGTCATTTTATGTCTGTGTTTCTTCCTCCCAAGTTGTAGCCAATACTTGACAGTGCATTATACATTTAAAAGAAATAAGATATATCAAAGTAAGTAAGGTTGCAAAGATCAGGAATCGATACAATCAAGTACCACACCTGACCCAGGATACCAATGGGAAAGTGACAAACTCACAGAAGACACCACAAACGAGAGCCAAGAGGTCAGCCCTTTCCCAGCAGGTGACCACGAAGCACATATAAACAGACGCGCACAAAACATAGCAAACACAAGACAGAACAAAAACATAAAAGATCCACAAAAGAAGTACCGCCTTGGAACGGTCAGTAAAATAAAAGCAGGAAAAATATTTTAAAAAAAAAGTGGATCATTTTGCCCCGGTCTCCCCTATCACAAAAGTAGTTCTGTCGTGAATGGCCCCGCCCCTCATGAATACGGACCGGGTTCATTGAAAAATGAAATACAGGTCAATGCGATCAGATGACCGTTCTTGACCAATCAGATTAGCGGATCTCAATAAATGTTATGACAGTTGTAGTTATTTAAAAATAAATAAAGTAAGTATCCAGAAGTCGCTGAATACGCTAAGATGCAATTCTACATGATGGCGTTACTTGACGTCCTGGGTAAGATAGCATCGGTAAGATAAGATTTTCTATCCCAGAAGAAAATCTCAGATATCCTTATCCGGTGTGCAAGAATATCGACTACTGCGACGATTTTAACCTGCTTCTGGACGTTAAAAAAACCCACATAACAATAAACCGAAATATTTCTACTTATTCTTGCAGGTACTAACAATGGTATTATTTAGAATTTTAAACATTATATTTTTATCGTAGAAAACTCAGTGATTTCGTGAAATTTAATTCCTTTCAATATTTTTAATAACCTCACTGAAATGGCCAGTTAGCCCTTAATGCGCCAATCGCAACCAAAGTCGTCTGTTTTTCTCGTCTGCTGAACTGTTTAAGAAGCCTCTATGATAAAGCGTGTGGACCCAGATCAGACTGCTCCTATAGGAGCAGGATCAGACTGCTCCTATAGGAGCAGGAGCAGTCTCTGTTCTGGATCCACTCTGTTTGCTTCTATACTTAATTCGTCAGTAATGTAAGCCCATTATTTGCGGCAGACGACATATTCAGATACATTTTTTCTTGGCTTTAAGGGTTAGGCATCAATATTGGCACAAACTCTGAACCGGTCTACCTTCTATTTACATTATTAAGCTTCAAGTTAAAGAATTTTTAAAAAAACTGTATAGAATAAGGGGACACTGGATACCAGCGATTATGTAATTTTGTACCTCCATTGTATTTTCACATTAAAATATCAATTTTTAAGGGAAGCGCGGTCCGCGGTTTGATACTTTACGTTAGTATTACTTTTACCAAGATACATAGACATGTCTCTACAATAGGTCTGCGTACCCTGAAGTCGGTGAAACAGGTTGGATCTAGATCAGAGTCGACGTTCTGTCGGTCCTGATCCTGAGTCCAATATGTTTGCAAATGAGCCGTGACATGTGATATCCAACAGTGTGGCATTTTGACAAGTTTAGACTCAGGCGAGCCTGTACAGCCTCCTTTTAAGCTTACACACTCCAAAAGCTGTTCAGTCAGAATTAACAGTAATAGAATATTCAAGCGACTAGAAAAGGCTCTGATCAGACTGCGCATATGCGCAGGCTGGTCTGAGCCTTTGCTGGTTGCACATATCACATTGTTGGAAATCTCATGTCGCGGCTCAAATGCTATCAGCAGGCGACAAAAAGTTTGTCGCTGCTGTATACATTTTGTAGGTGCTGTAAGGTTAGTGGAGCCTTAAGCTTGCTAGTTTGAGACTCAACGCTGGCAGAGGCACTGTGTTGTGTCCTTGAGCAAGACAGGTAGAACCAATCCAACTCAGAACCAATTCAACCAAGTGCCGACATGACTGAAAAGTTGTTGACTGGGACATTAGCCCAGCCAGCACCTAAAATCGGGCCACTATCGTCCCACCAGTGAAACGCCAGTCCGATCCGAATTGCGTTTCGCCTGCGGCCCGATAGTGTTTGGCTGGTGGTCCGATTTTATGTGTCGCATGGAGACAATTTTAAATGCACGTACAGATGGACGGACAAGGGTGATGTTTGTGCGTTTGTTTTGTTGTACAGCGTCCCAGTCAACAGCTGTGGTCATGTCAGTACGATCAGTTCACCTAATACCCCTATTCCACACAGGCCACGAATCGCCCGAATTGCCACGAATTGATTTTTTATTGATTCGGGGGGATTCGTGAGGTTTCATTAAAAAAAATTCTCCAATCGTGATGGTGTACGAGTCCGTCCCGATTCAGATAGGATTTCGTCACGAATATTCGGGAGAATCGGCTCAATTCGGCTGGAATCGCACAAGAATTCATTACGAATAGCAAAATAACATTAGAGCATGCTGCACGATAGTTAAGGAATCAATTACGAATCAGATAAGAATATGCCGAATGCAGCACGAATTGGGCACGAATTAACAGAAATCCGCGACGAATCGCCACGATTCGCGAGATTTTCTCTCACAATAGTTATAAAAAAGGCCCATCTATGCTTCGGGGGCATCAGTTCCAAAATGAATGCTCCTCGTAAAGCAGCAGTAGAATTGATCCTGCAACTTGAGTGTTGAAAACGGCTTCTTATATAGCTAGAAGAAAACAACTACGTTAAAGTCGAGAGGCCCCTCCCCAGACTCTTTGACTTGGAAAAATATGGCAGTTCGCCATTGGCAAAATTACCAGCCAGGAGTTACTGACTGATCCTGATTGTGCTCCAGAATCTGCCAAACTTTCAACTTCTAGGACTGCTTACATGCGCGAGACGGGGTTATTAACCTTAGGGAAAATCCTTCTACTATCTCTTCCTTGGTTTTATTGTTCGGCTTTATCTCCCGTTTCCCCACGAATGAGCTAAGAGTAGCTACGAATGTCATAAACAATGCAAAAACGCCCCCGAATTGATTACGATTCAGTTACGAAATCCAAGAATGCCTTAGGAATTTGGTACGAATCACGCACGATTTTTCGAATCGGGGAATTCGTGGCCAAAGTTTTGAACAGTTCAAAACTTTTGAGCCGAATTCCCGATAGACCTACGAATTGCAAGAACTCACTACGGACTGTGCGAATCAGTTAAGACCTTCACGAACTGAGTACGATTCAGCCACGAATCCAAATATTTGTCAATTCGTGTCAATTCGTGGGATTCGGGGCCTGTGTGGAATAGGGGTATAACCACACTTTTTTCGCTTGGCAGGCTTGAACAAGCGATTATATTATTCTGCCAGCCAAGAGTTGAAGTGACGTCATGTTTTGTTTACAAAGTTATGGCACTTACCTTTTATAACAGGATTAATACACAGTTGATCAATATATTCGAGTTAGCTCAAGTGGTAGCGAGGAGGATAACTAAAGCGCAAAGAAATTGTTTAGGTTCGAATCTCACTGGCTGCTCTTTTTTATTCAGTTTTTTTTATTTTTATTTATTTTGTCATTATTTTTTTTAGTTTTCTGTCCCTTTATCATGTATAAGGCACATATATAAAAACATATGTAACAACATAAACTACTTTCAATACGTAAATAATATATAACACGAATAGCGTTAAAAGACATATTTGTGACATCAAAATTTGTGACTAGGGCATGATTAACCTATATATCAGTAAACAACAGAGTGACCTCGCCATTTCGCGAGGCTTTCATTTTCACGAAATTTTGCACGTGTGAAGTTTCGCAAAAATAAAACCCTCGCGAAAACTTCCGAATTTACAGTAAGCTGTAATAATGCCGTTTGTTCCTTTTGGGCCTAGTGACCAAAGTCTGAATCTCAAGAACATGGTTAATCATGTTGTAGCATTTTTTGTACCGATTGCCATGTTTGGCCTTAGAATTAAGACTCTTAGACTCTGCCATGTCGATATTTATATGTCTAGGCAAAATCAAATTGAGGTGTAGTACACGGGAATAACGCGGGATTAAAAACTTGATGAAATAGCTCTGTCAACTATTTTAGTAAAAATATAAAAAAGAAAAAAACACCTCTAGATAGGTTCGATCCTGGTACGCCTGCGCCCAACGCCCTAGACATAACCACTACACTACAGTATGTTCTAACGTGAAGTACACAAGTTATTATTTTATGGGTAGTATTGTACTATATACTCAGCAACTGTAAACAAAATATCACGTGACTGTCACTCTTCGTTGGCACAATAGTAACTAACAACAATCCTTTTTGAATAATCAGCGGGAGGAGGAGAATGACAGCAGAAATTGTTTCATGATACATGTGAATCTCCACGAAAGTACGGCACTGGGCCAGGATCAAAATCCCGACCCCTGGATCTGCAGTCAGACATGCATCTGTAATCAGACACGTTGTCCACTGCGCAAAGCGGCCCGGTATACAGAGATGATGCCCTATATCCCCTATCCCACACCCTGGGCCTTGAAAGTGGCCTAAAACATGAAAGTTGCCTAAAACAGCAGAGACAAAACGGATCAGACCGATGTATTTGCTCATTTTGACATGAATTTCGATGATTGAAAAGATTGAAAAAAAAATATTAAATGAGCCTGTGCATGAGATTTCCAACAATGTGGTATGTGCGACCAGCAAAGCCTCAGATCAGCCTGCGCATACGCGCAGTCTGATCAGAGCCTTTGCTAGTCGCTTGAGTATTCTATGATAGTTAAGCGACTGACTGAACATCATTTGGAGTTTCTAAGCTTAAAAGGAGGCTGCAGAGGCTCGCCCGAGCCTACACTTGTCAAAATGTCAAATTGTTGGAAATCTCATGCCGCCGCTCAAATGTTATTTTTAAAGATACTCAGCACCAGCAAGACTTCAGCGACACGAAAATTACGTCATGTCTGTTCAATGGCAATATAGCACTGAACGAAAATGACGTTTTGCAATTGTAGATAGAACAGAAAAGCATAGTGAAATTAAGCTTACTGGGATGAGATAGGCAAATGAAAGCTTTACCAGTAGATAGAACATTTTATGCCCTTTCCAACGGTATGCATAATTCAATATTGACTAAAAAGTCACCTAGAACACTATAGCACTGAAGCGACGAATCGTCTCTTTATATACAGATCTTAACTTGTATAAATATTTAATTCACTATTTCACAGGACTTATCAACTTTAGCATGAAATGCCCCGGGATGTGCAAGGCCTACACCAATGTAGGTGGTATGAAATACATGTAGTTGTACAATATTTGTGACCTGTACGTAAAAACATTCACTCGCTAAAATCCGTGGATTATCTCCACGAACAGGCGGACATGTTATGGTGGAACTATTACATAAACAGAAACCTGTGTAAAGCGGCCATTCCAAAATAAACAAAACAAAGAGCTTAATGACAAACGGTAGCTTAACGAAGGTCGAAAGTATTGCAGAATGTTCCCTTAGGAGTAATCTGCAATACTTTTGACCTGCATTAAGCAATAATTGGTCTTGAAAACCAATTTGCGGTCTTTTTGAGAGTGGCTGCTTTACACAGGTTTTACTGCGTTTTCATATTTTGCTCATCATAAGTTGTTAATTTATTTACATTTTTGCTAAAATAGCAGTAACCAATTTGCTAAAATAGCAGTAACCAAATATCCAACTTACCAACAAGCCAAGTTATTGTTAGTACGCCAGGATAAACCTTCATATTCACTAGCAAACTGAAAAAAGAGACAATATACTTTTGCAGATCAAAAATGAAAAAAAAAGTAAAGAAATAAATATATAGACAAAATTAAAGATTTGCGTTTGAAGTAATTATACCGACAGAAAAAGAAACGTGTGTTTCTAGCGTTAACATGTACACCCCAGTGGCCGTATTCGAACCGCAACACACAGTCCGTTACGTTAACCGAGTCTTGTTTACCTGTGCACGCGCGTTTTTGGAGGAAATTCAATTTGGTAATTGTTCAGCAGTTGAAGTAATACTGGGCCCGAAGGTTATAAACCTGTTTTCATGCTCAACTCAGTTGACCTGTATTAACAAATCATACTCACAGGATAATTTCCTGGCCATTTGACAATATCCAAGGTTTTCCCAATTCACAAAGCGGAATGTAATTACAGACCTATATCTATACTTCCTACGATCTCCAAAATTTTTGAGAGGCGTGTAAAAATCCTCTCGTGTAAGGTTGGCCAAAAAATGGTATGTTTATTGATTGAACTAGGTCCAACCTCATTGCGCTTTAAAGTGCATGTTCATGCTTTTTAACATTTTACTTTATTCACAAATAAATATTTCGTTATGGACTAATTTTATTTTCACAGATCATTTATCCATCTGGTTAGTTAATTACAGAAGCTTTTATAGCCGTTTATCTAATCTTCTGGGAGCAGCAATCTTACAGCTATTGGCACACATTAACCTGAGTTAACCTCAATATACTGGTCTGCCAAATGATTGAAGCGGCACCTTTCAGTCAACTTCTTTATTTCAATATTGGATAATGGGTTTTCCATTTTAATTACAATCAACAGCCAAATCATTGCAAATTAAAATGTAACAACTGTCAAATGAAAAGTATTTTGTTTTTCAATAAGTTTCATTTGATTTTATTCTGTCTTTTTGTTAGCAAAATGATGAAAATTGTTACAAAATATGTCGTCTGCTATAGTAATAATTAGTGCTTTAAGACTTAATTTTTGAATTAATTATTAAATATTAATGGGCCAAGTATCAAAATATACTCATCAATGCACACACTGCTAAAAGCATTACTCTGAAACATTGTTATTTTTTGCCTTTTGACTGATTTATAATTCTGATTTGGTAGTGTGTAAGCAGGTAATTCCAGTTTTGATGTGTAGAGAACATTAACCTGAGAATGACCAGACTCCCATTAACAAGCAAAAGTAATTAATTACAGGCCAATAGAAGGGCATTCACAAACCTTTAATGAGGGATTATTCCTGCCATACTGTAAACTCTATAATAAACACATTTGGAAAAAAATTGTGAATTATCCCTTGAAGAGTTGTGAGTGTCACAGCTTACTTAAAAGCTATTTTGGGGGTAAATGGAAAAAACATTTACAGGTCTTAGCCCTAAAGAAGAATATCAGGCATGTTATGTTGGATACCTTGGCTGCTATGTATGTGACCTATAATGTGTTTTTGATTCATTGTTTTGATTTCAGTAAGTCCTAAAATGATTTCAGCTTTCAAAAAGATCACCTTTATAAAACGAAAATCATTAAGACTGCAGAAAAAGAGCCTAATTAGTAGGTAGGGGTGATTGTTGCCACAGTTTTGCAGAAGCATATGAGTTGCCAAAAACTCACTGGTTCCCATGTCACAGCATTTGTATATTTTTATTGTTATGCTTAAACATTTTTTGGAGTATTTGTTCTTGTAATTGTCAAAATATGGTTAAAAGCCCTTTCGCAAGTTTCTGTAAACCACAGTAGTGGTCATTTGATTGAGTTTGCAATTGAGCTGAAAAGTTTTACATTTGGTAAACACTCATTTGCATTTGCAAATAGGTCATAAATTGTAGAAATTTTAGCTCTATGACCAATATAATTGCAAAGTACCCTTGACCTTTGACCTCTATGACATTGATTTTTCATTTTCCCTGAACTTGACCTTGCAGCAACCTAGCTGGAGTAGTTTTATTCTCCAACTAGGCCTTTGGAAAAATGTAAGCCGTCAAAATGCCCTGTCGATAGCATAGCCCTATGCATGGAAAATAGTTTTACTCTTCACCACCTCTGGCTATAAGCTTTTGTCACCTAAATTAGCAGAAGTTGCTCTATTTTGCACAAAATAACTATTTATGTGATTAGAAGTTGATTTAATGTGTAAAGAAAGGATTTTATGTCCCATAGCTAGGAGCAGGTAATTTTAGCCTTGTCAATGGGGATGGGTGGGTAACTCCCCATTAGACCTATGATGGTAATGCGCATACATCTTCTTGGTATTACTTGACTTTTCACTTACTTTAAAGGCGGCAACTTTAATATTCATATCTGGGTGTGGTTCGGCTATTTCATCTGCTAAGGAAGGGAAATCAGGTTTTATTTATAATTCGGTAAAGAGTTAATAAGCTTTTTGAGCAACGCAAACGTGCGTGCATTTCATAAACTCACATTTATTAACCCTTAAAGCGCATAGTCACAAAATGTATGTTTTTGTCGTCCATTAAACTATTTGAAGCCTCATTAATAAACAGTGTGAACCCAGATCAGACTGCTCCTGTAGGAGCAGTCTGATCTAGGTCCACAATGTTTGTTAAATAGACATTTTCAGATGCGGTTATTTTGCTGGCATTTTAAGGACTAAATAATGACTGAGGTTGTAGCACAAGATGATACAGTTACTTTTGAGTAATACCACGCTTCATTTTAAGCTTTTACCTATGCTTAAGGTTGACTAGTCTTAATTTCGCATTCATGAGGCGCCGCCTTTACAGTAAGCGAAAAGTCAAGTAATATAGTATATTGCCAAAATGGTGTAACGAGCGTATATGAGTGAAGTAAAGGCATTTCTGATATATAATAAAAGAGATATATGACAAAATGAATACGTTGACTTTTTTCCATTATTTAGCTGTACAATGACTTTACCAGTAATATGTAAAAAGGGTAGGGTTGTTAATATGGTTTCCTAGAACAACCTTGTGGTAAATAATGCATACAAACAATATAAATGTGCTTTAAAATGTCTATTGGTTTGAATTAAATGATATTTATGGTCATTTATCTGAAAATGGTTAGGTCTTTAGATTGTAAAAAGGGCAGTGATTTTCTCAAAAAGTGGGTGGAAAGCTCAACAATATTAAAGTTGTAAAGTGCTTCGTGATTGGTCAATAATAAAATTACAGGAAATAAATCATATTTATCGGACGGATATATATTTGCTGCACTTTTTGAAACAACATCTCACTACTTTTGTTGATTAAGTTTACCGGTGATGCTTAGAAAAAGGACATTGCAGTTTGGTATTTATTTCAATGACATGTTCCTCTCATGTAGGGTGCCCACCTTTAAGGCCCAAAAAAAGTGGTAAAACATGCACGGCACCAGGGTATCTAATTCTTGTTCATTGATTGAACTAGGTCCAATCTGTAATTCTATGGCAGCCTCATTGTGCTTTAAGAGTTGTGAGAATCGCATCTTACTTAAAAGCTATAATGGATGTCTATGGAAAAAAACACTTACAGGTCTTGGCCCTATTGTGCGAAGCAAACTAACCAGCGAATCTGTAAAAAACTGTTAGCATAAAGGTCGTGCGTAAGAAGTTAACAGTAAAACGTCCCAAATCAAAATGCTCTTAATTGGCAAAACGTGTCAGTGGACGTAGTTATGTGATTTTCATCCACATCATATGGAATTAAATATGGATTCAACCACTGTCTTATGGCGGTCATGACAAACAGGGGTTTATGCATGTACACTATGAATTTCTAAAACTACATTATATAAGACACAAAATAAAAGATGTTAGCTGTCTGAGAGTGGCAGCGTTAACGTGTAACATCACATTAAATATGTTACCCCTGAAATAGCATTTTAAACGTCCCTGATAATGTCTCAACCATGACATGTTCGTACATATTTGCATGCTGAGACAGGTTGATGAACTTCTTATAACACAGTTACATATTTTTAGTATTAATTTTATAAACATCTTGAGTTATTACCGTACGCGTTGTATACGTTACTTAGTGTTTCCTGCGTTATTTCCGAGTATCAGTATGTTATTTATTTACTAAACGTGTATAACATCTGTCTCAGAATATAGTAAATATATACTCAAACAAAAATGAAATGTCCGATTTTCATGATACTGTATCTTTCGATTCAGTTAAGATGTTGCAACAAAATTCAAACCAAAATGTTTATCAAACGTCCGACACACAAAAAATGGTAATTCTTTGATTTAATCTTCTTATCTTGAAGGGTTATTAAACCTAATGTGCACACAGCTTTTTCCATTATCATCAGGAAGTCAATCATTAAAACGTGACATATTTTACGTTAAATGGCAACCAGAAGCATCCAACGATGAAAAACATCTAAAAATCCCAAGTCTGCTTATTGAACGAGCGAAATTGCAGTTCCAAATCTTTCATTTACGATATTAACTGAAATTACCTCCCTTTGAATTAAACAAATAACAATTTAAGAACTTCAAAATCTCCTTCACCTAACATAATTTTGAGACCGTTTTTGCTTTAATTTGTTGTGTTTGTTTATGACAACAATTACACAATAGAGAAAAACAAAAAATATGGGTGATGTCGGGCCTCAAAGGTTCACTAGATCTGTGTTTTATACCCCACCCCTTACTGCAAAATTATCAGAGAATTTCCATTATCAATTGTTTTGATGCTGATTAGTCTTAGTTAATGTAAAAATGCTTGTGCTGACGAAATAACATCAAATGTGTTTGATTCTGCTGATTATTAAAATGCTGGACCAATAATGCATTTTCTGTGTGTTTTCACGTACGCTCGTGATCGATGTTTTGTGACATCAGAGTATGTTACAGACCAACGGCTGTGGCCTTAAAAGCAATGCATACAACTAGCCAGCTTATCTTACCAGAGAATTTATTCAGTGATATTTAAATGTGCTTGAACTGTTCTTGATTATGACGGACACACTAGCTATTTATGTTGTGACTTTTGATTTTAAGGGTACTCGTGTTCGCTGCTTTGTCAGCGGTTCTATGGATTTTCTAATGAATTACTCTTAGGTGCAAATCGTTTCTACATGATCAAAGTTTGTAAGGTGAAAATTTGAATGAAATGCGTTCATACATTTGGAACTGGCAGACATAAACGTCAAGCGGACAAAACTTTATTGTTTGAGTATATAAGGCTGCTACTTAAATGATTTTATGTCTTTATTATGGTCGCTTACACTATTTTTTCAGGCCCATGTTACGTATGCCACACTCAAAATAGCATTAAAATCAATTTAATGTCTCTAACAAGCCTTGTTTATACTTATTTGCATGCTGGCATAGGTTTATGTACTTCTTTTAACGAGGTTGACCTACTTTAAGTATTCATGTAACAAATGCGTTGAGCTTTAACTGTAATATGTGTTACCAAATGAAAAATAAGTTATTCTAAGTATCTGAATAGCAGTTGTTGACTATATATGTATAAAGTCGGTCAGAGAATTTAAAACAAATATAAGGCTGAAATAAAATGAAGTTCCTTATTAATTCATGGCGATTTAAACTATTATTATAAATTGATCTATCAACCTTCGCTGTTTGCTCACATAAACAGTAGATACCATGCATTCAAATCGGAAGTTCTGAAAGACAGTCACTGTGAAACAGCTCAGTTCTGGGTAGGCTTTATGGATATAATTCAGATGATGTTGACACTGGTTAGGGCTACAAAGAAAATAACTTTGAAATTGCATGTCAGCTCGATCTGTATGCATTGTTCCCAATGTGCATTGCACACGATAACAATAACTACGCACAATATGTACCTGTGTAACTGATAACACTCATAAATTTGTCTGATACACATCGCAGATGTAAAGAACTTCTTGAACAAAATGGGTTTAGTGTGTCACAATCATTGGTTTTTCGCTTGAGAAATGCTTTTGACATAACTATCAGACAAACAATAAAGAGGTATTATAAGCTTCAGCAGCTAGAACTACGCTTCGTACTACAGATGAAATGGTGTATTGCTCATCACATCAGCGCTCAATATATTGAAACAACTCTTAATGCAATTAAATGAAACATTCAATCTGCTCAGATGCATAGTAGAACAAGTACTAGAGGCAGTTTCTGGCTACACCAATAATTTTAGCTCTAGTTTTGAAGACAGTGAACTGTACTTTTTGCCTTGTGGTGTTCCTGCTAAGCCTGACATAGCTAAGGATCTTATTGAGGCTGATGGCATTGGCAGGAAGGCTATTGCATATAAATTGAATCACTTTTAGTTTAAACCTGTCTTTCACAACTCCATAAACTGCTACAAGCTAATAAAGTTTTGAGTCTTGCGAGGTCAAGAAGATATTGTCCAATTTACAAAACGTAATCAGCCAGATGAGAGCTTAAAGAAACGTCTTTGGTCAGCATGACCTTCTTATATATTGGACATAATGTTGACCTTAAATTGACACTGTCGTACCTTCTGCGACCTTTACCATGGTCACTGTCAACTCCTGATAGAGTTTCCACCAAACCTGACAAGTTCAAACTTCTGCATAGCTTGTAATCACACATTGAACCAACATTAGATTGGCCATGCAGTGCTGAACATAACTTTGATGGTAATGCCATACTACAGAGCATAATAACTTTTCCTGTCACCTCCAATGATCTGATAGAACCAGTTTTCAACCAGGCACTAAAGGCAGGGCATGTTGATTTTGTCACTGATACATATATACGATGCATAAGCAGAAGTCTATTAAGTCTTACAAACATTCTCGCAGAGGATAACCTGGGTGTTTTGTTCAACACTGGTGTATGCAACAAAAGGTGCTCCTTCTAAATGTCAACAACATTGGCCAGAATATGGGGGAAGATATCTACAGTCATACACTGTTTAACACTACCGATGTGCCAATGTGTTTGTACCACGAAAAGGTTGTTCCTATCAAAATTTAAAGAGAACCCCTCCCCAATAGTTAATTTATATTCTAAGCAGAGTAGGAAAACATACAAATAATTGCTCTAGGCACTCATCAGTGACATGAAGCCCTAACATGTGCTATTTATGTAAATTGGAATAAGCTGCAAACGACATGTTTCTGAAAAAGAAAGTACCATACTGACTATTTCAAATGGCATGAACATGAGCTTACTTCCACCCTGCTTTTCTGTCCTTAAGATGTACATACAACGATCGAACTATCAATTCTTTCCCCAAAAAAATAAGTGAGGATTTCCAGATATGGACAAAATATGTGGAAGATAAGTGGGAAGGAAATCGAGTACCTCTGGGTGAAAGAAAACTTGATTGTACCCTAACAAAAGAGCCACAGAATTATAGTTCACAGTTTGTGTGATATGGGGTTACCATGTTCAAAACTCAACAACTTAAACCTTATCAAAGATAGAAACGTAGTATTTGCAGTTTCCAAAAGGTACATAAACATTCTTTAATACAAAATGAATCAGTAAGCACATTCACATTTAAAAAAGATATCAAACTATTTTAATTTCATAATTCATTTATATAGGAATAATGAAAAAATGTTATATACGTAACACTTTGGGTGCATATTTGTTTACAAAGGTCCATATCTGTGGTGCAAAATAACTTACTTGGATGATAGCTTACTTGGACGATATAGCCAATTTTTACTGATCATACTCACATACTTATTTTAGAAATCTTAACTTATGGTTTGCACTATTAAGAATTCATGTCATTAACTAAAATTATCAAAGATGTTGACGGGTAATATATGTAATTGGCTGTTACAAGGTTATGGTGCCATTACCAGCGTGCTAGCACATTGCAAAATCCTTATAAAATGAATCTGAAATAGAATAAATAAGCTGTGTTGGAAAATTCTTTATACCCTTGGATAATATACGAAGAGTTGCTAGTTTGGCAAGAAACAGCTCTATAACTTCTACCTGATGGACTTTCTTGATATTATAAGTTGTTACTCGCATATTGCACTGCATGTTACAAACTTTCCATGAGTATTATGTTAACTTAATTTGATGTCTCGTTTTTTGTAAGCTATGCTTCATGTTGGTATGTATTCTGCTGCCATGTCTGTTCCTTGTAGCCTTTAGGTCACCTGGTGGGAAAAGGCTGCCCTCTTGGCTGTCGTGTTTGTTGTGTTTTGTCACTTTCCCAAATGTGTCCTGGTCCAATTCAGAATTAAGGGCGAGGTTGGCATTGTGAAACTGGTTTAAGCCCTCCAGTAAAATACATTACTGACCGTTTCAAGGTGGTACTTCTTTTGTGGATCTTTTATGTTTTTTCTGTCTTGTGTTTGCTATGCCTTTGTGCGCGTCTGTTTATATGTGCCTTGTGGTCACCTGCTGGGAAAGGGCTGACCTCATTTGCTCTCTTTTGTGGTGTCTAACTGTGAGTTTGTCACTTTCCCATTTGTATCCGGGTCAGTTGTGGTACTTGATTGTATCGATTCCTGATCTTTGCACCCTTACTTACTTTCTATAAAAGAAAATAGGTTTTATGGTAGTTTATGTTTTGAGTTACTTCTCTGCAAATGTGTAAGAGTAAAATGAAGTACATGGACCAATAAGTACAAGCAGGTCGTGTTGGAGACCTTATCTTGTACATTTGGTGGTATTCCGAGAGTAAAGTATGTAATCTGTGCTGTAAAATAGTGTAAGATACCACAACAAGGGATATTCAATTCATTTGAATGGCAGCCTTTTAGATTTGCTACACTCACATATAGCACATGTATAGTCAATAAATTCCATACTGATACTTGGAAATAACATATGAAACACTAAGTCACATATACAACGGCAAACACTCAAGACATTTATAAAATAAATGCTAAAATTATGTAACTGTGTTATAAGAAGTTCGTAAACACTTGCCAGACTTCAAAAAAGTGTGAATGTGTAATTTTGGAGACATTTTCAGGAAAATGTAATGTTATTTTGAGGGTAACGAACGTAACATAATAATACACGCTAACGCTGCCACTCTCAGAGGGCTAACGTATCTCATTTCATTTTATGGTTTATTTAATGTAGTATCTGGAAATCATAGTTTACAAAGTTTCCCTTGGGGGAGGGGGTCTGGCCTAGAGAACTACATTTTTGTGTAATATGGGGCTACCATGTTCAACATCTAATAACTCAAAAAGTATATAAGATAGAAACGTAATGCTTGCAGTTTTGAAAAGGTAAAACAATTATAATACCAAATAAATGAACATAAACTGGCTTCAATAAAATTTAGGAAAATTATATTAGATTCATTTATCATTTAAAAGGGAATTCAATAAGAACATGTAACATACACTACATCAGGGGTGACTATATTTGTTTTTAAATGTCACCATCTGTGTCCCAGTAATAGCTTACTTAGAAAATATAACCAATTTGGAAATCTTACCTTATCTCTTTTCTGAAGTCTTAAAAAGAATGTTAATTATCAAATATTTTGTAGGGTAACGTATGTAACAAGATGTTACAGATTAACGCTGCCCTTGTGAGAGGGCTACTATGTTGCAAAATACTTGCAAGACATTGAGCTTTAAAAAATGTAACATACACTACATCGTGGGTGACCATATTTGTTTTCATATCTGTGGTCCAGAAATTGCTTACTTAGAAAATATAACCAATTTGGAAATCTTACCTTATAGTCTTTTGCACTTTACTGAAGCCTTAAAAAGAATTATAATTATCAAATACTTTGTAGGGTAACGTGTGTTAAAGGATGTTACAGCTTAACGCTGCCATTGTCAGAGGGCTAACATGTTGCAAAATCCTTGCAAGACATTGGGCTTCAAGAACAATATGGTCTGCAAAATTCATCCTGGGGGAGGTAAACCGTATCCAGCTAGTGACCTACTGGGTTGACTTAGGGGGTGGGATCAAAAGGTCAAAATTCAACTTTGTCAGAACATGGTCATGTTGCATATCAAATTAAAGAGAATCACAAATGCAGCAACATTGTACACATGTAGCAAATGTTTTGCCTGCAGACTCCTATCCTCCAACCCCTACCCCCCTCCCTCGACCCTGGGTATGGGGTCAATACACTGAAGGACTTTAAAAACGCAAAAATTGAAATTCATAAAATTTACTTACTTTTAATGCGTCAATTTTTTTGGAAATTTGGCAACAATAAATATCAACATGTCAGCAATACATGTTTTAAATTTCATATCAAATAATAGATCATTTTAGGGCAACAGTCTATCGAATAGCAATACCTTTAAATTCAAAAGTTGCAATTCGAAATTTGTCTAGAAAACGGACGTGATTTAAAGTAATTGTATTAAAATATTTTGATTTAAAATCTGGATACAAATTACCCTCGGAGCCCTACTATTCGTCTGACACTGACGGATGCCAGCCGGAATGGATATCGTCGATGCAAATATCGTCGATGCACTAGACGTTAGTTGCAGTTTTAACACCGGGTCGTCATTTTGGTTAACCAGACCTGCGTCAATGATAAACTGTCCCTGTAGCCTGATAGCGATCTCAGAGGCACTGTTGAGTTGACGGATGGCAATTATAATATCACGCGACGTCAGAAACACGCACACCAGCTTGCAACATTTCAATTGCGCGAGATCGTTCATGTTCGAGCAAACGAGGCATGATTAATAAAGCTATAAAACTAAAAATACAGTGCTTTTTAAACATGTTTATGTACAAGCTACATGTGAAATGATATAATATTTGGCTTCATTGATTGATAGGGACGCCATTTGCAAAACATAGTAACTGACCAGCGATGCGTAGCAGGTGGTGGCCAGTGTCTGTAAAAACGATGGTATTGTGTATCGATAGAAGCAGAGTATCGTTCCCTGCCAATTTTACCTGTTAAAGAAGGTTAAAAATGTTCTGGATGCAAAATATAATAATATTCATTTTTTGGCGTTTTTAAAGTCCTTCAGTGTAGGTCAAACTTCAACTTTTCAGAATATGGTTATGTTGCATATCCAATTAAAGGGAATCACGAAATGAAGCAGCATGGAAGCAAATATTTTGCCCGCGACCCCTACCCGACCCCCACCCGACCCCCATGATCCTGTGGTTTGGGTCAAATTCAACTTTTTCAGAATATGGTCATGTTGCATATCGAATTAAATTTTTTTACATAAGTAGCAACATGGTAGCAAATATTTTGCCTACATACCCCCCCCCCCTTGGGGACGGGGTCAGTAGGTCAAACTTCAACTTTTTCAGAACATGGTCATGTAGTATATCAAATTAAAGGGAATCACCAAATGCAGCAGCATGGTAGCAAATATTTTGCCTTAAATGCCAAAAGCTCAAAAATCAACTTGTTTAGAACATGGCCATTTTGCATATCAAATTAAAGGGAATCACCGAATGCAACAGCATGGTAGCAAATATTTTGCCCGCCGAGTCCTCCCTGACCCTGGGGAAGGGGTCAATAGGTCAAAATTCATCTTTTTCAGAACATGGTCATGTTGCATTGCGCATTAAAGGGAATCACCAAATGCAGCAGCATGGTAGCAAATATTTGGCGGTAGACTCCTACCTGACCCTGCTGTTGGGGTCAAAAGTCAACTTTCTCAGAACATGGTCATGTTGCATATCAAATTAAAGGGAATCACCAAATGGGGTTGGAGAAATGGGATTTATTTTTTGTGATTTATAAGTCTCTCTAAAATAACCCTTGGCCCGGGATATAATTTCGACATATTTGCCTTAATGGTCTTCTGTTTGGCCAGGCGGCACATCCGATTCTCGGAATTCTAGATTAAATAATCATCAGCACGCCATCTTATTTACAGTGCAAATCAAAAAAAAAGTGGCTGAGCTCTCAAATATAACTGATTTTTACCAAATAACCTCATGTACAATCCGACGACAACGTGAATTTCGAAGGAGGGCATAAAATCACGATTACATAGAAACATTCTTCGAAATCCTTTGCGATTGGAAAAGGGTAGTAAATAACTGACAAAATAGCATTCGAATATTTCTCAGAACTTACTACTGTCACGAATCACTTGCACAAACATCCGATGTCTGCTTATTCGCTTACGATTTCTCGCTCTGCGTATACGAAACCGGAAGGTCGTATAATCGATTTCTTGTTATAACCGTGGTTACGCATTAAACCGTTTTGCAGCCGTGATTAACCTTTTTACTATTAAATCCAACTTATAAGGCTTATGTGGTCAAAATAACGTCGTATTGACGTCATGCGACGTCATGACGTCGAGTTGACGTTGATATAACGTTGTTTTAATTTTGCGTGCCTGCTGGGAAATGGGCTTTACCATTATTTTCAAAACTTAAGCTCAGAAGCTGATACAGCATGACTTGTTCAGACAATAAGCTTCTTAAAATGGAATTGATAGTATTTTTTTTATTTTTTTTGCTGTTGCTATTGTAAGACATGCGTAAAAAACATCCTAAAACCTACTGTAAATTCGCAAATTTTCGCGAGGGTTTTATATTCGCGAACTTCGCATATGCGAAGTTTCGTGAAAATAAAATCCTCGCGAAATGACGGAATCACTCTGTTGTTTACTGATACAGGTAAATCATACCTTAGTCGCGAATTTTTAACGTGACGAACATGTCATGTCTTTAAACGCTATTCGCGAAAATAAAACTCTCGCGAAAATTTCCGAATTTACAGTATGCAAAATTGTACACATTACATATTTTGTACATTTCAAGCGGTTTTACATCTTTAACAAATCCTTATAATACGTACACAGAGTTGCGAAAGTTTCTAGATATTATCAATATCCGTGTATATCCGTTGACAAATATAAAACTGACAAATTATTTGAGCTACATGTAGCCTATATGCACATGTGACAGTGTCCAATTATTAACAGCTGTTACCTCAAAATCTGCCCTGAAAGGTCGTTTGACGTCGCGTCAGATGTTGGTGTTAATTTGTGTAACGTCAAAAGTTGTTTAAACACGTCAAACAATGAGATTTTCACAGATAAGAGAGGCGATCTTCCTTGCGTTTATATTTCTAAGCACACATGCCCAGTTGTAAAATGCTCAGATGAAAAGTTTGTTTTGGTTTATATATATATTTAAGTTTTTAAAGGTTTTAATAATACATGTTCCCGAGTAGAATTACGAAAAGTAGGGTATACCCAGGATAAGCACAACTATTTTCAGTAGTAAATGCGATTGGTCGGTCGGACCTTATTAACTACATAAATCTATTCTCGTTGCAGTAGACTTCAATGGACAGACGGACGGACAGACAGGGTGATTATAGGTCTTAAGGATATCTTCGCTGCACACACCTTTGCATGTTTTATATTAAAATTAGTTAATACGTATAGTGCTGCAGCAAAGCAGTAAAAAGTGAGCTAGTTTTCGAGATGGTGGTCCCCACAGGGTAACAAGCAGTAACATACATCAAATTAAAGCTAAGAGTCTCCCGAATTAAAAAATGCATGATGCCACCTCGGTATGTCGGGGCGTAAACTTTTACGAGTCATTAAAAAAGGGCACCCATACAAATAAATAACTTTACTAATAAAACCTCATTTAAACCTGAGATCAAAAACATTGCTTAAGTTGGTAAAATATGAACACAAAATGATACAGAAGGATGCTAGAAATACTTTGCATCATACATGGGATGCTAACAAGTACAAATACACCGACGATGAAAGGTCATTAGGTACATTGGTCACGAAAACCCATGATTTTCTAGAATTCTTTTTGACAAAAGGTCCTCCTTATGTATAAATGTATTGAAAACAAGTTTAAATATTATCAATGACATCTGGGAAGCAAACAGTGCATAATTTCACTACCATTTATTGTGGCCAAAAATTGCATGTCCCACCAAAAAGGGTATCCATACAAGTAATAAATTTACTGATAATAATTAAATTTAACCAATGATCAAAAGCAGTGCTGAAGTTGGCATAATAGGAACATTTAATGATACATGAGGATGCTGGAAATATTATAAATTATATGTTAGGTTCATATAGGTCCAAATACACCGATGACGAAAGGTCATTAAGTACATTAGTCGCGAAAACACATGATTTTGTAGAATATTTTCTGGCAAATGATCTCTTTTGGTATACATATATTGAATACAAGTTAAAATGTTGACAACTGACATCTGGTAAGCAAAATGTGCATGATGCCTCTTCCATATGTAGGGTAAAAAATGTTTACGGCCTTTCAAGGAAGGGTACCCATAAAATTAAATAACTGATAAAAAAAAAAAAAATTAAACCAATGATCAAAACTATGGTTCAAGTTTGTATAATATGAACGCTAAATGACAAAATAGGGTGCTAAAATATTTTCTGTCTTATATGAGGTGCAAATAAATCCAAATACACTGATGGCGAAAGGTTATTAAGTACATTTTGTCACGAAAACTCATGATTTTGTAGACTTCTTTGGAGTTAGTTGATTTCTTTAAGTACATATGTATTAAAAACAAGATAAAATGTTATCAAATGTCATTTGGGAAGCTTCTACTCAAAATAGAATCATCCCAAATGAATAGATGATACATTTACAGTTCATTCATATAGTAAAATCCGTATCAGATCTTATTAATGTAATATGTGGGAATAATCTTTTGTCAAGGACATTGGCGGAAATGTTCCAACTTTTGCATAAAGTATATCAACATGTGCCAGGCAAGTATTAAACTATTTCTTTTTTGTTAAGAGATATCATATTTCATTGACCATGAAGTTCATCAAGTCCATCATCTACAAAAACACATGGCATACATGTATATTATCCTTTATGAATGTCAGACGTTTGTCAACAATTCACAGTAACATACTCAGTTATTATATATGACATTTGAATGACTAGTTCCAATAAAACGAGCCGAAATTTATGCGTCATGGCGTAACTCACTCCCTGATTTATCAGTTCACCATCCGATTTGGCAACATCTTCACAAGACAAAATAGAGGAAATATTCAGACAAGTTTCCTTCCTGTGGCACTGCTACATTGCACACACACACAAGGTTGTACAAAGCTGTTTATTACAGAAAGAATAGCATACTCACAATTGAATATCTAAATTATAAATCATTCGGCAACTTGTGTGGTGTAGCAGACTGGCACATCATTAGTGGCCTTGATGCCATTCTGCCATGTGCTTCCTCATTCATAAAGTATAATATACATGTATGCCATGTGGTTTTGTGGATGCTGGACTTGATGAACTGTCATGGTCAATGAAATATGATATCTCTTAACAAAAAAAGAAATAGTTTAATACTTTCCTGACACACGTTGATATACTTTATGCAAAAGTTGGAACAATTCCGCCGATGTCCTTGACAAAAATTCTTCCCACATATTACATTAATAAGATCTGAGGCTCCAGGGGGGTCTGTGCTCCCTTGATCCCTAAAAATAATGCATTTGTCTCCCCAAATCCCTGAAAGAAAGTACCTCAAATACCCTAAAAATCTTTTTGTATTGGCTCCCCAAATCCTTAAAATTAATTCAGCTTCTCCCCAAATCCCCAAAAATATAAACCCATTCTCCCTAAAATGTAAAGTTCTTTCCCTAGGATTAAATTCACATACTTAAAAACTATGAAGCTATACATGAGCATATGACTTAATATTCACTTAATATTTTACGTTATACATGTCAAGATAGAACTTAGCCACAGACAGGAACTCTATATAAATAGAGAGTCCTTGGCCAAGGAATAAACAATATATAAGTATTTCAATGGAATGCATGCTATATAGCTCAAAGTATGGGGGCCATCCTTAAAATTCTGCTGCTGTACCTAGTAGAGTAGGTATGGAGGAATGCTCTCAAGACTTAATTTTTTTATTAGTGACAACTAGACCATTTGGTTTTCTTGGTGGGGGAGGGGCAGCTGTTTTTTCCAATAGATGAAACATTAGATTTTCTAAATACAGTAAAGCATTAATTTTGTAACCATAGAGAGTGTGTTTTTTTTAAATAATTGCTATTAGGCCCTATACGAAAGTTTACCTTCAGTTTTAACAAGCAAGAATATATCTGATCAACATTCATCAAAGTTTTAATAAAAAAAAAAACATCTAATTACCTAGATAGAGAATTGCATACCAGATGTGTAGGTAGCCCTGGTATGATGTTGATTATCACTTGTGCTAGGGGGGTTCGTGAAAATTTGATAAAACTGATGCGGTCAGGGGGGGGGTTAATAGCCCTCAGAAGCCAAAGAAATGTAAAAATGGAGGTTTTACGTTTTTACAGCAAGTATTACATACCGGACGCAAAGATATATCCTGTAATGATGTGGATTCAGATTCATGCTGGGGGTGCAGAATTTTTTTTTATTAAGACGGTGCACTACGGCGCATTCTTAGTGTTCCCAAATACGTTATTATCAACAATTTTAAGTCGAATTTACCACGACAGTAAAAATAATTTGCTATATCAGTCATCAATACAATCCAGATTAGCATGTTAGCAGGAAAGTAAATACATTTCAGCACCCTAGATAAGCAGCGTATTTATGTAAATATGCAATTAAAATCATCAAAAAAGCTATTAAAATGAAATGTGTGCGTACCGAAAAGCAATTCTAACGATCGGTATGCAATTACATGCGATGTCATTGCGTACCATTTGGTCCATTTCGTTTCCATTCAGCTATTAAACAAATGCCAGTCGGGTATTGATTTTATTTTTACAAGCGAGCGTGCACTATACTCCAGTTTTATGATAATATTGGTGCCCAGTCAAGTGTTTCGTGGAAAAACACTAAGATGAAAGTGAAACTTTGAAAAGTATACAAGCTCGAATGTCAACAAGGGGATGAGATTTGCTTCAGGAACAATAAAATCCGCGAATTTGATACTTTAGAAAGGCAGACGATCGGAGTGAATAAATATGCAAGCAAATTCCCGATGGCTTCATGCAATAAGAAAAGGTGTAATCACAGAAAAAAACGTGGCATAAAAAAATATGAAAATACGCAATTGTTTTTGCAAGTACGCAATTGAGGATAACCAGGTTGCGTAAGTACCCGATTGACCCAAAAGCTTATCTAGGGCGCTGACATTTAGATATCCAAGGGGGGTCTTGGGGTCTGCGGAAGAACTTTTTTTTTTTAAAATCAAGCAAAATGAAGGCTTTTCCTTTAAAGCGAGATTTTTTTTCTTTTTTGCAGGGCTCCCTAAATCCCCAAAACTATAAACTTGCTCCCCAAATCCCTTAAAATAATTATCAGTGCTCCCCAGCTCCCTGAAAATAAATAGCCATTCTCCCCAGATCCCCAAAACCCCTGAGGGCTCAGATCTGATACGGATTTTACTAAATGAATGAACCTTAAATGTATCATCTATTCATTTTGGGTGATTTTATTTTGAGTAGGAGCTTCCCAACTGGCATTTGATAACACGTAACTTGTTTTTAATACATATGTACTTACAGAAATCATTTGACTTGAAAGAAGTCTACAAAATCATGAGTTTTCGTGACGAAATGTACAAAATAACCTTTCGCCATCAATGTATTTGGATTTATTTGCACATCATATAATACAGAAAATATCTTAGCACCCTATTTTGTCATTAAGCGTTCATATATATGTCTTGATCCACATCTGAATTAAGGGTGAGGTTGGCGCCGTTAAACCGGTTTAAGCCCTCCAGTAAAATATTTTACTGACCGTTCCAAGGCGGTACTTCTTTTGTGGATCTTTTATGTTTTTGTTCTGTCTTGTGTTTGCTATGTCTGTGCGCGTCTGTTTATATGTGCTTTGTGGTCACCTGCTGGGAGGGGGCTGGCCTCTTGGCTCTCGTTTGTGGTGTCTTCTGTGAGTTTGTCACTTTCCCATTGGTATCCTGTGTCAGGTGTGGTACTTGATTGTATCGATTCCTTTGTTTGTTTGTTTGCTTTACGTCCCAAGTCAACAGCTATGGTCATTGCGGGACGGTCAGTTCACCTAACCACACTTTTTCCTGGGCAGGCTTGAACAAGCAGTTAACCAGTAATTCGTGCACATACTTTCGCTTGTAACTGACAACAACCCTTCTTGAATGAATCAGCGGAAGGAGGAGAATCATTTCATGATCAATCTCCACGAAAGTATGGGGCCGGACCGGGATCGAACTCGCGACCCCTTGATCTGCAGTCAGACACGCATCTGTAGCCAGACACGTTACCGACTGCGCTATGCGGCCCGGCGTATCGATTCCTGATCTTTGCACCTTTACTTACTTTCATATTATACAAACTTGAATCATAGCTTTGATCATTGGTTTAAATGTTTTTTTATCAGTTAAGTTATTTAATTTTATGGGTACCCTTCCTTAAAAGGCCTTAAACATTTTTTACCCTACATATGGAAGAGGCATCATGCACATTTTGCTTACCAGATGTCAGTTGTCAACATTTTAACTTGTATTCAGTATATGTATACCAAAAGAGATCATTTGCCAGAAAATATTCTACAAAATCATGTGTTTTCGCAACTAATGTACTTATTGACCTTTCGCCATCGGTATATTTGGACCTATGTGAACCTTACACATGAATAATAATATTTTCAGCATCCTCATGTATCATTTAGTGTTCACATTATGCCAACTTCAGCACTGCTTTTGATCATTGGTTTAATTTGCTTTTTATCAGTAAATTTGTTACTTGTATCGATACCCTTTTTGGTGGGCCATACAATTTTTCGCTCCAATAAATGGTAGTGAAATTATGCACTGTTTGCTTCCCAGATGTCATTGATAATATTTAAACTTTTTTTCAATACATTTATACATAAGGAGGAACTTTTGTCGAAAAGAATAATCGAAAATCATGGGTTTTCGTGACCAATGTACCTAATGACCTTTCACCGCCAGTGTATTTGGACTTGTTTGCATCCCATGTATGATGCAAAGTATTTCCAGCATCCTTCTTTATCATTTTGTGTTCATATTATACCAATTTTAGCAATGTTTTTGATCTCAGGTTTAAATGAAGTTTTATTAGTTAAGTTATTCATTTGTATGGGTGCCCTTTTTTAATGACTCGTAAAAGTTTACGCCCCGACATACCGAGGTGGCATCATGCATTTTTTACTTCGGGAGACTCTGAGCTTTAATTTGATGTATGTTGCTGCTTGTTACCTTGTGGGGACCGGTATGTGTCACAATATGGTGGGTCTGCTGCAGCACTAGTAAGCGTTTGGTACTTATCGCATTATCCGGCAACTAGGGCTCGCGACTCGGGAAAGTCTGTGTAAGGGCACAGGCTCGTCAGAGTAAAGTATGAATGTAGATGATAAATAGCTGTAGAATTGAGACCTCTATCACCGCTTGACATAGCAAAATAACAAATTTTTGCTCTAAATATGGAAAAAATCAAGAATAAATCCAAATTTTAATTCTATTTTGAAAACGCATTTTTGTGATATATTTCGAATTTCAAAAACACGAGTCACTAAAAAGTAATAAATCAACATAAATACACAGACCCCATGTTTTCAACGTTTTTTTTTAATCTCTACACGTTCTGTTTCTTTGCTTTTTTGGCTATTTCTGGTTAGTTTGCCGATTAACGCCAATTTCGCGCATGTCGTCGTGAGGATAAGTACAAAAAAAAGCTTTGCGGGGAAAATTACAAGATTTCATGCATTATTAGTTAAAACCTTTGGATTTAGTAACACTCCGCCAAACGATTTCTGTTACGTCTCTACATGCAAAAAATCGGCAATTTATACGGAACATGTTAGCGATAACTTTTTCTTTGTATCTTAATTTGTCTTTCGTTTTTCATCAATGTAAAATATAATTAATAACCTTTTCTTTGATGTTTAGTTTGTAAAAATGTATAATGGAATAAGTGAAATAGAGAACTTTGAATAGTGAGGAACCCTACGTGTTTAAAATTAACACCAACATCTGACGCGACGTCTTTACGTGAACACACTGAAACGTTGCTCAGAATGACGCTGAATCGCGCTGTCATAAATCCGTGTTATAGTGGTCCAAGATATATTGTAAAGTCAGGAAAAGAATTTCTAGCGATTAGGCGGGCTATTTCACTAAATAAGCAGTTCGTTTTATTTTGTTGAAATAACGACTGGATACACAAAGCACACTCAACAAATACATATAGACGAGCCGTCTATGTACCCTTGCCCGCTAGTTCGTATATTTAAAACGGGTTTTCCTAAATGCATGTAATACATCTACTTCGTTTTGAATGAGAATTTATTTTGATCATCAACTTTGCTCGCTATTCAGTAACATGTGTGGAAAAAAGACCGTTAAATCGTCCTACATTTATCACGATAGAGTATATTATATATATTTATACAGTTGATGTACAATAGAAACGACCATCTCGCAAAGTGGTCTATTTTTGTCAGATGATTGATGTCTTCTTTTGCTTATACAACCCCTTTCCCCCTAGACCCAAGACGCCCTTTACACATGTTGTATATTTATATAATGACGATCAATTGTCCAAATGGCATTTTTGGTCTAGGGGGTGAGCATCTAAAAACAAACTTTAAAACACCAGTTTAATCTTTTCAATGTCAAACATCACAATTTTAAGTATATTTCGTGCGCATGTGCAGAAGGAATACTGCAAAGTTTTGGAAACGAAGGACATTTATATCCTTGATAATTTAGTACTTTTACTTTTTGAAAACCTATAATGGATTTACTAAAATTCTGGTCTAAACGACACCCACTATAAATGCGAAAAATGAGGGGGGGGGGTAGAAAGGGCAAGTTTTTAAGGCTTTGTAAATAATGAATCGCTTTGAAACATATTTTAATGCTAACTATACATATTATACTACCCAAACAGACGAATTTTAAAATCATTAGGGCTATTTGAAAATTTAGCTTTTGTAATCGTGTCAACTAGGGGAAATATACGCCTTGTCGCTAGAGCTTCTTTGGACGGTCAGCTAAATTCGGACAACTTGTTTCGTTTCATATTCTTATTATTGGAATAAAAAAAACTACCGTGTACTTACGCAAACAGTGAAAATCCTGATGAGACGCCTCTTAAAAGCCGTCTCATCTGGATTTCCACTGTTTGCAAATGTATGTCCGAATTTATCTGATGTCCGAAGTTACCTGACTTACCACTGGTTTACCATCTTCACCAGCGAAGGTTTCGTCGTATCTACCTTTCGACAAAGCGAATCGCAACCCTTGGTATAACAAGATGCTGGTTTACACAATGGGTAGTTTACTTGGACAGTTTACAGTCCGTAGTCACTATCGGCCCACCTGATATGGGAACCGCTTCTATATGCTCAATACAGGTGAAAAGGCTAGCTACGTGCTCATCTGAAGCCAAAAATAACTGAAAATTGTTCTCAACAATTTCTTCCAATGCATTGGTTTGTAAGATGAATGGCCCAAGTGTAAAAGTTTGGTATTTATTTAGTTTTTACCGTTGCTATAGAAACAAAAATGGCCACCCAAAAAGGGTAAAATATAGAAACTGACGTTTTGGACCAAAATTGAGGCCATTGGAGACCGAATTTTTAATAATTAGATGTCAGCACAGCTAAATACAAAAAAAGTGTAATATGTTATGTGTCCACATTATTCTTACCATCCATTAAAATATTTATTGTTTGATTGAGTCTACATGTATGTTAATTTCTCTGTAAAATGTCTCATATCTGTTCAAAACGGTCATTTTTTAAATATATTTCCAGCCTATTTTCGCGGCCATTTTCGTTATCAGCCTCAATGCCATCAATAGTCACTTGGATGTTATAGAAGCCCACACATTATTATCTCCCTCTCTCTAATTGAGTCGTGACATTTGATTTCCAACAATGTGGCATTTTGACGAGTGTGCACTCAGACGAGCCTGTGCAGCCTAAGCTTAGAAACTCCAAATGATGATCCATCAGTAGCTTAACACTCACAGAATATTCAAACGACTTGTAAAGGCTCTGATTTGGATGCGCGTATGCGCAGGCTGATATGAGACTTTGCTAGTCGCACATACCACATTGTTGGAAATCTCATGTCGAGGCTCAATTCAAGAAAGACAGTTGTCATTTACTGATGAAATTATACATACACTACAGTATTTGTAAACCGCTTCAGAGCAGCCTGTTCGGGAACGGTGTAATAATAACTGACCGTCGTGATGTGCCCGAAAACTTTGTTGACAGAAGTGTTAAGCCTGGCCCATGCACAGCAAAAACAATAATAGCCGTGTTATGTTATTAATCAAGTGATTTCGTATTGGCCCAGTTACCTCGGACACTTGATTAGTGATATTTTATTAAATAACTACTTATTATCATATGACGTTGCGTCTGGGAGTGAAATAACGCCATGCAATAAAATCGATAAACCACTAGACATATGTGATTTATAGATTTACGGGAAACGTTATGACGTCCATAACAACGTTGCGTATATAATGACACAATTATAACGTTTTTATGCCAGAAATGAGATTTCAAAGTATTTGTCATATGGTAAATAGAATCTAACATTCGTGCTCTAGTATTATTGAATTTATTAAACTTGTTGCGAAAAAGAGATAAAATGCTCGACAAGCCTCGCATTTTATCTCTTTTCCCCAACTAGTTAAATAAATTCAATAAAACATGAGCACTCATGTAAGATCCTCTATATATATTGAACTTTTACAGGCAAATGTGTCTGTTTGATCTCTGTTCAGGAATACAGCTGACCCCAGTCCAATATTAATGACCTCAAGTCATTATAAAATAGGTGACAACATATAAGCTTAACGCTTACCGTCAAATTCAATACGTATAGGTTATTCAATGTTTTGTGTTGGTTATGGATATACGAGGGAGCGGAGCTCCCGAGTGCATATTTCATAACAAACACAAAACATTGTTAAAGACATATATTTTGTGATATATGGAATCAATAGTGAATTTACTGATAAGGGATAGTTTCATTATCTCACAAAATTAAAGGGGCCTCAAGTGGGGAATTACTTGTATACAACACAATTTCTTTTGCTGAGATAAAGATCAATATTTTATCATAAATTACCTAATCTAGGCCACTGGCTGGATATGGTTTACCTCCCCCCCCCCCAGGGGGAATTTTGTAGACCATATTTTTCTTGAAGCCTAATGTCTTGCAAGCATTTTGCAACATGTTAGCCCTCTGACAATGGCAGCGTTAGGCTGTAACAGCCTGTTACATACGTTACCCTACAAAATATTTGATAAGTAAAATTATTTTTAAGACTTCAGAAAAGTGCAAAAGATTAGGTAAGATTTCCAAATCGGTTATATTTTCTAAGTAATCTATTACTGGGCCATAGATATTGACATTTGAAAACAAATATAGTCACCCTCAATGTAGTGTATGTTACATTTTTCAGTGAACCCCCTTTAAAATGAAAACTGAATCTTATATAGTTTGTCTTGAATTTTGTTGAAACCAGTTTATGTTCATTAATTTGGTATTATATTAAAGCTTTTTTTATTTACCTTTTCAAAACTGCAAGCCTTACCTTTCTATATTATATACTTTTTGAGTTATTAGATGTTGAACATGGTAGCCCCATATCTCACAAAAATGTTAAATTGTTATTTTCTAGACCTTTCGCTGCCTATAGTCCCCCTTCCCTCTGGGGAGCATTTTGTAAACTATAATTTCCAGATACTACATTATAAAAGCCACAAAATGAAATATGTTAGCCCTCTGAGAGTGGCAGTGTTAGCATGTAACATCATGTTATGTACGTTACCCCTCAAACTAACTTTAACTTTTCCTGATAATGCCTCCAACATGGAGTATTCACACTTTTTTCAAGTCTGGTACAGGTTTAAGAACTTCTTATAACACAGTTACATAATTGTAGCATATATTTTATAAATGTCTTGAGTTTTTGCTGTTATATATGTTACTAAGTGTTTTATATGTTATTTCCAAGGATCAGTATGGCAGTAATTGACTATACATGTATAACATCCGTCAGTTAATATAGCAAATCCATAAGGCTGCTATTTAAATGAATTGAAGTTCTAAATTATGGTGTCATATACTATTTTATAGCCCAGGTTACATACGTTACTCTCAGAATACCATTAAACGTTCAAGATAAGGTCTCCAACACGACCTGCTTGTACTTATTTGCATGCTGGCACAGGTCAATGTACTTCATTTTACTCTGGCTCATTTGCTGAGGAAGTAACTCAAACATAAAATGCCATAAACACTCTTTTCTTTTATAGAGACATCAAATATAGTTCACATAATACTCATGGAAAGTTTGTAACATACAGTGTAAAACGCTAGTAACAATTTAAAAGATCAAAGAAAATCCATCAGGATATCTCTTGCAAAGCTAGCAACTCTTCATATATTATCCAAGGGTTTAAAGAATTGTCCAATACAGCTTATTAATCCTCTATCAGATTCATCTTGCAAGGATTTTGCAATATGCTAGCACTCTGGTGATGGCACCATTACCTTGTAACAGCCAAATACATATATTACCCATCAACATCTGTGATAATTTTAGTAAATGATATGACTTCTGAAAAGTGCAAACCATAAGGTAAGATTTCCAAACTGGCTAAATCATCCAAGTAAGCTATTTTTGCATCTGGACCTTTGAAAACAAATATGCACCCCTAAGTGCTACGTATGTTACATTTTTTTCATTATTCCTATATAAATGATTTATGAAACTAATATAGTTTGATATTTTTGTAAATATGCACATGCTTACTAATTCATTTTGTATTAAAGAATGTTTATGTGCCTTTTGGAATCTGCAACTAGTATGTTTCTATCTTTTATAAGGTATGAGTTGTTGAGCTTTGAACATGGTTACCCCATGTCACACAAAATGTATAATATAATTCTGTTGCTCTTTGTTAGGATACAATCAAGTTACTTTCAGCCAGAGGTACTCCATTTCCTTCCCATATATTTTCCACACATTGTGTCCATATCATGAAAACCTTACTTGTTTTCATGGGAAATACTTGATAGTAAAAAGTTCAATCTTCGTATGTACATCTTGAGGACAGAAAAGCAGGATGGAACATGCCATTTGAATTAGTCAGTATATGTGTATGGCATTTTTTTAGAAACATGTCGTACTGCAGCTTATTAACATTTACATAAATAGCACATGTTAGGGCTTCATGTCACTGATGAGTGCCTAGAGCAACTCTTAGTTTGCTTTTCTATCCTGCTTAGAATTTAGATGAACTAGTGAGGAGGGGTTCTCTATCAGTTTGATAGGAACAACCTTTCCATGGTACTAACACGTTGGCACATTGGTAGTGTCACAATCTGTTAAACAGTGTATGACTGAAGATCTCTTCCCTCATATTATGGCAAACGTTGTTGACATTCATAATGAGCACCTTTATTTGCATGCACAAGTGTTGAACAAAACATCCAGGCTGTCCTCTGCGAGAATATTTGTAAGACTTTATACTATAGACTGCTACTTATACATTGTATATATGTATCAGTGACAAAACCAACAGGTCCTACCTTTCGTGCCTGGTTGAATAGTGCCTGGTTCCATCAGATCCTTGAAGGTGACAAGAAAAGCTATTATGCTCTGTAGTATGGCATTACCATCAAAGTTATGTGCAGCACTACATGGCCAGTCTTATGTTTGTTCAATGTGTGATTGCAATCCATGCAGAAGTTTAGACTTGTCAGTTTTGGCGGAAATCCTATCAGGAGTTGTAAGTAACCATGGTACGGGTCCCCGATCGAACTGCAGTGTCAACTCAAGGTCAACATTATGGCCAATATAAAGGTCATGCTGACCAAAGCCGCTCCTTTAAGCTCTCATCTGGCTGATTACATTTTGTAAATTGGAAAATCTCTTCTTGACCTCGCAAGCCTCAAAGCTTTATTACCTTGTAGCATTTAATGGGGTTGTGAAAGACAGATTTTCAACTAAAAGTGAGTCAATGAAGTCTGCAAAGCCTTCCTGGCAATGTCATCAGCCTCAATAAGATCCTTTGCTGTGCCAGGCTTAGCAGGAACACTCAAAGACAAAAAGTACAGCTCATTATCTTCAAAACTAGAACTTAAAAGATTGGTGAAGCCAGAAACTGCCACTAGTACGCCTTCTACTTTGCATCGGTGCAGGTTGAATATTTCATTTCAGTCCATTGAAGAGATGTTTTAATATATTGAGCTCTGACGTGATGAATAATACACCATTCCATCTGTAGTACGAAGTGTAGTTCTAGCTGCTGAAGCCTATAATACCTCTTTATTGTTTGTCTGATAGTTATGTCAAAAGCATTTCTCAAGCAAAGAATCAATAATTGTGACACACTAAACCCATTTTATTGAAGTTCTTTGCATCTGTGATGTGTATCAGACAAATTATGAGTGTAATCAGTTACACAGGTGCATATTGTGCGTAGTTGTTGTGATTGTGTGCAATGAACTTTGGGTACAAGGCATACAGATAGAGCTGACATGTAATTCAAAGTTGTTTTCCTTGTAGCCCTAATCAGTGTCAACACCATCTGAATTATATCCAAATACCTTGCCCAGAACTGAGCTGTTTCACAGTGACTGTCTTTCAGAACTTCTGATTTGAATGCAAGGTATCTACTGTTAATGTGAGCAAACAGCGAAGGTTGACAGATCACAAAATCATAATAGTTTAAGTCACCATAAATTAATAAGAAACTTCAATTTGTTTCAGCCTTATAAATTTGCTAAATTCTCTGATAGACTTTATACATGTTAAGTCAACAACTGCTATACAGATATTCAGAATAACTTATGTATTATTCGGTAACACACATAACAGTTAAAGTACAAGGCATCTATTAAATGAATACCTAAAATAGGTAAACCAAGTTAAAAGAAGTACACAAACCTGTGCCAGCATGCAAATAAGTATACACAGGGCTTGTTAGAGACATTAACTTGAATGTTTAATGCTATTTTGAGGGTAACATACGTAACATGGGCCTGAAAAAAGAGTAAGCGACCATAATAAAGAACTTTAAATCATTTGAGTAGCAGCCTTACCAATTAACTATATTCTGTGACAGATGTAATACATGTATTGTCAATAAATACCATACTGATACTCGGAAATAACGCAGGAAACACTAAGTAACGTATATAACGGTAATAACTCAAGACATTTATAAAATTGATACTAGAAATATGTAACTGTGCTATTAGAAGTTCATAAACCTGTGTCAGCATGCAAATATGTGCTAACATGTCATGGTTGAGACATTATCAGGGACGTTTAATGCTATTTCGGGGGGTAACGTATATAACGTGATGTTACACGCTAACGCTGCCACTCTCAGAGGGCTAACATCTTTTATTTTGTGTCTTATATAATGTATTTTCAGAAAATCATAGTGTACAAAATTCCCCCTGGGGGGGGGGAGGGGCTCTATAGCCAGCTCAAGGCCTAATCCCTTCATGGGACCACTTTATTGCCCCTCCAGGGAAGTCATAATCGTTGATCTGCTCAGTATGACCCCTGGAGAGAGTCATAATGAGTGGTACAAGTATTATTGCTAAAATTTATATGTCTTTAAACCTATTTAGCCTGACCAAGCTGTTCCTGTGTTGGTTTCACATCCTGAAATGTACACATTATGTAGCATTTTACTGCATTTCGTGTAGGAGTCTCTCATTCTCTTTAAGCCATGAATGCGTTCACATTGGACAAATGGATTTTATTAGCAGCATTTTTGTTTGATTTTTTTTTCAAAAGTATTTAGGAAGCCTTTCATTGATCACACGTTACAGATGTATAGGCTGATCAGTCCCCACTGTTTGTGCATTCTACCTTGATAGACACTCAGATCAGCAGGTATATTCATGTTTCGTTTGGTCATGCTCTCTTTATCAAAAAGCACTTCAGGACAGGCAGTATAATTTCTGACCAGGCTTCAATGTGAGTGTGCAGCCTGGTCAGTGTCTTCTACAGTCGCCTCTTTTCTGTGAAACAGCTAACATTTGAAATTTACATCATTTTGTGTCAATGTTCTTGTCACAGTTTTATTTAGGGACCTAAAAATAAAAATAAATTTGGTGAAATAAACATTTTGGACTACAACTTTCTCTCATCAGGTTATGGGAATGAGTCTCACCAAAGTGTGGGTTATGTATAGGTTATTTAATGTTTTGTGTTGGTTATGGAATATATACGAGGGAGCGGAGCTCCTGAGTGTATATTTCATAACAAACACAAAGCATTGTTTAACCTATTTAGCCCTGACCCAGCTGTTTCCTGTGTTGATTTCACATCCTGAAATATACACATTATGTAGCTTTTTGTTGCATTACGATTAGTAGTCTCTCGTTTCTTTTTTAGCCATGGATGCGTTCAGATGGGACAAATGGATTTTATTAGCAGCATTTTTGTTAGATTTTTTTCTTCAGAATTATTTGGGAAGCCTTTCATGGATCACACGTTACAGATGTATAGGCTGATCAGTCCTCACTGTTTGAGCATTCTACCCTGATTCTCAAACAGTGGAGACACTCAGATCAGCATGTATATTCATGTGCCGTTTGGTCATGATGTCTTTATCAAAAAAGCATTTCGGGACAAGCAGTGTAATTTCTGACCAGGCTTCAATGTACATGTGCAGCCTGGTCAGTGTTTTCTGCAGTCGCCCCTTTTCTCTATAACGGCTAACATTTGAAATTCACATCATTTTGTGTCAATAGTCTTATCACAGTTTTTTAGGGCTCTAAAAATAAAACTAAATTTGGTGTTAACCCATCTGACTGCAATTTCCTCTCATCAAGTTATGGGAATGAGTCTCACAAAAGTGTGGGTTATGGAAAATATACCACGCTGAATATGGTATTTTTCTTGCAACTGATTGGCTGAAAACAAAAGGAAGTGGGCGGGTCATGGGCTAAATATCTTTAATGTGACAAAATCCTTCAGTTTGTTAAAATTGGTAATCCTACCAGTTTCCCATAATGTTGAACCAAGACAGGAACTTTAGGTGGTACCGGACTCATCAGCATATGTCCAAAAAGTTACCATCTCTTGATATGTTAAAAATAGCTCAAAACTCATATTTTGAAAAAAATAACAGGACCTTATAACCGTGCTTTTTAAAAGTTATTGAAATTTAAAAATCGTAAAATATGAGTTTTTTCAAAATATCAATTTCTCATATTTTAAAAAATTGAAAGTAAGAAATGCCATCTTTTTTCCTGGGAATACGCAACATGCTATTGGCTAATAAACGAACATAAAAACGCAGCGAAAAAAAGACAAGTAGCTTATTTTTTAAGCTAAAATCTTTTTTTATAAAAAAAACATTAAGGCCAAAAAATCGTTTAAATCTAGAATAAAAAAATGTCACACAATGTAACTACAGAAACAAAATAACATTATTTTGAAGGAAATTTTGCATAGAAACTTATAATTAATTAAAAAGCATATGTCACCTTGCTCGTTTTTCTTTTTTTGTGCTATTTTCTTTTTTTACCTCTGAAATAAAAACATGCATGGAGTGCCATACCTGCTTCATTGTTTAATTTAGGTCCGTGTGCATAGATTTGGTTGATTTGATTCTTAACGTCCAATCAAAAATCTTTCAGTTATATAGGGACGGATATTCCTGGATTGAACAAATACTAAGCTAGGATAAATGTGTCTTGCTCAAGGACCACAACGCAGTGACGCCGGTGAGGCTCGAACCCACGGCCCTTCGGTCTTGAGTCAAGCACTCTACCACTGAGCCACTGCGCTCCCCCGTGTGCATAGACAGTGTATTGTTTGAGTTGATGTTGTTTAATTTAGGTCCATGTGCAAAAAGCCTATTATTTGTCTATTCCTCATTTGGCACGTTCTAGGACCCATTTAAACCTTTACAGTGGCGTGCGTGTATCCGCGCGCGCTTGTTTGTGTGCCAAAAAGAGGGTGAGTGTATGAGAAAAAGAGAAAGAGAGAGGGATAGAGGGGGCAATTCACGTGCTGTTGATTTATAGCATTTTTTGTTGTTGCTTTTATTCTTTCCTTTTTTTTCTTAACTTTACGTACAGTATACGTATTCTGGATTCATCACAAAGGATCATTAACACTTGCTATGGGTAAATGCCTATTAGTCCGGCAGTATTTGGGCGAAATTTAGGAGGACCTGGAACTTGATTTTAAACTTTTTTTCTTTATGGATTCTGGAAGTGCATATATTGTCCTTGAAAAATCCGAGTGATGCCACTCTGGCATCATTGAGCATTTCGATATATTCAAGATGGCGTCCAAGATGGAGGCCAATTATAAGTTAAAAATTGTGTGATATGGAAAAATGTCTCAACCCCATATTTTTTCCCTTAAATTGTAAGCTATGACATTGGAATCTAATCAAAGACAAATAGCTCATAACAAAAATATAAAAAATAAAATAAGAATTTAGACAAAATGGCCGCCAAAATGGCAGTTTATTACAAAAATATATTCCCCCCCCCACCCTGAGATTGGTAAACTCCACGGATTCGCATGTAAAATGCTGATTTTACTGATTCTTGAGTTACAGACATCATCCTTGTAGCATCCCAGTGATGCAGCTAATGCATCACTCAGAATTTGATATATTCAAGATGGCGTCCAGGATGGTTGCTGATAAGTTAAACAAACCCGTGGGAGCCACACCTAGCCTGTAGACATGTCTGGTGGATTTGTAACATACCAGATTTCTTGCCTGATGGAGAAGCGCTTTACAAACATGTGTATCTGAATAAATGAACCCAGCATGCATGTCTAACAGAGTTGCTCTGTACAAGTAGGCATATATGAGAGTGGCACCGGATCAGCAAACATGGCTGATGTAATGGCACCTCTGTAGGACTAGCACCAGACTTGTAGCCCCCTCCCCTTTGTTGCATTCAACTAGTCAAAATGTCAGTTAAAGTGCAAAACGGTCCAGCAGACTAGTATTGCAATCATCTTGATGGAGAAGAGCTGATTGCTTTGCTTAATTTGTCTTCCTGGTGTCTCGTGATGGTTGAGCGGCTCTTCCTTGCGGTGCCACGGGGTTGTCTGCAGTTTGTGATTGTGGTATTTCCTGATCATACTCACTTACTATTTTTGGCCCATAGTGAGGTACCACGCCAGGAGACATGACCTACAGTGAGGCACCACACTAGAAGGCATGACCTATAGTGAGGCACCACACCAACAGGCATGGCTTATAGTGATGTACCATACCAAAAGGTATTAAAAAGGTATGACCTATAATGATTCACCACACCCGCAGGCACGGCTGATAGTGAGACACCTTACCAGCAGAAACGGCTGATAGTGAGACACCTTACCAGCAGACACGGCTGATAGTGAGACACCATACCAGCAGGTATAGCAGATAGAGAAACACAACGCCAGGAGACGTGCAATATTGAGTGACAAAAAGTCAGCAGGCATGCTGATTGAGTGGCCACAGTCCAGCAAGCATCCGGTTTGCAGCAGCATTCAACCGGTAGGCATGTTCGAACAGCAGCGGTGTTTGTGACAGTAACTCTAGGCCAGCAGGCATATATGTTGCAGCTGCAGCGACATAACAACTCTCTACACAGCATGTATGTTGTATTAACAATGTAGCAGTCTTGGCTGATAAAGTTTCACAGTGTTAGTTGGGATGTCTGATGGAGGGGCATCAGTCAAGTAGCTTTTCTCTTTGATTTCAAATGGACCAGGAGGCATGTTTGATTGAATAGTACCAAGTCCGCAGGCTTATCTGTTGAAGTTTCACTGAACAGCGACCATGTTATGCCACCAGCTCATCATATCCATCCTTAACATCACACATGTTTAATAATGTGGTACTGAACCAGCACACATGCCATTTATTGACACTGGGGGCCAGCAGTCACACGTGTTAGTTACATCGCACCAGCAATAATGTATGTTACAATTGAACCGAACTGACAGGAATGCTGGGTACTGTTGCACTGGATCAGCGGGCATGTCTGTTTAAGTTACTTCCTGCCAGTGTGCATGTCTGTTCTACTTTCTCCCGACCAGCTGCACATGCATCATTTCGACAGGGTCAGCAGACATATTTACCTTTACGCATGTTTGTTTATGCGGCACTGGACAAGCACACATGCCTGAAACCAAGCAGTTATGTCTGTAACAGCTTAACGAGACTATCAGGCATGTTGCAGTACTGATGTTTTAAACGTTCCTTTGAAACAACAGGCATGTTTGTTGCAGTTGCTCCCGACCACCTGGCACGTCTGTTACAATTAAACTCGACCAGCATGCACGTCTTTTAGAGTTGCATCTACCAGCTGATATGTTTGAATCAGTTGCAACTGACTTACAAGCACATCTGTAGTTGTGTGGCTAAACCAGCAGGTATATACATGTATGTTACACTTGCCTCAGACCCGCGGTTATGTCCCTATACTCGTACCCAACTAACAGGCTGGTAAGCACAATTGCACCAGACCATCACGCATGTATTTTACAGTTGTGCCTGACTAGCAGCCATGTCTTTATAAGTTGCATACTATCAGCATGCACGTCTGTTACAGTTTCATCTTATCAGGATCCATGTATATTGCATTAGCACCAGACCATTAGCCATGTCTGCAACAATTGCTGTTGGTCATTTCCCACATTTTTAACAGTTGCATCTAACCAACAGTCATATCTGTAAACCTGTGCATACAAGCACGCATGTCTGATACACATGCACCAGACCAGCATTCATACTTGTTATAGCAATATCCAATCATCAGTGCTGTCTGTTGCACTTGCAACAGACCAGAGGAGTAGTAATGGCTGTTACAATTGCACCAGGCAAGCAGACCCATGCCAACCAGCAGTCAAGATGGTAACGAACATCTGCAGCATGCAGATACCTTACTCAGGGGTTGTTTTTGTGTTGATACACTACACTCCATAAGTATTTTTTTTGTAAATTTATCCATCCATCTAGCTGACTTTTTCCGCATATTGATTCAAAATAGGTTTGTACTTTGATCAAACACTCTGTCATGAAGTTTTCAGTGATATCGTCCATTCAGTATACCCTGTCATTTATCACTTCATTTTTTAAGAAATGTTTTTGCAAAGTAGGAATTTTTATGAGAATAATATGGTATTATGGTATTATCAGTTCCGGCCAAAAATGGTCTGAAAAGTGCATGGTGCATGGATTGATGGATATGATTCCCAGAGCAATTACAAAAACATTACCATAACGAAAAATACGAGTCTGTTATTTTTCCGTGCAGTGTATCATCCCAAAAACCATGCGATTCCCCACCCTGTTATTGCTGCCATCTTGGACGTCATCTTAAATATTTTACAACGCTGAAAATCAACAATAACATGCTAGTCAAATTTTCCAATTACAACTAAAAACTATCAGGGAATAGTTACTAACTGCGAATTTGATTTCAGGTTGAATTTTGCTTTAAATGACGGCCATCTTGGACGCCATCTTTAATATTTCAACCTTGTGAATCAAACCTGAGAATGCTTCATTTTGATCGTTTGTAATATCAGGCCTCTAAACATCGATAAAAAGTCAAAATTGAAATACTTTATATTGAGTTTTTTAATCAGACAGGTTTTCTAAGGATTCAAACTGACGGCCATCTTGGACGCCATCTTTAAATTTCAACCTTCTGAATCAAAATCATGCTCTTATTTGATTGTTTTCATCATTTAGCCTCTAAACATCCATAAAAAGTAAAAATTAAAGTGTTTTTATCGAGTATGTTGGTCATATATGTCTTAGAATCCTAACTGACGGCCATCTTGGACGCCATCTTTGTTATTTCAACCTTCTGAATCAAAATAGTGTTCCATTTTAATTGGTTGTAACATTAAGCCTCTGAAACATCCATGAAAAGTCAAAAATAAAATGCTTTTGATCGAGTATGTTGGTCATATAGGTCATAGGAGCCTAACTGGCGGCCATCTTGGACGCCATCTTGAATATTTCAAAACGCTCAATGATGCCAGAGTGGCATCAGTTGGATTCATCAAGTACAATGCCTCAACAACAAGATTCAACAAAGAAAAAAACTTTAAAATCAAGTTCCAGGTCATTCTGGTTTTCTACCGGACTATATAGTTTTCAGTAAAAATAAAAGTTTGTCAATCGTCCCTTTCTTCACCCTGAAGCTACCCCGACCTGAGTACTTTATGGCTGTGAAATCCGTTTTCGATATTAAATGTTTCAAAGATATAAAATTTTGGGTAGAACAATCAGTTTTACATTAAAATATATAGAAATCCGAAAACATTTTTTAAAATAGCATCCCCCCCCCCATGTGCCAGCAAAAGCTTTTGCATGTATATGTGTTACCATATTTTACACATTGTATGTAAGTGGCTTGCTGGCACCGTGGGGGGAAAGATGTTCAGCAGCCCAAAAACCCAGGGCCTAAGCCCATAAAATGCCTTTACTAACAAACAAGAAATTAATGACAGTAATGGAGTTCTCTAGAACCAACCTCCTAAATTGCTTTGTATTCTGTGCTAGTTAAATATAAAGTACTTTAAGATTAAAAGTAGAATTAGCAAGCTTTTATACATTTTTTCATAAGAAAAATCTCACTGTTATTAAATGAAACATTCTTTTGCAAACGTCCTGTACTTATCTATTTGCATGCTAGAAAATTGTTCATGTTTTTATTTTCGTCTGCTGACTTTCTTCAAAATTAAGTTTTTAAACATAAACCACCTAGGACCACCATTGGAGTGTCAAAGAGTTTGGATCCAGATCAAGACCGAGATTCTGTTGGTCTTCATCTGGGTTCAAACTGTTTGCAAATGGCTATTGGCAGACGACACAATCATCCACTGGCATGCAAAGAGTTAAAGCAGGTAAATACTTTAGTGTTCAATATATTGTCTCATATAGGGATATACATGTATATGTATACCATAAATATTCGGACACTTTAAATACATTTAACATGCTATGCCCTTTAAACAAAGCAAAAGTAATATTCAAAGGATCTAGTAAGAATCTGTTTTACTTTCCAATGCTAAATGGGACACTTTCATTGCTTCAAAAATATTTATTTCTTTTGTTGAGCTTTCAGTTTTGTATTATTTACGGTACATGTCGTCAAAAATGTACAGGTAAATTCTAAATTATCTCCCCAAAATCATTTTATTACAAAACATATTTTGATTTTAAAACAATTTCATCAATTATCTTGATTCGTTAATACTCTGCATATAGTATGTTCAATAGATATCACCATGTCTACCATTTTTAAAGCACTTTTTATTTTCATGAAATATCAGACCCCCTCCCCTTTCAACCCGCCATAACTCTCGAGTGCGTAGAAATTTTGAAAAATATTTTGCTAGCTGGCTCTTGCCATTAGATTCACCTATTGCACTGATACTACATGCACCACACTAAAAGCTCAAAAGCAGAGTTCTGAGAATCGGAAAAATAGGCGTATAAGGCCCAAACCGTCAATGATCCTTTGAGGTCATCAGCAGTAACGCGTAAAGAAGTGTCGTCAGGATGACGCAAGTCTTTGATCTGGAAAAATGTTCTTTTTTGAAAAACGTTGTTGCAAGTTTTAAGCGAGAAAATGACCTTATGCAATAATGGTTTTCTGATACACTAATATCTGCTAGACCCCTCAGGGTCATAACCCTCGCCTTTTAGGTTTGGGTTTCAATGATACAGGAGCACGACTGTTAGGTTCTATTTATTGTATAACCCTAAAACTACTTTTAAATCGCATTTAGGAATTGCGTGGAACTACGCTTTGATGTTGCCATATGGTTATATGAGTTGTATTCTGTGCTAGTAAAATATAAAGTACTTTAAGATTAAAAGTAGAATTAGCAAGCTTTTATACATTTTTTCATAAGAAAAATCTCACTGTTATTAAATGAAACATTCTTTTGCAAACGTCCTGTACTTATCTATTTGCATGCTAGAAAATTGTTCATGTTTTTATTTTCGTCTGCTGACTTTCTTCAAAACCACCTAGGACCACCATTGGAGTGTCAAAGAGTTTGGATCCAGATCAAGACCGAGATTCTGTTGGTCTTCATCTGGGTTCAAACTGTTTGCAAATGGCTATTGGCAGACGACACAATCATCCACTGGCATGCAAAGAGTTAAAGCAGGTAAATACTTTAGTGTTCAATATATTGTCTCATATAGGGATATACATGTATATGTATACCATAAATATTCGGACACTTTAAATACATTTAACATGCTATGCCCTTTAAACAAAGCAAAAGTAATATTCAAAGGATCTAGTTAGAATCTGTTTTACTTTCCAATGCTAAATGGGACACTTTCATTGCTTCAAAAATATTTATTTCTTTTGTTGAGCTTTCAGTTTTGTATTATTTACGGTACATGTCGTCAAAAATGTACAGGTAAATTCTAAATTATCTCCCCAAAATCATTTTATTACAAAACATATTTTGATTTTAAAACAATTTCATCAATTATCTTGATTCGTTAATACTCTGCATATAGTATGTTCAATAGATATCACCATGTCTACCATTTTTAAAGCACTTTTTATTTTCATGAAATATCAGACCCCCTCCCCTTTCAACCCGCCATAACTCTCGAGTGCGTAGAAATTTTGAAAAATATTTTGCTAGCTGGCTCTTGCCATTAGATTCACCTATTGCACTGATACTACATGCACCACACTAAAAGCTCAAAAGCAGGGTTCTGAGAATCGGAAAAATAGGCGTATAAGGCCCAAACCGTCAATGATCCTTTGAGGTCATCAGCAGTAACGCGTAAAGAAGTGTCGTCAGGATGACGCAAGTCTTTGATCTGGAAAAATGTTCTTTTTTGAAAAACGTTGTTGCAAGTTTTAAGCGAGAAAATGACCTTATGCAATAATGGTTTTCTGATACACTAATATCTGCTAGACCCCTCAGGGTCATAACCCTCGCCTTTTAGGTTTGGGTTTCAATGATACAGGAGCACGACTGTTAGGTTCTATTTATTGTATAACCCTAAAACTGCTTTTAAATCGCATTTAGGAATTGCGTGGAACTACGCTTTGAAGTTGCCATATGGTTATATGAGAAACCATTACGGACGTCATAACATAGCGTTATCAAAATTTGTAAACCACTAGTGGTACATGTTGTAATATCACTCCCGTGATAAACACAAACAACAAGTAAACAAACAAACAAGCAATAGGGCTCAAACCAGGGACTACTTGGTCTCAAGTTGAACATTCTACCACTGCGGCAATGGGTAAAGAAGGGATGATACACGGGTTTATTGCTTTTCATAAAGGCAATGAGTTAATGCTAAGACAAGCATGCATATGTGAACGGCCATATTAGATTATTCACAACTCGCATATATATACAAAATTAGCCTCAGTCAAAAAACTACCCACAGGCTAGCTATAAATAGCGCAAAGGCACGCCCCAGCATTTAGCGAGCGCTCTCACGGTGTCCAATATGTTGCTCTTGGGTTTCATTCAAGCTAAAAAAAAAAGGGAGTCTTCCCACCTACGACGTCATATTTACATAGATAATGGACTTAAGAAGCACAGTGGCTCAGTTCGTAGAGTGTTAAACTGGGGATCAAAGGATTACTAATTTGTGAATCTCCAGAGTCATAGTGTTGTGTCATGGGGCAAGACTATTTATAATAGTACATACATTGAATACGCATGAATATTGACTTTTCTGACCAGAATTGCCTGACCAGGTATAACTGGGAACGCATTGAGGGCCGAAACTGGACTAGACGGTGAACATATATTTGGTCATACAGATGTGTTGATAAATGATTTTTTTGTGAACCCCAATACTTGTACGTTTTAAGACAATAAATAAAGACAACTCTTACTTTTTTAGAATCACTCTGTTATCTTTTGACATGGGTCCTGTACCACCTTAATTGCATACCTAATGAAAGTGAAATAGGTAAATGTTTATAATCACGAGCTTGTGTCACATGTTGCACTGTTGTCGAAATACTGTGCTGCCCGCCAAGAGTGACAGTGACGTCATGTTTTGTTTACAAAGTTATAAGGGACTTATAATCGATAGATCACTTGTGTATTAATCCTATCCGCAGGATAGGATTAATACACGAGTGATCTAACGATTCGCGCCAGGTTAAGTGGTGTATACAAGTTAATGTTTGGTTTAGCAATTGTAAACAAAATATTACGTCACTGTCACTTTTGGTTGGTACGACAATAGCTGTCATGCGAATCCAATGCAACAATTTGTTTATTCTATTTGACCTAGCTTACACTTGTACTGTCGAATAAAATTAACCTAGATTGTGTGGGACATAAGCAAATATGAATATGTACTGTAGAAGCAGCACGATCCAATTATTATTGATTCCCTCAATATTTGAGAAAAAGAAACTGGTTTAGTGTGAAGTCTTTAGCAGAAAGTTGGTGATCCGGTGTATGAGTTATAGCTTTAACAGTGTACGGCATATAGACATGACAAAACGTATACTATTAGTTTGCTTGCATTTTCTGTATGAGATACTTATAACAATAAAACGTGCTTATTTAATTGAAAACCATACTGATAAAATGGTTTCACTTTGTAGTTTCTTTCGAAATAATCAGGGAAAACGGATCCTTCAGAAAAAGAAAGAACCTACAGAACAAGAAACAGCAGACTCGGTTTTATTGAGTCTGTTCATGAGAACTAATGGAAAGCGAAAAATTCTCACGCTCCTTAGCACCTCCTAAGCAGTATTCTGCTTTCCCTCAGAACCCAATATTCACGAAGGACCAGAATATGAAAAAAATATTAACACTATATCGATGTATGGGGTGAAGTTTACCAACTGTTGCGAAGATTTCTGAGCCATTAAATATGTTTTAGCAATCATTGGTCTTACAGATCTTAGAGACTTGGTTTCAAGTGCCTAAAACGCAAGTTTCTCGAGGAAGCCAATATGATTGATCCTTATGAAATATATCAAATATCACGTTAGTAGTCATCATATTCTTAGAGCAAGTCTATTAGAAAGATCATGCGAGATAATCAGCAATGAATATAATTTCTAGGATTGAGGCACCAAAGACGAGATATTTATAGGGATAAATGTGACAAATATTCATTTTTTCCTGAAATTGCATCTCTTACGTCAAGACAATATCCTTGCTCATTAATAATGCCATGTAGCATAAGCTACATTCTTTAATAAGTGCTCTAATCTTGGTGTCAAACTTGCAGATATATGATTCTTTGTTATATAAGCAAGACAGTCTCAAAAATGCACGCTATCCACCAGTAGCAGATATTTTTACTTAGATAATATATACAAATAATGGCTCCTTAAAATTGGGGGTAGGGCTGTCAACTAAATAGACAATATATTAAAGGTAGAATAGCAAACATTGTTTTTTTTCTATAAGTCAACTGAGAATGTTAGTAAAACAATATTTATCATATGACATCGCGTCTGGGAGTGAAATAACGACATGCAATAAAATCGATAAACCACTAGTGGTTTATAGATTTACAGGAAACGTTATGACGTCCATAACAATGTTGTGTACATATTGACAAAATTATGACGTTTTTACGCCAGAAATAAGATTTCAAAGGAATTTTAATGTCATATGATAAATAGAATCTAACATTCGTGCTCTTGTATTATTGAATTTATTAAACTCGTTGCGAAAATGAGATAAAAGGCAAGCCTCGCGTTTTATCTCTTCTTCCCAACTCGTTTAATAAATTCAATAAAACATGAGCACTCATGTAAGATCCTCTATATAAACCATTGTGTAAAATACATAGATCTGTTGTAAAAGTAAATTATGTTAGTCACATTATTACCATTCTGAAAGGAAAATTTAATTATGTAACACAAAAAACACCAAAGGAAGCGATAATTTTGTTTCAAAAGCTTTCATTGGTAGTGAAGGCATCCACCATGCACACTATATGAGTAATTTAAATGATTAGATAATTTAATAATTCTTTCTGTACCTCAAACCTTCAATTAACTTATTATTAATTTAATAATGTACAGACATAGGGTAATCGTAATTTGTAATCATGATTACTTGTAATCGATTACTTTTGTCAGTAGTCATAAAGTTATATGTAATTATTGATTTTTATTATTAAAAGCACTCATAATGTAATCGATTACATTACAAAATAGCCTGTAATCGAGATTACTTTATGATTACTTTATGATTACTTTTGCTTTTTACAAAAGACATATAAAATGGTTTAAAAACTGGTGTTAATTGTACAGTTATGAGTACCAGCTATAGATTAATTAGAATAACGTCTGTCTGGAACTAGGAATGTGAATTTGCCACCAACAATAGATCAAAGGTATTAAAGTTTGTTTTGAATTTAACTTGCTTTTCATGAAAATAATTGTCAGATGGAAGAAACACTTTAATAGCTGTAACTGAATAATTGGTCTAGAAGACAAACATATAGATTCAGATCAGACGCTGCTTGATGCAGTTATTTACCCAAATTATTTGGATATCTTATATACTACCTTGACCAATTCTGTGCTAAGAGTTTAGGGAAAATATATGAAAGGCAAGAAAATGTCTCTAGAATGATTATTTATCAGTCATCCCTAATATTAACTGAGTTGTTTCAACATAACCTAATAAACGTTTCCTATCTCACGGCATGTTACCTTTATCAGGTCATGATGACGTTGCACTTTTTGAATGACGTCGCCAATGACGCTGAATCAACACAGAAATAAAAAAAAATACGTCATAATCGCTATTTTGAAGAGTGTTTAACAATGGGTAAACTGGTAAATAGAATACCATGTTCGTGTCTTTTGATATCAAGTTTGCCAGGCTCGGCTTTGAGAACGCATGTTGAATCGCTCGGCAAGCCTCGCTATGTCAACAAGCGTTCTCGAAGCCTTGCCCGGTAAACTTGATATCAAAAGACACTCGCCTAGTATTCTCTATATATTACAGGTGAACTTTTGTCAAATAAACTAAGGTCCATATTCTTTAGTATCTAGTTTATCCTTAAGATACTTTAATAACAGTATTGTTTTAACACCTTTTGCAAACAATTTGAGGGATCCTAACCTTGACCATTTTCCTGCTGAATATGATCTCATTATCAGTTTGGGTTTGATCAGATCATGATCTACTATATTTTGTTATTCTTTTTATAAACATAAGTCTTCCAGTTATCAGTTTACTATAGATACATCATATAAAAGAAGTTCAAGATTGGGTAATTATACAAGTTTAATTTACTTTTCAGGTGGGCATGCGTTTATATGATAAAATAAGGTTTCTTAAGAAAGTATATAAACAGTATGTAGTGCTCCAGATAAGAAAACAATCACCCAAATTAGTTATTTCTTTTATTAACCAAGTTCAATTTTGTTGTCCTGTAAAGCATTTCCTGAAATATTCTTTCAAGGGCTCACAAAATAGATGTTAGGAACAAAACAGGTTTTATCTGGTGCCTTTTAAACCTCCTTTACATTTTTCATACACTGTTATTATTATCATTCTCATTCTAATAGGCCCTGGTAGTCTCAACATGAAAAACTAATTGTGCTTCACACAGTTATATGCATTTTATTGAAACATTTAAATAATACTAGAAAGATATTTTAATAGTTTTTATTTTATCTTCTTCCGAAGAAACATAAATCGGAAGCACATCAATGGAATTTTGTTAAAACAGTGGTCAAATCTTTAAACAAAATATCCCTCAGAACCCAATATTCACGAAGGACCAGAATATGAAAAAAATATTAACACTATATCGATGTATGGGGTGAAGTTTACCAACTGTTGCGAAGATTTCTGAGCCATTAAATATGTTTTAGCAATCATTCGTCTTACAGATCTTAGAGACTTGGTTTCAAGTGCCTAAAACGCAAGTTTCTCGAGGAAGCCAATATGATTGATCCTTATGAAATATATCAAATATCACGTTAGTAGTCATCATATTCTTAGAGCAAGTCTATTAGAAAGATCATGCGAGATAATCAGCAATGAATATAATTTCTAGGATTGAGGCACCAAAGACGAGATATTTATAGGGATAAATGTGACAAATATTCATTTTTTCCTGAAATTGCATCTCTTACGTCAAGACAATATCCTTGCTCATTAATAATGCCATGTAGCATAAGCTACATTCTTTAATAAGTGCTCTAATCTTGGTGTCAAACTTGCAGATATATGATTCTTTGTTATATAAGCAAGACAGTCTCAAAAATGCACGCTATCCACCAGTAGCAGATATTTTTACTTAGATAATATATACAAATAATGGCTCCTTAAAATTGGGGGTAGGGCTGTCAACTAAATAGACAATATATTAAAGGTAGAATAGCAAACATTGTTTTTTTTCTATAAGTCAACTGAGAATGTTAGTAAAACAATATTTATCATATGACATCGCGTCTGGGAGTGAAATAACGACATGCAATAAAATCGATAAACCACTAGTGGTTTATAGATTTACAGGAAACGTTATGACGTCCATAACAATGTTGTGTACATATTGACAAAATTATGACGTTTTTACGCCAGAAATAAGATTTCAAAGGAATTTTAATGTCATATGATAAATAGAATCTAACATTCGTGCTCTTGTATTATTGAATTTATTAAACTCGTTGCGAAAATGAGATAAAAGGCAAGCCTCGCGTTTTATCTCTTCTTCCCAACTCGTTTAATAAATTCAATAAAACATGAGCACTCATGTAAGATCCTCTATATAAACCATTGTGTAAAATACATAGATCTGTTGTAAAAGTAAATTATGTTAGTCACATTATTACCATTCTGAAAGGAAAATTTAATTATGTAACACAAAAAACACCAAAGGAAGCGATAATTTTGTTTCAAAAGCTTTCATTGGTAGTGAAGGCATCCACCATGCACACTATATGAGTAATTTAAATGATTAGATAATTTAATAATTCTTTCTGTACCTCAAACCTTCAATTAACTTATTATTAATTTAATAATGTACAGACATAGGGTAATCGTAATTTGTAATCATGATTACTTGTAATCGATTACTTTTGTCAGTAGTCATAAAGTTATATGTAATTATTGATTTTTATTATTAAAAGCACTCATAATGTAATCGATTACATTACAAAATAGCCTGTAATCGAGATTACTTTATGATTACTTTATGATTACTTTTGCTTTTTACAAAAGACATATAAAATGGTTTAAAAACTGGTGTTAATTGTACAGTTATGAGTACCAGCTATAGATTAATTAGAATAACGTCTGTCTGGAACTAGGAATGTGAATTTGCCACCAACAATAGATCAAAGGTATTAAAGTTTGTTTTGAATTTAACTTGCTTTTCATGAAAATAATTGTCAGATGGAAGAAACACTTTAATAGCTGTAACTGAATAATTGGTCTAGAAGACAAACATATAGATTCAGATCAGACGCTGCTTGATGCAGTTATTTACCCAAATTATTTGGATATCTTATATACTACCTTGACCAATTCTGTGCTAAGAGTTTAGGGAAAATATATGAAAGGCAAGAAAATGTCTCTAGAATGATTATTTATCAGTCATCCCTAATATTAACTGAGTTGTTTCAACATAACCTAATAAACGTTTCCTATCTCACGGCATGTTACCTTTATCAGGTCATGATGACGTTGCACTTTTTGAATGACGTCGCCAATGACGCTGAATCAACACAGAAATAAAAAAAATACGTCATAATCGCTATTTTGAAGAGTGTTTAACAATGGGTAAACTGGTAAATAGAATACCATGTTCGTGTCTTTTGATATCAAGTTTGCCAGGCTCGGCTTTGAGAACGCATGTTGAATCGCTCGGCAAGCCTCGCTATGTCAACAAGCGTTCTCGAAGCCTTGCCCGGTAAACTTGATATCAAAAGACACTCGCCTAGTATTCTCTATATATTACAGGTGAACTTTTGTCAAATAAACTAAGGTCCATATTCTTTAGTATCTAGTTTATCCTTAAGATACTTTAATAACAGTATTGTTTTAACACCTTTTGCAAACAATTTGAGGGATCCTAACCTTGACCATTTTCCTGCTGAATATGATCTCATTATCAGTTTGGGTTTGATCAGATCATGATCTACTATATTTTGTTATTCTTTTTATAAACATAAGTCTTCCAGTTATCAGTTTACTATAGATACATCATATAAAAGAAGTTCAAGATTGGGTAATTATACAAGTTTAATTTACTTTTCAGGTGGGCATGCGTTTATATGATAAAATAAGGTTTCTTAAGAAAGTATATAAACAGTATGTAGTGCTCCAGATAAGAAAACAATCACCCAAATTAGTTATTTCTTTTATTAACCAAGTTCAATTTTGTTGTCCTGTAAAGCATTTCCTGAAATATTCTTTCAAGGGCTCACAAAATAGATGTTAGGAACAAAACAGGTTTTATCTGGTGCCTTTTAAACCTCCTTTACATTTTTCATACACTGTTATTATTATCATTCTCATGCTAATAGGCCCTGGTAGTCTCAACATGAAAAACTAATTGTGCTTCACACAGTTATATGCATTTTATTGAAACATTTAAATAATACTAGAAAGATATTTTAATAGTTTTTATTTTATCTTCTTCCGAAGAAACATAAATCGGAAGCACATCAATGGAATTTTGTTAAAACAGTGGTCAAATCTTTAAACAAAATAACCTTACTGAACGTAAAACAGCCAAACTAGCTAAAAGGGACTGTCTGTCATGAGCTCATCTACGATAATCCGATTATTATACATTTGCCGTTCCCCTCATTTAAAAAAAAATCCATTGCAGCTCTCTCTTCAATGAAGAACAGTTTAAATCTGGTTTGCTTCTTTTGTGAATCAGTTTTTTATATATTTATATTTCATGGTTTATTTTTGTTACGCTGTCTTGTCTGTTCCTTGCAGCCTAGGGCCGACCTCTTGGCTCTCTTGTGTGTTGTGTTTTCTTGGGTGTTTTTTTTCACTTTCCCATATGGTGTTCCGGGTCAGGTATCAATTACTGATCTTTGCCTACCTCCTTACTTTGCATGCTAGAGAAAAGTATGAAAGAGGGCAAAGATCAGGAATTGATACAATCAAGCACCACACGTGACCCAGGATACCAATGGGAAAGTCATTTTGGAATAGCTTTTCGCTGGTAAGCGGATGGTGGCAAGCTTTAGATGTTTACTGGGATGGTAGTGGTTGGTATGGTATCAAAGAGGCAGTATCAACATCTATGGTTGATGTCAGGTTAATTGGAGGTCAACATTTATGAATTTGTTCAGGTATTGCAATGTTACTTATAGTTTAATCCGCTCAAACCAATCAGTTTGCACAGAAACTTAAATTTTGGCCAACTTAATCACATATTTTGTCATTATTGTAATATATATCAACTAAATCATTAAGTAAATCCGTGAAGTGACCATTTCCAAAGGCGCAGTCATGAAAAAGAAGGATAAAACTGTAAGTAGGTCATAGATCATATATTACAATTACAAAGGAATTAACTGGTTCACTAGTAGCTGCGCTCGTTCCCACTTAATTCCTTTATATTTGTAATATGTTATCTATAACCTATACATAATTTGTTGTGTTTTAATCATCAATGTTTTTAGCCAGATTTGTTGCTTTATATATATATAAAAAGTTATATTAAGCAGCAATTCTCGATAAAAACAATGAAAATTAAAATACGTGTTTGTGTAATTGGCATGTATTGTATCCGTTTTGCCAGGGATGGTCTTTATGCACAAATAAAATGTCAGGAACACGTCGGGTTTACGTCAGAGGCAGGGGTGATTGTGTCAGAATCAGCGCAGTGGTTTCTTTATGTGCTTGCCGTGAGTGCAATAGACATGTGTTGCATGCACACGTGGCATGAAGTATAGTCGGTGGGGCTTGTGTTTAAATATCAAATGCCATTTGGCCCCTATACCGGATCACAGGTGAAAGACGCGGTGATTTGTCCTACCCCCCCCCCCCCCTATGACGTGTGCTTACGTCATAGAGCATGCGGCTGATCAAGAAATTTTCGTCGAGGGGTGGGGGCTCAACTGACAAAAAAAAATGACACCTTCTGGTAATTTTTTTCTTTTTTTTCTTTATGTGTTCAAAATTAAATTGTAGTATTACAGACGGATTTTATTTCAAGGGTGGGGCGGGAATCCGTGTATGTAGAGGCACATGCCTGCTGTATACATTCAAGTGAACTTCAAACCAGTTTTTTGGGGACGGATGCTGGCATCCGGATTCAATTATTACACTTACAGTTTTTCAGTCACGTCAATTTTTCACCCTTGTCAGGCCAAAACATTACAATATGCTACGATCCTTTCAAATTTTCAGTCATATAAGTTGCATGGTTTCAATATTAACAATTTAATTCGATGCATGATAATAAGTCGTATAGATCCTGATTTGTATGTTCCTGAGAAGCCAACTGATCCGGATCTACAATGTGTTCCAGAACGGGGTATATGCGGATTCCGCAGGATAAAGGCTTAATACGAACGGAAAAACTTTCTGGAAAATATTACGTGTAAAAAGTAGTTCTTATTTAAATGTTTTTTATTTATTGTTTGTTATGTTTTGCAGTTTAGAAAGTTCAGTTTGGGTATCTAAGCAATAATTTATTGTCAATTGCTAGTTCAAATGCAAATATATTTAAAATTATTACCTTGCGAAATAATATAACAATGATAGGCATACTGTAAAAGACATAGTGGACTCGCCATTGTAGACTGCTTAAAGTCACAACAAACAAACAAGTTGGCGTGTTTTTTCCGTGGCTATGTATGTTAATAATATAACATTCATATGAATCAAGATTTATCTCAGCTGACCCCAGATTGTCGCTTTGATATTGGGGATTATTAATCGTACTTGCATGAGTTCATTTGAAGTTTTACTTTATGCCGATCCCGCCAAAAGGTCATGTGATATAGGACGCTATCTGTAAGATTGGTCTCCCTTCAATAGCTTGCAGCATATTAAGGGAAAGTGCTAGTATTGTTGATACAGAAGAAGCCATTGCGTCTATCTATAGCATACACTGCCGCGGTATTAAATAAAATGACATTTGCGAGCCAGCATCCCATTACCGGGCCCGTCACGAGCCACTATCGGCTTGCCACCGAACCAACATCCGCAGATGACGGTTCCCCTGGCGGATTCATGGGGGGGGGGGGGGGCAAATCGCCAAATCAAAGTTGTTTTAATATGGTTTTAGCAGCCGCTATTGTTTTTGTTGTTGATTTTTTTTCTCAATTTTAAATAGTCTGATTTTTTTTCTGGCTCGCTCCGCTCGCAAGCATAGATATCTAAATTCAAAGGTACCACATCGGCAGTAGACTTATAAAGTCTGATTAGATGTGTTTTTTTGGCATATACATTTTCGCTCATATTGATCTATTTCACTAAATATCCACATTCCTCTCAAATACTTTTTTCTCTTCTGCTATCATCATCGTAGATGTTTGAGCCAGCATAAATTAAAATTCTGGACTGGAATACGGCAAAAGATAAGATGTGGAATGGTATTGGTTGGCATGGATTCATAGGCCATACAACATCTACTACATAGGCGGCACCCTGCTAAAATCCCGTCATTTGAGCAGTGACATGTGATTTCCAACAATATGTCATTTCGACAAGTGAAACTCTAAATTATGCTCAGTCATTAGCTTAACGGTCATAGAATATTCAAGCGACTAGCAAAGGTCGCACATACCACATTGTAGGAAATCTAATGCCGTGGCCCATTTTATTGAAGCCTACCATATCTTCCGGTTCCTTTTTCTGAATGACGACTACTGGAGTCACCTGAGCACTGTGTGTTAATGCTCACATCAATTGCCAATTTTATCAAACAGACAAGCATTGTGGCGCCGGGTCAAAGCAGTCTGAGCCCGATACACACGGTGAAACTTTTGTCTGCAACTTTTGCATGCAACTTTTGCGTGTATCATACACTACTGTACAGACAATGAACCATTTGTATGCAACTTCACATTACCTGTTGCTCTTTCCCGCTAAAGTTATGCATACATTTTCAACATGGTGCTTACGGAGGTGGACGAAATTGTTGTCCCATTGTGTCTGATGGACATTGCACTTCAACGCAACATTTAAATGGACCGCGAATAATACAAAGTTTGGATTCAACGAAGAAATACCATATTGTACCTAGCTAAAAGACCCCTTTCTTAATTGCTTATACACATTTGTAGAAATTACGGGTAAACTGACCTTCAGAAATAGCCGAGCTGTAATTGGCTAAAAGTCCGGAAAAATATGAGACAAGTTTCAGGAAATAGAGCAGTGTCCTATTCAATGAAACAGTTGCATGAAACTCCAAAAATCTCTTGAAACATGTTTCTCGGACGTACACACGATGAAACTTTTGCCTGCAACACTGAGTTGCAGACAAAAGTTTCATCGTGTGTAACGGGCTTGATCTTGGTCCGCAATGTTTGCATCAAGGACGTTTAATGGTCTAGCAGACTGCAGTATATAGGGAATCGGCTTACGTGCCTTATGCGCCCAGCATATGTTAATGGATAGAAACGCATGTGTGATCCCTCTGATAAAGGATAAAAAAAATCCTAATTATGCAACACAGAAATCAAAATATCGTATTATAAATTTTCACTGACGGATACAAGGGGGGGGGGGGGAGGGAGCTAAAATAGCCAAAGCAAAGTATTTAATATGATTTAAGGAGTTATAAAAACCGTTTTTTTTCAATTATATAAACGTCGGCTGGCTACACTCGCAAACGTAGAGATGCCACACCGGTGGCGCTTCACTAAAATACCGTCATTTAATTGTCTTTGCTGCGTGTACTGCCTACCATTCCGCTATTTATGAATACCGGAACGACTGATGTTTTTTCTAGGTTGTGCTCGTTAATGCGAGATGGGAGGGTAGGTCACATTGAGGAACTGTTGAAATATAATGCTTTCTGAACAAGAAATAAACTACAGGACGTTGGACGTCGCACTAGAATTCACCAAAAAGCAACCTTTTTTCAAAATTTTCTCGGGAGAGGACCCCCACCCCCGGCGATGTTGGAAATGTTTTGGATATCTACTGAGGCAAACTTTAGGTTGTTGTTTTTAAGCTGGACAGGAAAGCTTTGTGCACCGGCGATTACAAGCTTTTGCCCTCCCATACAGAGTGGTGACTAGAATTAAAGCTGCATAGTCTGTAACTTTGAACATTTTTCGAAAAAACAATCTTTCTTTTTAAATCATTTGTAAAAATAGAATTAAGTTATGTTTTCACAATAAATATGTTTAGTACAGCTGAAAACTGCACGGAAAAGAGAATTATCTTATAAAAACAGGTGTTTTTTTGCTTGCGGCGCTCTCGCCGCAAGCATTTCTGTCGGAATAGTGATACCCTCTACCTGGTTTGTCTATTTATATAACATACTGTTAGCATAACGGTCGTGATTATGGGAACAAAACAGTTCAACGACAAGACAACTCACCGACAGCAAGTTAAGACAGGGTTCATATGGAAATGGGAAAACAGAGATTTTTCAAGGACTCAATTTCTTCCCAATTTTGTATAACACAATGTTTAAAAGTGCACTTTTTTCAGCCAGAAGCGGCGAAATGAAAAGTCGGACTGATTGTCTTGAATTCTGACACTGGTGATAAAAACCGGGACTACCGCACAAATTGAATAGAATAGAATACAAGTTGCATTTCATTCAGTTGTTTTGCAATTTTCACACAGTTTTTTCAGCGCATCCCATAAATCTGAAAGGACTAGTTGTATTTTTCTATTTTCTAAAGACTAATTTATATTTTCAAGGATGATTTTACAAAATTCCAGGACAAAAGGCACTTTTTTCCAGGACCAAGGTCAAATTTTTCCAGGTCTGTGCGAACCCTGTAACAGCATGTCTCATATTAGACGCCATATTAACCCCCAAATTCAATTTGTGGATATATGTTGTGGGCATGGAATGTCGCTCACTGTTTTCATCCACTGTGACCTTGACCTCAGGAGTCAGTTCTTGAAAAACTGCACCCACAGCAGATCGCCTTATTTATTTATGGTAGCATTCCATATTTGGTATGTAGATACATCTTGGACCTGGCGAGTCACCAAATGTTTCCAGGTCAATGTGACCTTGACCTCTGGTTTCAGTTCTAGCAAGGTCGAGCTCAGAGCATTTCTGTATATAATTAGAGGTAGGAATCCTAAATTTGGTGTGAGGATATATTTTGGTATCATGGCGTGTCGCATACACTTCTGGGTCAATTTGACATGTAGCTTGTACATAAGCATGTATAAAAACACTGCAGCTTTAGTTTTATAGCTTTAATAATCATGCCACGATTGTCCAAACATGAAAGATCTGGCGCAATTGGAATGATATTGGTCCACTTTGAATCGAACTAAAGTTCCTACTAAAGATCTTACGTAATAGATGCGTGCGTACGTTTACAGCCGAATGGCTACAGTTGCTCCCTTTTAATTAGTTGTCAAGTAAACAAAGTGAATAGCCCTGTATGCCCCACCTCAGTTCTTCATCATAGACAAAAAAGGTGTGCATAAACTGCACATACTACTCTAATTAACAATTACGAATAAGAGGGACCGCAAATAGAACACATCAAGGATTTATTTTGTAAAATAAAAACATTTTGAGGCTAGTGATAGATCTTGAACCCATCTTGCTAGATATGTCTAGAGGAGGGAACCAGATAAGCTACTAGAGTAACGATGCTCTGATCCACTGTTGATCTTTAGTAGGTTCATGACGTCACTATAGTAGCGACTATCGATGTTCGAATTGAGCTTTAGTTACTACAGTAGGAACTAAACTTCAACTCAAAGTGGGCCATTATAATTGCCATCAGTAATCTATATAGAATAGCTACCAGTCTGATAATAAAAGTGGTCATTAATACACGTAAAATATTGTAATAATATTTCTTTCTTTTCCAAATGGTTTAAATGTATTTGTCTTCAGTGAAGTTGTATGATTATCAGAACTTAGCACCAATCTATAGACTAGCAACAAATTAGGAATATGTTTATATGGGAAAAATGAAATGACTATTTGAAAAGTTCTAGGCCTTTGGGAAAGGCGATCAACTATACAACCCTTCAGAGATCGTTATCAAGCTACAGGGACAATATCGACGCAAGTCTGGTTAACCAAAAATGACAACCTGACGTTAAGACAGCAACTTACGTCGAGTGTATCCACAATATCCGTTCTGGCTGGCTATTGTCAAATCCAGACAAACAATAGGGCTTGGAGGGTAATTTGTATCCAGGTTTTTAATAAAAATATTTTGATACAATTACTTTAAATCACGTCTGATACCTAGACAAATTTCAATTTGCAACTTTTGAATCTAAGGGTATTGCTATTCGATAGACTGTTCTCCTAACATTATTTATCATTTTGGCATGAAATTAAAAACATGTTTTGCTGACGTGTTGACGTTCATTGTTGCCAAAACCCAAAACATTGACACTTTAAACATGTTAAAAATAAGTAAATTTTATTAATTTCATTTTTTTGCGTTTTTAAAGCCCTTCAGTGTACGGCGCTAGTTGCTGCTTTAGATAACTGTTTGTGTTTTTCTTTTGCCAAAAGAGTATCTTACCAACCGACTCAAGAACTATTGTTAATGTTCATCTATGACGTGGTTTTAGTGCAGTGTAAACAATAACCAAATTTGGAGGTGTTCCCAACAGACAAGGTGCACATGCTGTTTTTCAACTAGGCAAGCCCTCCTTTAAAAAGGAAAATTTATTTCTCTTGTAAGTAATTATTTGCGTCCCTCCAATAATTCTAGACAGTTGATTTTTAACATCAATGCTCTTGTTTTGATTGTGATAATTTGTTAAGATTTACGAAAATGGTAAAATATTTACGTGAATTTGAGCTTTTTTACTGTATTCTTAAAAAATAGAAAGTTTACTTAAAAAAATTTAAAGATCAAAAGTTACAGAGTATGCAGCTTTAAGAAGGACCGTAAAAGTACAACTATGACTCACTTTTTCATATGGCAAGCGATGTCCCTCACTGTTTCCGATCAGGTCAGACTCAAACTTGGGTGTATAAAGCTACAGGGGATAGGTAGAGATTTGGAGAGATTATAATACTATATTTTGAAATTAGAGAGATTATATAGCGTAAATACGAAGGATCAGTCTGTACAGAAGGGCAAATAATTATGTTCTTCGCATATTCACAAAACAGCTTTTCCAATGGATCATGATATAGTCTACAAGTCCGTTTAGAAAACCATTTGAAAGTTGAAGAAATGACATCGAAGTTCATTTTACCCATTCATTTCAAAATTTTATGACTTTGCCTGTTGAAAAATGAAGCTTTCTGATAAAGAATTTAAATGCATGAAAATGTGCCAGAAGGCACCTAAGTGCACCGTTTGTTCAATAAATCCCGGGGGAGCATGCCCCCAGACCTCCTTACCCGCGCTTGCCACCTACAGAACTCGCGTTCATGCATTCTGTGAAAGTGTGCCAAGTTCATAACGACCCCTAGCAAGGCTTAGCACCTTCTGCGCTCGCATGAAAATACTTTATGTTTTTAATATCCCCCCTTACATGGAATCCTAGATCCGCCCATGCGGTTCTATCGTTACAGTGTCAAACATTTGGGGTTCAGATCAGGATTGACGTTTTGTTTGGTCTGATCTGGGTCCAACCTGTTAGCAAAGATTATTATTTTGCAGGCTTCACCACTGGTATCATACCGATTTCTTGACCGCGGATATTGTTCGACTAGTCTTTTCGCGGAGAATTAATAAACTGAATTTGAAGGTAGGGGCTCTCATTTGAAATAGTTAAAACTTATTTATACGAACATATGTCAGGGGCGATTAAAGGCATAAATATTCTTGAATAGTCACTCTAACATCACATTATGGCTAAGGCATTACAGTACTTAAAATATGCGAGAAAAAAATGCAAATACATCATGAACGAGTCCTTGAAATGGAGATACTTTGGGATTAATTGACAATTACACATTTTTACAGAAATGGTTTCTTTATTTTTGCGTTTTTGGTAAAACGACATTTACTTTTTTTTACCTGTATGTTAATGATTTGGATTAAATAAGCGTCGATTGTTTACGAGAACGGGATTTCTGCCCCTACCCCTTCAACGGTTGCAAGTCTTAACCGTGGAGGTGCGTGAAAAAATACTATAGCGTCCACGGGGTTTTGTTATCTGGGCGCTGGGCGGGGCTTTTTAGAACAGATTTTCACATAATAATTAAAGCGGCAATAACAAATTATGGGCTCAAAGACATTTACATTTTGAAAGGCTGTTCGTTTCTACCAGCAGGGACAGCCCATACTGGTTCTATTGCAAGTTTGATGCGAATCTGAACCACGGGGTGAGAGCATGCTCCTAATCTTACCGCGGATGTGACCATTGTCCGCGTTGTTTGTGGCCGGGGGGTTCTGCAATATGTTTTCTTGTCCGCGGAAATCTTAAAACTCAAAACATCAGAATTCTCTATGACAAAAGATAGGTAGCTGATGTGGTGAAACGACTGGACCAATTACGGTTTGATCAGAATGTAGCCATTGGGTTTCACTCTTTTTTATTTCTCTGTATGCTGATTTAGCCAAATTATCTAGTTTCTACCGTAGTTGGATTGCCTAACCAAAGTGCAAAAGGTTGTGAGCAGCAACATCTAGCTTTTTGTCTGTCTGTCCGTTAATCTGTCTGTCCGTCTGTCTGTCTGCATTGGTTCTTCGTTCTTTTACTTATATGCTCGTTTAACCAGCTAACATGTGTCTAGTAGCTCAAGTGGTTGGAGCGCCTGTCCAATGTTCTGAAGGCTGTGAGCAGCATAATCTAGCCATCTGCCTGTCTGTCCACTTGCCAATGGCTGTCTGTCTCACTTTGTCTGTTTCGCTTTGTCTGTCTGTTTGGTTCTTTGCTCTTTTCACTTTTTTGTAGGCCTGTTTTGCTAGATTATCTAGTATCTCAGGTGGTAAGTGTCCTGACCATATTTTGGATACTTTCATTTTTTTCTAAATACGTAGGCTTGGACCCAGCATCTACTCTTTACCCCCAAACATATAAGGAATATCAGGCATACCCTAAACGTATTTGAAATTTAGCAACCCCAAAACATTTTCCAAATTTGTACCTTGACCTTAAAAAAGCCCAAAATTGATAGAAATGACCCCCAAAACGTAATAAAATCATAATTCCATCGTACCTCCAAACATATTAATTTTTCTGACACCCTGCCCCCCCCCCCCCCCACAAAAAACGTAATTCAAAATTTTGAACCCTCCAAAAATGGACCAATCCTACTTATGTATGATAATATCAGAGTGCTACATCCCCCCCCCCCCCGCGCCCAAAAGCTGACCAGTGTTTTAGAGCAGTATGCAGCAAAATATAGCTGTCTGTCTGCTTGCTTCTCAGTCAGTTAATCAATCAGTCAGCCAGCCAATTTCTTAGTGTAGGACAGAGCCTCTTTGTAAAAGAGTATTCTTGTTACATAAAAGTATTTGCGTGTCCCAGGGGGCATGGGAGGGGGTCACTCTATTTTGTTCTTCATACGTAGGGTCTGGCCCAGCATCTACCATACAACCCCAAAAAATATCAGGAGTTTCAAGGACCTCAAAATTGTTTTAAATTTGAGCAACCCCCCAAAAATCCTTGACGTTAAGGAAAAAACCCTAAAATGCAAAGAAATAACACCTAATTATAGTCCAATTTTGTGGTGATCCCCCCCCCCCCCCAAAAAAAAAAATATCCACAAAATCTTCATATCCCCAAAAATATTCTTTATTTTTCTGAGGCTAGAGGTCAAAATCTAGGACATCTTATATATTTTTTATAGAATCATTTGTATTTGAACAACAGTCACGAATTCAACAAAGTGAGCGTTTGCGGACACACTTTAATGATGGTAACTACGAGGGATGTTCGAAATGAATTGCTTATCGTTCTGTTATATATCTCGATATTCACGTGGGGCACGATAAAAAACAATTTATACCTATATAAGTTCATTCAAGGTCTACACAACGGTGTATAAATGTACACGTTAGACTAAATGTAAGACACAAATTTGCCATATTGATACACGCAGTTATTGACCACTGTAATAAAAACAGTTGGTAGAAGCGTCGACCAGAAAGATGAAATAAGGGATTACATCAAAGCTCACTCAAAACTTGGTTGTTCTTTGAAGCAGCTGATGATTGAACTTTCTACTACTTAGGGACCTTCTTGTGCGTCTTATGATACAGTTAGGCGCTGGAAAATAAAATTAATCTGGTGTAGAGTCCATCAAAATGCACCAAAATCAGTTAGGCGGAAATTTGCAGCTCATAAAGAAATCGTTTCAAAAAGGAAGGAAATCATTGAAGGAGATGCCACTTTACAGTTCATGATATTGCATGAAAATTAGGCATGCCACTATCAACAGTTCACCTTATTTTGTAGAAGCATTTGAAAGTCCTTAATATTTTTGCTAGATGGGTGCCACATCTGTAGACTGATGAGCAAAACAGACAACGGGTTAAAGTGGCCATAAAGCTGCTTCAAATGTTTTAAACTTATGACAAAAAGCAGTTTGCCAATGTTGTTGCAGGTGATGAAAATTGGGTCTATTATTTTGAGCCGGTCAGAAAGATTAGCAATAAAATCTCGGCCACTTAAAATAGCATAGGCCCAATATTTGTCAAACGGTCTTTAAGTGAAAGGAAGGTTTGGTATGCAATTTTCTTCCCTGGTGAAGGAGTCACAATAAAAGTGCCAGTGGAAAAGGGCAAAAACATCACCAGAAAGTACTACAAAGACATAGTACTGGAGAAGCTGAAAAAATATCAGAAACTACGCCCTGTCACTGGTTTTAAACATATCCGTCTTCTACATGGCAATGGCCCTGCTCATGCCTCTGAAATAGTTACGGTGTTTTTTGAAGAAAGAAAAAATAACTGTTATGCCTCACCTCCCGTATTTCCTAGATCTTGCCCCATGTGATTTCTTTATGTTTCCGAAATTGAAATAATTCCTTGCTGGGCGGAAATACCAGCCCTCACATGCACTTGGATCTGCTATTCAACAGTACCTTATTACTGTGCCCAAATCAGCATACCGTGACCCCTTCAAGAAGTGTTTACATCGGATGAAGCTTTGCATTTCTAGCCACAGAGAGTTCTTCGATGGCATGAAACAAGCACTTTTGAGCTAACTTGAAATTTGAGAATAGCATTTCTTTTCGAACATCCCTTGTATCTTTATTTGTAATGTGTAAGGCCTGGCATCAAGTACAACGAGCACCTGAGAGGGCTCGCATTAGTGAACTCATCATGGGTACATTCTCTCTGAGAGTTCATTCCCCACAGTGAGGCTAGAGGTCATAATATAGGGCACCATTCAAAAGAGCTATTCTAATTTTCCAACTTATGCAGATATCTTTCCAACCATTGATAAGAAAACATTCATATTTAGGCCTTTGGTATCCTATTCATGGTAGGCTTACAGTCATAAGCTTCAGAGCCCTGCGTCCATACCTCAGGATGGGGCTAGAAGAAAAATTTAGTATATCTTATTTTTTCTTTTTATAGAACCATTTGTATTTGAAGAACATGTACTATTTCATTTTCTTACTTTCTGTGACTTCAGGCCTTCGGGTCATGACCAGGGGTTCCACTCTTTTGAACAAAATGACTGCCAGAGTTCTAGCTAAGAAACTTCTTTTAACAGAATTTCCTCTTAAACCACTGGCCCAAAAGCAAGTTAATTTCACAGAACTTCCCCCTATGGTTTCTTCTACCAATTTTGCACAAAAGGTTCCACTCCACTGAACATATGACTTCTCCTCCTGAACCAATGATCCAAAATGTACAATAATTTCACAAAATTGTCTTTAATGATGCACTCTACCAAAATTATACAATTGGTTTGGCTCTGCCATTAAGAGACTTCATTCAAGCTTGTACATAATGTCTCTGGTGGTGATTAAGTAAAAGTAGGAAAAACTTATACAAAAGTGGACAGAGCTTTATCAAATTAGTTCTTGATTATAATTGATTTCTTTGAATAAGTGGGTGGATTTGTCTTAGGTAAGATACTAGTAAACACTTTCCCTCATCCTCATAAGATGTTTAACCAACAGAAACCATATGAAAATCTGAGAGAGAGAAAAAACATGCCACGGTATTTGGAAACAAATTACAAATGTTTAGTTTTGGTTGTGCCAAAGAAAGTTAAGAGAAAAATGTTTACCGCTTACCTGCCTGAAGAGCTTTCACAAACATTTATTGAGGGATCATTTTTAACACTCTATAATAAAAGCGTTTGAAAATAGAGTTTGATTATTCACTTCTTAAGTTAGTCATTATCGTCTAGTTTCTTGCACTGTTCAATAATGGATTACATTTGATAAACTCTCCCCAAAAAAGGCTGTTTTTGTCAAATGAACAAATGACAATGTCGTCAGAAAGATTGCTTCCCCATTTCGATTTTAGGCAATATGTTTGACCCTACATCAGATACGGGACTTCCAGTTTCCATTTGCAGGTTATAGAAAAGATATCTAACTAACAAACTCCCTATTTGAACGCTTTAACGCAGCCGTCCCAATCAGTACTCTCAGTGCTTTGATTATGGAAGCAAGCCCTATGAACCCTGATCAGACTGCCTCCATCTGTTCTAGGTCCATAATATTTGCAGTGAATGTAACCCAAGAACATAATTAGGCGAGGAGCAGACGATAAAGTCTCGACTGGCAGCAAACTGCAAAGGCGAATATCAGTTCCCGATCAAAGTATTTTACGGATATTATCAGGTAGAGTCGTATCTTACATGTACCGAGAAACGGCTGAAGAAAAAAACCCGGGTTCCTCTCCTGATCAAACTATTTTGACGTTCCACAGATCCAAAAATAAACGCTGGTTTCTTGTCCTGAAAATGTTGCCTGCTTTTCACTTCTGCTGAAAATATTCGAGTGCACTTCAGGCTATTTTTTTTATGAAACCAAACACTGAACACTGATCGAACTGCTAAGGAGCAGTCTGATGAGTCTGTATTTCACCCAATTGCCCACATAAACATGTAGTCTTTTGGCAAGAGCCGATACATTTTTCCTTTTGAAAGGTTAGTAATTTGATGTCTATTAAAACAACATCCTCTTAAATGAAATAAGTGATGTATACGTTAAGTAAATCAGCTATATTTTTGTCTTTAACTTAGTTATGTACGTGACTTACTGGAAAGTGAACATCAAAATGATATTTTACAGCATAAATATTTTCAATATGGCTTTTAAGTCGAGTGATACCAATAAAATGATCATTTAAAAAATGAATTCAATTTTTGGAAGGTTCATGGAATCATGAATACTTCGGGTCTCTTGCAAAGTAAGTGAGACCAGAAGGGCTTTACGCTAACTTTGCAAGAGAGCTCCGCGATACGTGTTCAACGTCACACAAACTTCAGTAAACAAGCAGCGTTATTGGATGGACTTGACGTTAGCCCACTCAAATGGCACGTCTGTGGGTGTGGCTTAAATCCATTTGTTCATGAAGGTATGAACCACATCTCAAATGAAGAGGTTCATTTAAAGACTCGCAGTGAAATGTAAATATAATCTGTTTAAAAGATTCACATGCTTAATTTCAAAAGTAGAATGTTGTTATCTTATACATTGCATAACGTTTTAAAACAGCTTATAACTGACAAAGTAATTATGCTAGAATGTATTTGTTTGCCGTTTTGAAATGTCAATAAATGGGCCTTTAAGGAAACTAATCATGAACTAAAATACTTGCTGAACATTTTGTCAACTGAAACTATTTAACAAAATCAGTTCTATAGGGTACAGTTGAAAATAATGTAACGTAAATGACATCATATTGGCAAACAACTTTCACAAAAATCAATCTGTGTAGAATATAAGGAGCACACATGGTTTTCCATGCTTTAACATTTGCCAGGTCCCGAGAAAGTTGTTTGAACACTCTGCCTAATGACCTCGTGTTCAAACATCATCTGAGGGACCAGGCAAGTGTTAATGCAATGAAACAAACATGTTTGCATATTAACATGATTTCAACCTAACCCGCACTGAAAACGTTTGCTTAAACATCATAAAATGCCCCTTTTCTTACATTGGTTTTCCCCAATGAAGTGGCGTTAGCGTCAAACTTTTGATCGTCATTACGTCGACACAACGTCTTAGACGTGCCTAACGCTTTCGCAATCAAAAGCATCGGCAAAATGATGAGTTAATGCCACAAGGCTTTCCTGTGTAACGTCATGCCAAACTAATCAAGGTGCAGTTTAAGCTTTGACAAGTTCAAACAGCAAATGAATTTCATGATTTAAGCATGCATTAATAGGCTTCAAACAGCTTCGCGTAACGAATTCTATGCAAGAAAAACATGTTCTTACAGATTAAATAACTGTTTTGTTCTTAATCATTTCAACTACAGGAGTCAGTGTGCCGTATGAATAGAGTAGCGTAGTTGGTCAGGTTATGGGGTTTTTTTTCACTCAATTGGACGAATACAGGTTTTCCTAACTTCTAACTGTATCCCCACCCTACTCTTATCCAGCACGGACTCTACCTAAAGAGTATTACTAAATATTTTGTTTTTGCTAAAATCAGTGGCAACGCAGTTTACACGCTGTTACATGTATTTTTGCAAGACTTTTTTGGCGCCATGAAACCGGTTTAAGCCCTCCAGTAAATGTTTAATGACCGTTTCAAGGCGGTACTTCTTTCGTGGATCTTTTATGTTTTTTTCTGTCCTGTGCTTGCTATGCATTTGCGCGCGTCTGTTCATATGTGCCTTGAGGTCACCTGCTTAATTCGGCAAAGTTGCCACATTCCAAAAGGCAGTGACGTACAGTTGCATCGCAACCAACACATCTTCTTCTTTTCTAATATTTCGAATCACTGATTGATATTCTCAAATATTTGGTTTTAAGTCAAGAAGTTTATTTCCAATGCTGTTATTCCATGAAGTTTGCCATTCTTCCAAGATACATTTACTGATAGATGGCTTAAAATTTGAAAATGGAATCTTAAAAGAAAATGGTTCTAATGAAAACGATGTTTTTGTTTGCTTATCTACCATCTCATTCCCTAGAATGCCTATATGACTAGGAATCCAACTAAGAACAATTTCTTTATTCGCTAAAAGCTCTTGAAATTTTTCTAAAAGTTTCTAAATCTGTGGATTCTTTGAACTGGTATGGTTCATAGCTTTCAATACAGAAAGCGAGTCAGAAAATATAATAAATTCTAATAAATTCATTGTTAGTGGCACAGGTTCTTATGAAATCTAAAGCTAGATCAACTGCTTTGGTTTCAGCTGTGAAAATTGATGAATCGTCAAGTATACGTTGCATATTACTATGGTTGCCTGATATAACAGCACAACCAACCTTTGAATCTTTTTTTGACCCATCAGTATAAACTTATTGATAATTCTTATAACGACTTTGCAGCCTTCTGAAATCATCTTTTAATATATGTGAATTTGACTACGTTTGACAGACAGTTTTTTTTCTGTGTACATAGATATCTTCAAATTATAGCATTAGACATTTTCACAATGATTATGTCTGGCTATCGACCGTACACTACGAGCAGGAGATTTTGCTATAAAACGTACACCTCCCTCCTATAGACCGTACACCAAATGACTACAAGAGAAGGTTCAATTGTCAAACGCATCTTTAAAAGTAAGCTTGGGGTATTTCTAGTGGCTTTCTTTGAGTTCCTAATATATATCGTATTTGCATTTTAAAACATGTATTTTCAATAACAAACAATAGAAAATCATGTGATTAGCGGAACAGATCTGTTATTCGTAGCTGTTATAGAATTTTTGTTACCATTTGTTGTAGTTAGGAACACACATCGACAGAAAAATGTGCCTGCCATGAAATTTCACATGATTCAATGAGAAAAATGGATAAACTCTCACCCTGTACATCAACATGTTGAAATGTCCTCGCTTCACTAATCGCTATATCCGGTGTACGATGCTATACGGTGATTGTCAAAATTGCAAACCTTGTTTTGCTACCTTTTCACCAGGTGGGCTTATTGATCATGACTTGGAGATTAATCCTTAAAAAGCACAAATCGCGACTGCAACAGACACCAACTTTTGTGACTTCATAGTCTTGCAATAGCATGTGAATCGTCTGACAATTCACATAAAAACCAAACACTAATCTGGTTTTGTCAATAAGGCAATATCTTGCAAGCTGTCTTCTGTTGCAAATTTTGTTGGTGCTTTAAGGATTCGAATAAATATGCCTTCAATGAAAAGACTTGATACAAATATTTTTACAATTACGTTGTACTTCTTTGATGCGGTATTTGGTCTTCCGAAAAGAGCTTCAACCTACCGTTAACACTTTCACTGCAAACTGAAAATGTCGGATGCGCTTTTTCGACCCGACGACATATCTGAACTGGAATAGTAACATAATGGACTCACTTCAGACTGCTCCATGGTCGAGCAGTCTGATCTGGGTCCACACTGTTTCTGATAGACACCTGCAGAATATAAAAGCACACGACTTATCGCGGTGAATCGTTTACCCTTTTTATGATCTACTCCATGGTCGTCTGCTAATTTATTTTTATTCACTTGTTTCTTTCTTTAGAAAAAAACATTTTCGCGGATATAATCAGTGTCTAACAGAATGAATTCAGGTCAGGCCTGACGCTTTGTTGGGCCTGATCTAGGTCGAAACTGTGGCTGCTAACGATCTAAGCTCGATTTATTAATGGCAAGACTTCATTTTAATGAAGGATTAAAGCTGGCTATTTTAAAACTTTCTAAAGAATTTTTTGAATATCAATAGAAAGGTATCCGTTCCGTTTGAAAGGCTAGAAGCTCCAATGCAAACACAGACCCGCACTATACTTTACAGTACTTATATGTATTTTTTAATATCTACGTTATTCGCTGGAGTCAGTTGCTTAGCAAGGAGACGGGGGGAATCGAAGATTTTCTAGAAGGGGTTCATGTGTAAAGGTGTGTGTGGGGGTTCGCTTTGCTGAGATTTATCTCATTTTTCTTAAATATCACATGAAAATGAAATAATTTGGTCTCACTGAGACCAAATTATTTCAATATCATAGGATATTCAAAAACGGGGGGGGGGGGGGGTGGCAGGCAGGGGGGTTCAAGCGAACCCACTCAGGACCCGCCACGGAAGCACAGGTTTAGATAAACAGAATTTTCAGCGTAAAATTATAAATATTTTCTTATCCAGCAAATATAATTGAGACGGTTCTTTTGAGTACCCAAAACATACGTTTTGGTTGAGAATTAGGAAAATTATTTTTGTTACGCACTCTTAACTAAAGCCCTGCTAGTAGAGCTCGTCACACAGAAGCTGTTTCAAAAGTCTACTGAAAAGAAATAAGGGACTTTTTCTCTCGCAAAATTTTTTATAATCAATTACATGTAAGCAGGTGATCTATCGTAGAGCAAGATAACATATTTATTTGGACATGTATTGGAATTAATATTTTGTAGGTTATTTTATTGGTTTGTTATATTTTTTCGATTGTAATTTTTTGCATTTTGCTTTACTGAGATAACGTTATATTATATGATAAATCGCTTCTGTGGCCTTAATTCGGTAGTATGATTAAATTGCACCTTGATATTCGAATTTATTGCACCATTGAATGATATTCCAATGGTCTACATCAATATCTCACAATGCACAAAGTGCACATGCATGCTGGTGCAATAATGCAGTTATTCAGTGATTTTGTTACCTGCGCATCCTGCATCTTTTGCGCATAATTTTGTCTCTGGGATGCAAAGTTTTTATTTCAGCGAGTCCCAGGATGCAAAAGTATCGCAGACTTGACATTAAAAATAGTGTTCTGGACTCATAAGTTTGCAGTTGGACTCATTGATATTGGAAACAGCGAGTCCCAGGACTCATAAAATTGTAAATAAATCGCTGTTATTGTATGGTTTGTTCGTCTGTACGTGCGAAAAACAATTCACTAAAGATCGTGGGGTTTTGCCCCGTACAGACGCATAAACCAACTTATGAAAAGATGATCTCAACAGCCCAATTAAATCGCTTCTCACAGAATAGAAAATAGATTGGTAGATCTATATAAAAATATGATGAACTAATTAAAATCTGCCGATGCTTCCTCCTCGTGGGGGGGGTCTCCCTATATATGACATAGTACGGATATGCGTGCCGAAAGCCCCCTTTTCAGCGCCGCCAGGTATATGATAACCCCCTTTAAAAAAGTATATGAAGGGCCCTATTTTCTGATTTTGGTATAAGAATGGCCCAAATTTTCTGACACCCATGTATATGCACATATTTTTCGCTCATAGGGAGCGCAGCGGCTCAGTGGTAGAGCGCTTGACTCGCGACCGAAGGGCCGTGGGTTCGAGCTTCTCCAGCGTCACTGCGTTGTGTCCTTCAGCAAGACGCATTAATCCTTTCTTGGTACTGGTTCAACCCAGGAAGACCCGTCCAAACATATTAGGACGTAAAGAATATAATCAAACAACAATTTTCGCTCAGATACTCGTCAAGCTTTAGTTTTCACATTTACATAAAGCCTGTTTTTTCATGACAAGGGCCATTGTTAAACTTGTTTACAAATCAGAGTATATGAAAAAGGTAGATCTATAATTATAATAATTCCTCGGGGGGGGGGGGGGGGGGGGGGGTAACTCTGGGCTATTTTGATACGGGTGTGCGAGCCAGTATTTTGAAATCAACCCCAATCATATAGGCCTACATATACTGTCCTTTGAATTAATATACCCCTTCATATACTCTGTGATCTGTAAGCAAGTTTACAAATGACCCTCGTCATGAGAAAACCTGGTTACCGTTTATGTAAATATGAAAATAAAGGTTTCACCAGTATCTGAGCGAAAAATATGTGCCTATACATGGGTGTCAGAAAATTTGGGCCATTTTCATATTCCACAATCAGAATATAGGGTCATTCATATAGAATCTAATTTCTTTAAAAAAGGGGGGTTTATTATATACCTTGCGGCGCTGAAAAGGGGGAGCTATTCGGCACGCACATCCGTACTATGTCATTATTGGGGAGTCACCCCCCCCCCCCCTCCCCCATGACCCCCCCCCCCCCTGAGATCAATTCTAAGAACAGTATATGAATAGGTCCACTTTCTGTGAAATCAAGTAAAATTTTATGAACGGGGTTTGTTTTTTCAAAGGTCAGGTATACGATTGGAGTTGTTTTCAAAATACTGCCCCCCCACCCACATATCAGCATTTTTCTATCATAGAAAATTCAATGTTGAAAATTGTCTAATCGCTGGTCACAGTATCGGATCTAGTTGACTTTTAAATGTGGTGTCCGGTGGCAGGTTTGTAGGACATAACGTCAAAAGTAGGGGATCAGATAAATATTGATGAAGCGTGATCATTCGTTCTTGTTCATTTGCGTCAATATCAAAATAGGAAAAAAGCAATTAGTACGTTCATGGAGACAATGATATTCTCTTAATTTCTATGTAGTTTTGCAAAATATTAATCAAAAAAAGTGTATAAAATTTGATGATTTAAATATAGAGAAACGTCAAAATGACGTTGAAAGATGAAACACAACTTGTTTACGCAATGTTGAATTACCATGCACAGAAAGGTCAATTAGCGTTCAAATGGCGGGATTCTTTTATGTAACAGGCCTGTGATGCCAGGATGGATGGTAAGTGAATCTTACGTCAGTTGGTCAAACCAAAACAGATGGGCGCGGCCGCACGCAAAGGATAAAAAATTGAAAGATTTCTAAATAAATGGCCTTTTTTGAGGCAAGTTTTTATCCAAAATGTAACAAAATAAATCTCTATTAAAATATTTGTAAAATATTTTAAATTTGACATACATTTAGATTGTTGACGTTATTTGTGTATTTGAAATATAAAATATCTTGGACGTTTTTAGTGGTTTTAGCATTACATTTAAAGTGTCTTAAAAATTGTCACATTTTTAAAAAACTTCGTTACGGTAAGCATACATTTTTTTAAAAAAATGACTACCGGATAAATGAATTTTAATATTTAAATCTTGAAAATGTTTTTTAAATACATCTTGAGCAAAAAATTCAAATTCAAAACATTTTAAAGTTTGTGCAAACAGTATTAGAATTGAGAGTGGTGTCTTAAAATTTGTCACACTTGCGCATTTTTGACGTTTTAGACGCGTAACGTCGAAAGATTACAGCTGTTAAAGAATCAGTATTTCTATACAGTATTCTGTAGGTTTATTAAATGTTTATTTCGCTGGCTTTGTAGGATTGCAATTGAAAGAATCATTTCAACATTATATGATATCAAAGGCTGCAAGTCAAAAAGATAGAAATACATGTACCAGGCCCAGAGGTTATAAAACTTGTTTCATGCTCAACTTAAATGAGCGTGAAATTTCAACTGCTCATGAAACTAAACTTCTGACAAATAAAAACAGTTTCTTGTTTAAAGTATCTCGGATGTATTTATCATGGCAACAAATAATAAAATGCCAACAATTATTGGCATTTTAACATTTATGAGCAGGATAAATTCCAAGCTCAACTGAGTTGGGAATGCAAAAAGTTTAAAACCTCGGGGCCTTATACTATGCATCGAGATCAAGTCAAAGTCAAACCAAACAAAACGCAAAAACATGGTGCTTTAAGACAAAGAAATCATAGGCTAAAAAACAACAAATTAAAGATCGTCAAAGGGAATACAAATGTATTTGGCTAAGTACATGCATATATACAGGGAAAAACAGAAGAACACAAAAAATGAACCCAAAGACTTTCAAAATAGGACGCCGAAGCCCTGAGATATGAAAAACTAAAAGGGCCACTTCCGCAAATCCTGATCCACGTGTATCTGTCATAATACCCTACTAAGGAAATATTAGATCGCCAACAACTGTTAGCACTTTACAAGACATTAACTTAAACAGTAACATCGCCCGAAGAAATTGAACTGAAACAATCGCGTTGACGTCGCGTCAGATGTTGGTGTTAATTTGTGTAACGTCAAAAGTTGTTTAAACACGTCAAAGAATGAGATTTTCACAGATAAGAGAGGCGATCTTCCTTGCGTTAATACTCCCAGTTGTAAAATGATCAGATGAAAAGTTTGTTTTGGTTTATATATATTTAAGTTTTTAAAGGGTTTATTAATACATGTTCCCGAGTAGAATTACGAAAAGTAGGGTATACCCAGGTAAGCACAATTATTTTCAGTAGTAAATGCGATTGGTCGGTCGGTGCTTATTAACTACATAAATCTATTCTCGTTGCAGTAGACTTCAATGGACAGACGGACGGACAGACAGGGTGATTATAGGTCTTAAGGATATCTTCGCTGCACACACCTTTGCATGTTTTATATTAAAATTAGCCAATACGTAAGCGTTTGGTACTTATCGCATTGTCCGGCAGCTAGGACTCGCGACTCGGGAATGTCTGTGTAATGGTACAGGCTCGTCAGAGTAAAGTATGAATGTAGATGATAAATAGCTGTAGAATTGAGACCTCTATCACCGTTTGATACATGTATGTCAGCATCCACATTTTCACGAGGCTTTTTGCGTATATGCGATAATGACCAAAATATCGCCAAGAGTTAGTGTTGGCACAAACAAACATGTAGACACAAATGAATGAAAACAACAAAGAAATTAATTTATTTGGGATTCGAGCACGTCACGTTTGAGTTTCAGACACACCCTTTTCATCGTATGGCTTCCAATGAGTTGTTTATTACTAATACCTAGCAATATGATGTACAGTCTCGGAACATGTAGTTGTTTGCCACTTTGCGACGTCGCCGCTTGAAACAGGACCTTTCTAGAATTTTGTAAAAAATAACATGACAAACTTAATGGGTTAAATTTTTTAAAACTTACAGGGATGAAGAGCAAATAGAGAGCAGCAATATACAATAAATGGTTAAAATAATTACACTTTTGGTTCTTAAGTAGAACGCATTTGAAAGTGAATGTAAATTTTAAAACATCACTATTCCCGTAGACGCTAACGTTAACGTCACCGAAAACTGTCATTTTAATTTGTGTTTGCGTTTAAATTACTACCATACGAAAACAACAGAAACCGAGAAGCTACAATAAAATGTTTATTGCGTAAATCAATTTGCTTTCATTTGGTACTTTTTTCAAAATTTTAGCTTCTATAGTTTTTGGACAATAATTTTTTGCAAAACATCTGGAAATACATCGATTTTAAGCGGCAACGTCACTGGGTGGAGAGTGGGTATGTCGTGTGGCTGTATATATACACAGTAGCTTGAAGTTTGGTCCTTACGTTACATGTATATGCCTCATAACCAAAAGCTTAAATGTCATCATTACGTAATGACATTATGAGCTTTCGGTTTAGGGGCTATAGGAGTGAATAAGGAATTTCTAGCTCCTGTGATATATTTCCTGAATATTCCTGAAAACAGGGGTAAAGGTCACTGAATATTCAGATTTCTCGAATTAATTCTGGCGAGTGACCTATTTTATATTACTTTATACAGGACAGTGTGCTACAAGACTATGCTAATGCATCAGTATATAAGTATATAAGCTTTAAGAAAATGCGCGATTAAGTTTCTGGCATTTACGCATAATATAACGCTAAAATGCTAACGTTTTTACGACGCGATTAGCAAAGTAAAAAAAACGGCGTCTGTGACATTTTTGCGAGACAAAGCATTTTAGCGATATTTTATTCAATATTTAACAATTTCTCTTAATATAAAAACAGCATTAAATATATGAGAAACGCATTTACATATCTTATTTAGAGAGAAATAAGTTTGAAGAAACATCTTTACATTTAGTATTGAATTAATGTATCATATTTCCGAAGACGCCATTTGCGTGAGTGTGACATTTTTGCTAGACATAGCAAAATAACAATTTTTTGCTCTAAATATTCAAAAAATCAAGAATAAATCCAAATTTTAATTCTATTTTGAAAACGCATTTTTGTGATATACTTCGAATTTCAAAAACACGAGGCACTAAAAAGTAATACATCAATATAAATACACAGACCCCATGTTTTCAACGTTTTCTTCAAATCTCTACACGTGCCGTTTCTTTGCTTGGTTGGCTATTTCTGGTTAGTTTGCCGATTAACGCCAATTTCGCGCATGTCGTCGTGAGGCTAAGCACAAAAAGTAGCTATGCGGGGAAAATTACAAGATTTCATGCATTATAAGTTAAAACTTTTGGATTTAGAAACACTCCGCCAAACGATTTGTGTTACGTCTCTACATGCAAAATAACGGCAATTAATACGGAACATGTTAGCGATAACTTTTTCTTTGTATCTTAATTTGTCTTTCGTTTTTCATCAATGTAAAATATAATTAATAACCTTTTCTTTGATGTTTAGTTTGTAAAAATGTATAATGGAATAAGTGAAATAGAGAACTTTCAATGGAGAGGACCCCTACGTTTTTAAAATTAACACCAACATCTGACGCGACGTCGTAACGTAATTAAAATGGCGAATACGACGTTCAGTACGACGACGCCATTATCATGTTATGTTACAAGCGTGACCCCCAACTTTTGACGTTACGTCTAGATGATTGTATCGCTAGCTTCCTTTTTCTTGCGTTAATTCAGTTTAATCCCAAAACAACTCTGTAACAATCGCTAGCAAAAACAGCTTGCGTCAAAACAAGTTCACAGTTGTTTAACACCTTTAGATTTGTAAAGTAAGAAAGTTGAAAAAGATCAGGAATCGATACAATCAATTTTGTACATTGTATTTTTATAGAAAACTTTCTCGTCGAGACTCCCCTGTATCCTTATCCACTGATGAATGAGGCCCACCCAGGGGTTTAAGGAACAGGGTAAAATCGCATTATTTCAGGGGAACGGGGAACAAATGCCCAATTTCGAGGAGACCAAAGACAATACGAACAGGGAACATAAGAAAACAAATTTTCCATATTTAGGGAACAGGGGAGCAAGCCAATGTATTTCAGGGAATTAAGGTAACAGATACCCCAACCCCGGAGGGCCTTCTTAATAGTATACAGGAAATCGACCTGGCATGTCTGAGACACAAAACATCAACCCAAAAATAATTAAGGGGGCAATCAGATTAATGTCATTTCGTAGATCTAGACCAGTCCAATTCGGTTTAGTTGGAAGATACATAATGCGGACCGCACATTCCGTCGAAATTGCAAGTTTTCAGTAATTAAAATATATTCGAACTCGTGTCATGGCTAGTATCCGTAGTGCCTGACATCAAGTTGCATTTTACCAATGCTTCCAAGATTGTGCTGACAAATGAATTAATTTTCCAGGAAATTACATTGGTCTTAAAGAGTAATACATGTAGAAAGAATGAGGAGTTCAAGTAACGAGAGAGAAAAAACAGTTAGATCTACTGTGCTATTAGAAAGATGTGCAAGAATGCCCTTTTCTAATGGAATCCTCTGTCAATTATTTGAATTCTTTTCTATAGAGTGGTCTCCTGTGTTTGTTTTTGTCACATCTGGCTTTGCATATTCACTTTTATTAGCAAGTACATGTATGGAAATAAAAGCAATAAAGATTTTCTATAAATCTTGGTTTCTTGAGTCATTAAGGCCACACAAAAAACTTTGGGGTTTTCATCTTTCTCGCCCATACTTACACTGTTTATGCTATTAACCCTTAAAGGGCAAGAACAATGCATCTGAAAATGTCGCATGCTGCAAATAATCGCCTAGAATTGCTGACGAATTAAGTATAGAAGCAAACACTGTGGACCCAGAACAGACTGCTATATAGGAGCAGTCTGATCTGGGTCCACATTGTTTGCCATAGAGGCTTCTTAAACATTTCAGCAGACGAGAAAGCAGACGACTTTAGTTGCGATTGGCACATTAAGGGTTAAAGTATCAACCTGTATTAGGGCTGGGTTGTAGGAACTGAGTGTGATTGTCATCCAAACAATTGCCTAGCAGATATTAGCTGATTTTTACGGGGAGCATCAGAATATTTCTAAGAGAATAAGAAGTCACCGATTTCATATTTAACAGGAGCCATACCGTTTAAACACATGTCTGTCTTAATTAGTAATGCAATGAAATACAGTATCTATAAATTGTTTTTATTTTAACCATTAGATTATATGGTCAGTTATTGGCCCAAGGCGTTAAAGTAAACATACTGGGTACACTGTCAAAATAACCAAGCAAGATAATGTCTCAAATTCCAAAATACGGATTAAAAAACTGTTTTTTATTTTGTTTGATGCTTAAAGTCCTAATCAACAGCTATGGTCATGTCGGGACGACCAGTTCACATAACCACACTTTTTCCTAGGCAAGCCTGACTAAGCCCTCTAAATAATTCAATGCATTTACCGTTACAGTCAGGCCTCAAAGCGTTTTGCGGAAGTATACTTCGTGCACATACTTCCACTTGTAAATGACAACAAGCCTTCAGCGGAAGTGATGAGAATGGCCGTAGAAATTATTTCGTGATCAATCTCCACGAAAGTATGGGACCAGGCCTGGATCTAACTCGCAACCCCTGGATCTGCAGTCAGACACGTTACCGACTGCGCTACCCACCTGGCCAAAAAACTGCCTTGTAATTTCCTGGAAAAAAGATGTATGCATAAATGAGCTGGGACACAGCTTAAGGTACTAATTGGTATATGTTAACATCGCAGAATTAGGTCAGCAGTCTGATTAGAGTTTTTTATGAGCGCTTTATGAGCAACCAAGGGTCCCACGTTTCTTCAGAGGTAAAAATCTGACTCTGGTCAGAATACATAGACGGGTAGACTGATTCCGATCTCCACTGTATGTACGCACATTCCATCTTGTACCTATATGTATTACTTGACTTTTCGCTTACTGTAAAGGCGGTGCCTCATGAATGCGTAATTAGGACTAGTCAAGCTTAGGCATAGGTAAAAACTGAATTATTCAAAAGTAACTGTATCATCTTGCGTCATTACCTCAGTATAGACGCAAAACTTAAACGCCAGCAAAATAACTGCATCTGAAAATGTCTATTTAACATAAGCATAAAGGCAAACATTGTACTGGAGCAGTCTGATCTAAATCCACACTGTTTGTCTGTGAGGCTTCAAACATTTTAGTGGACGACAAAAACATACATTTTGTGATTAGGCGCTTTAAGGGTTGATTAAATATGAGTTCAGTGTGTATACGGTTAGGATTTTCATGAAATGCACGCACGTTTGCGCGGCTCAAAAAGCTTATTAACTCTTTACCAAATTATAAATAAAACCTGATTTCCCTTCCTGAGCAGATGAAATAGCCGAATCACACCCAGATATGTATATTAAAGTTGCCGCCTTTTCAGTAAGCGAAAAGTCAAGTAATACCAGCTCAAATTATCTATACATTTAGTACTATTCGCTATTTCTATTGCATATTTTTTCCTAGTTTTTATGCCCCCAACTTTGGGGTTCCTCATCAAAAATAATTGACACGTAGCTTTTTTAAGTCTGGATTATCCCCCTTTGTGGAGTAACGCCCCTTTTAAAGGTTCATAATAAAATTTTGTAATCAAGTTATCTAAAAAAAATATAACAACTATGAGCTTCAAACTTGGTCAGCTAATAGAGCATAATGAGTAGATAACCTGGTGAAAATTTACTAAAAAAATATTATATTTTTTGAGTAATTGCCCTTTGCAAATTTGGACATAGAAATTTTGATATCTCTGTAACACTTATTAGCTTCAAACTTGGTCAGGTAATAGTGGATAATGAGTAGATAATCTGGTGAAAATTTAAAAAAAAAAAGTTATTTTAGTTTTTCGAGTTATTGCCCTTTGCAAATTTATGGCATTGAAAACTTGTAATCAAGATATCTCAAAAACTATTACAGCCAGTTGCTTCAAACTTAGTCAGCTGATAGAAGATAATAGGTAGATAACCTGGTGAAAATTTTAAAAAAAATATATATTTTATATTTAAGCTCACCTGAGCCGAAGGCTCATGGGTGAGCTAATAGTATACCAGTCACTCCGTCGTCCGTCCATCAACATTTTCAAACATCTTCTCCTCTGAAACCAATGGGCCAGTTAAACTCAAATTTCATATGGAGACTTCTTAGGACGCGTAAACCAAAGTTTGTTTAAATGGTCCTGGTCACATGACCAAGATGGCTGCCACGCCCATATATAGTAAAAACCATTTAAAAATCTTCTCCAGAACCAGAAGGCGAATGACCTCGGGACATAGTATGTAGCATTGGGGATGTGGGGCCTACCAAGTTTGTTCAAATGATGATCCTAGGTTGACCTTGACCTACTTAACGTCAAGGTTAAGTTTGCTTCCTAATGCATTTAAATTGGATTTTTTTTAAAGTTGATTTTTTTGAAAACTGTAGAAGCCTTAGACATTATTCTCACTTGATATGTTAACCTAATGAGGCAATGGCTGTAAATAAGTTTCAAAGGACAAGGTTGACCTTTCAGCTAAGTCGCTAATATTGGAGTCCCATCAATACATTAAAACATAGTTTTCTCACAAACCATTGGCCCCATTGAACTCAAATTTCATGTGGAGTCTTCTTATGCTAGGTTAGCCAAAATTTTACAAAATATTTTGGTCATATGACCAAGATGACCGCCATATCCATATATGGTAAAAACCCTTTAAAAATATTCTCCTCCAGAATCAGAAGGCTGATGACCTTGGGACTTGGTATGTAGCATATTGGGGATGTAGGGCCTACCAAGTTTGTTCAAACGATGATCCTAAGTTGACCTTGATCTACTTAACGTCAAGGTCAATTTGCCTCCTAATGCATTTAAATGGGGTTTTTTTTTGAAAAGTTAGTTTTTTGAAAACTGTTAAAGCAAAGTCATTATTATCACTTCATATGTTAAACCTAATGAGACAATGTCTACAAATAAGTTTCAAAGGTCAGGGTTGACTTTTCAGCCAAGGTCGCTCATATTGGAGTCCCATCTACACATTGAAACATAGTTTCCTCAAAAACCACTAGGCCAATGGAACTCAAATTTCATATGAAGACTTCTTATGATAGGCTAGCCAAAATTCTTACCAATTGTACTGGTCACGTGACCAAGATGGCCACCACGCCCATATATGGTAAAAACCTTTAAATATCTTCTCTTGAAGCAAATGGCCTTGGGACTTGGTATGTAGCATTGGGGATGTCAGCCCTACCAGATTTGCATAGATTATGAAACTAGGTTGACATTGACCTACTTTATGGCAAGGTCAAATTTCATTCCTAATGCACTTATATGGGAAAAAAACTTGAAATGTTCATTTTTCTATAAATGTTTAGGCCGAAATCATAATACTTGCCAGAAATGTTTAACCTAATGATACAACGGTTTTATAGAAGTACCAAATGTTAAGCTGACCTGTGTCCTTTTATCCAAGGCCGCTCATTTGGACTGCCACATACCTATCTAAACATTTTTCCTCAGAAAATAATGGGCTGTTTAAAGGAGTATTCATTAGATTATGTTTTAGGCCACATGACCGAAATGGCTGCAACCCCCATTAAACAAAATATGTTTCAATATAAGCTGTAGTTGATCTTGACCTATTTTAACATTATTAAAGAGATCAGGGCCCGGAATTACAATGCCTCCTTGAAGTTAAGCAAGACTTAAGTTATGTATTGATATTTCAACATGCTATATTAAATGCTAAATAAACTGCCTTGATCGATGTGGTACTTGTGGTCAAAGATATCATTGTGATCTTCAGAAAAAAAGAAACTATTTTGATTTTAATCAGACTCAAACGTTATTTTTCGCATCCTGAAAAATCAATACTTAACTTAAGTCTTCCTTAACTTTAAGGAGGCATTGTAATTCCGGGCCCAGATGAGCGCTTCAGGACCGTCAAGTCATCTAGTCTCGAGTTATTGCCCTTTGCAAATTTTGACATTGAAAACTTGTAGTCAAGAAATCTCAAAAACTATTACAGCAAGTAGCTTCAAACTTAGTCAGCTGAAAGAAGATAATGAGTAGATAACCTGGTAAAAACTTTAAAAAAAATCGAGTCATTGCTCTTTGCAAATTTTGGCATAGAAAACTTGTCATCAAGATATCTCGAAAACTATTGTAGCTAGGAGCTTCAAACATGGTCAGTTGGTAGATGATGATGAGTAGATTACCTGGTGAAAATTAGAAAAAAAGTTATTGTATTTTTTTAAGTAATCGCCCTTTGTAAATTTGGGCATTGAAAACTTATGAACCCTTCTTAACAAGCAAAGGGTTGGCGCATAATGTTTCATAAACATCATTTCTAGTTATAGTGACTATTTGTATTATTGATCATGATTCATGTTTTATCATAAAAGCAGGGATCAACCCTGTTTTTATGCATTCACATCTACTGGACCCCGAGGCATGGGTTTTAACGACCCAAGGGGGCTAGCAGATGTTAGTGTATCAGAAAACTATGTTTGATCTTTATAATTGCATAAAGTTATTTTGTCAAACTTGGGAAAACGCTATGAAAAAAATACTCTTGTATTACGTACAATGGCACAAAAAGCATGAAGGATTCGTAAGTATTAAACACGTCTGTTCCAGAGCAAAGGCTTTCGTCATCCTGAAGTCGCTAAATTACGTTTACTTCTGTGCACCTTATTGTTGATGAGGTCAATATTTGTGACGTCCTAGAATGCGTTTATTTTAAGTAAAAGCCGTGTATCTACAGCGCGTAAATTGACAGACTAATACATGGATGTTTGCAGGTTTAACATGCCTGTAATAGTGTGTAATGCGGCTTTTTGCGCAAACATTATTATTTCATGCACTGTAACCATCGCTAGTTTGGCGCTTTGACGTCGCATCGTTTTACGTCATTTTGTAAGGTCAAACACCACTCTGAAAAAACATGCTTAGCAATCACCTTGTTTAGAAATATTCATATATAATGTAAAATAGAACTTTCAAGAAGACAGTTTCAACACTATATTCGATTTCCTGACTTTGAAAAGTGGAGTCAGGACTGATAGTGTTGCTTTGACTGTTTTGGGGTTTTTTTTTACATATACATATTTTTCCCCGTATTGTACCAGTCATTTATAACCACTGCTCTCCCCAGCCCTTGGAAACAGCGGGGACTTTGACGTTTCGTTGATGTCTGATGTCCGACCTGCCTTCTGCATACTTTTGATAAGCATTAATGTCGACCTATTTTCTGCGATCATAACATTAAGACCTTTTTTTCTAGTATAACATGTGAGAAATGTCTCCCTGATGTTTGAATTTGTTTTTTTACAGGTTACTTCACAAATATGAAGCCGTGTGGCTTTGTGCGGCATCATTATGAACAAAATGGTACTACCAAGTTTGCTGCTAGCCAGGCTTTTTGGTGCTTGTAATTCCGCCTACAATGGCATCAGATAAAATTGACAGCAAAATGATAGAGCATGCAGCTACTGCAATTCCGACATACACAGAGGAGTTGTTTACACAACTACCTGAAGATGATATTGATCCACATCATGATAGCCAGAAATCCCTTGACGAAAACGAAGGATGCTTTACCCATTGCTATGTTCAAAAGCGATATATCATGACGTTTCTGACTGCGGTCGGTATGCTGCTCACATTCGCAATGCGAACCAATGTTGGGATGACGGTTGTCATGATCTTGGATGAGCGGGCACACGAGAAGGTGGGATCAACTAAGGATATCCACGAGGTAAGAAAACGAATATATAATAACTTGTAAATTTATTTTAATGCTCCCAAAAGTTAAGTTGGGCATATTGCTTAGGGCTTGTCCGTCCGTCCGTCCTTCCATCCATCCGTTTGTGTGTCTGTTCAAAAATGTTTTAGTTAGGGTTTTTTAAATTTGATAAATTGATTCCTCATCAAAAAATGGCTGACCCCGTATCTTTTGTCTGAATTAGCTGTCTTTGTGGAGTTATTCCCCTTTAAAAGGTCAGCATGACTTTGTAATCAAGACATCTCTTAAACTGTGGTATTTCTAGTATTTACGAATAGTAGGACTAATCTAAACCCACTGATTAGATAGACCAGATAGATAGATACGTTAGACACTTGACAAGAAATTACATATATGTTATTGTAACAAGCTAATAGCAGCATAGTTTGAAGCGTGTCGTTGGTGCTGTTGTCACATTTCAGAGTGTTTTGATGTTTACTTAAGAAATTGAGTCAAGCGTCTACCTTTACTAGTTGGAAACACTAAATGTACCATGTCACAGGATGCATAGTTTTTTGTTTTTGTATTTTGACTGGTCAAAGGCCAAGATGCCTTTTAGGAAGCAGAGATTAAAAGTAAACATTCTCAATGATTTGGATTTCTTTAGTTTGAATAATTATGTTCTCCATGTGGCTAACAACAAGTTTGTTCAGTCTACATGGGATGCAAATGCCGCTAAGCAAACACATTGGTCATTCAAAAAATAAACATGCCGTCCTGTGACGTTAGGCTGATGGTTGTAAAAATACATATAATGCAGTAAGTGGAAATACAAAAGAAAAAGTTGAAAAATGACTGTCTCCTATCGTATGAGGACATTCGAGATTTAATCAAATCTTCCTGGCCCAACAATCAATTCTTGAACTTGTACGAAGAGCTGTTCATTATCTAAATCTGATGCGTTTTTTTTTTTTTAATGAGGGATGTTTAGGATATATTTCCTACAGAGATGTGTGCTCAAAGAGCTGCACTCTAACCTGAGTCTAACATAAACGACCTGTCCTTCGGGGGTACCAACATCGTAGTACTTTTGGGGTTCATTTATATTTCGTTTGATGGAAGCCACAGGATGGCAGATGCACATCGCTTGGAAGATCATTCCATGCACGTATTTTGAAGGGAAAAGGAGTTGAGGAAAAGGTTTGTGTGAGCTCGATAGTTTCAGATATTGTCAGAGCTTCTAAGACTACTTATGGTGGTGTCTTGGCCTAGAGGAGGCACGAGTTCAAAGACGTAGTTAGGAGCGATGCCATGAAGAATTTTACTTAAAATAGTAAGAGTTTGTGAGTGTAGTGACTCCCATCCTAATACCAATACTGCAATATGTTTAACTTAATGGGACATTGGTTATAGATAAGTACCAAAGGCCAGGCTGACCTTTCATCTAAGGTCGCTTATTTTTGACTGCCACATACATATCAAAGCACCTCTTTCTCACAAACCACTAAGCCAATTCAATTCATTTTTATATGGAGACACTTTAGGGTTCTGGGACGAAATTTGCACAAACGTTTCTGATCATGCATGACTAAGATGGCTACCACGCCCATATTATGTAAAACCTTTTTGAACATCTTGAGATGTGGGCCCTACCAAGTTTGCACAAATGATGATTCTGGGTCTAGACCTACTTTAGGGCAAGTTCAAATTGAATTCCTATTGCATTTATATGGGGAAATCTTGCATTTTTCATAACTGTTAAAGCCAGAAATCATTATAATCTATAGATATTTTAAACTTAATGGGACCTTGGTTATAGATTATTAACAAAAGTCAAGCTGACCTGCTCATTTTCGACTGCTGCATACATATATAAACAAAGGAGTACGTAAATTAAGGGGCTATTTTGCCCCCCCCCCACCCTCTAGAGCCAAAAACTGAAAGTTGCTTTTCACCAATTTCATCTTATTGGCTTGTGAGAAGAATAGCCCAAGTGTAAAATTCTGGCATTTATTATACTTTTACCGGTTGCTATGGTAACCAAAACTGGCTTAAAATCGAGAAATTGCCATTTTAGGCCAAATTTGAGGCTTTTGGAGACCGATTTTTTAAGAATTAGATAACAGCACAAGCAAATATCAAAAGAACCTTAAATATATTTTGTGCCGTGATAATTCTCATCATCTGTTAAAATTTGCTTCTGCTCTACAATAATTCCTCTGTTACATGTCTCAAGTTTGCTCCAAAATTGTAATTTCTTATTTTCAGCCTATTTTGGCGACCTTTTTTGTTACCATAGCAACCGTAAAAGTCGAATCAATACTAGACCTTAACACTTTGGCTGTTGTTCTAATAAACTTACAAGAAGAAATTTGTGAAGAGCAAATTTTATTTTTGAACTCATAGGGGGGCCAAAATAGCCTCTTTATGCACGTACCCCTTTTTTCATCTGATACAACTGGGCTGATTGAAGTCAAATTTCATATGGAGACATTCAAGTGAAGGAAGGATATATTTTACAAATTTTCGTTGTCACATGACTAAAATGGCTTCCATGCCCATATATGGTAAAGAAACAATTAAAATCCTCTTCTTGGAGCGCAGTGGTAGAGTGCTTGACTCGAGACCAAGAGGCCGCGGGTTCGAGCCTCACCGGCGTCACTGCGTTGTGGTCCTTGAGCAAGACACATTTATCCTAGCTTAGTACTGGTTCGACTCAGGAAGACCCGTCCCTGTTTAATTGAAAGATTGTTGATGGGACGTAAAGAATCAAATCAAACAAAAACAAACAAAATCCTCTTCTGTAGACCCAAACGGCAATTGACTTTTGATCTGGGTATGTAGCATTAAGCATGTGAGATCTACCAAATTTGCGCAAATTATAATTCTGGGTTGACCTTGACCTTCTTTTTGGTAAGGTCACTTTTGTTTCCTAATGCAGTTAAAGGGCAAACGTAGAACAGTGGATTTTTATAATATTATTATATTGTTAGATATGCTTAACCTTGTGAGACAATTGTTATAGATACAAATGTAAGTACCTTTGACCTTTCATCCAACTTTGCCCATTTGGAGCTGCTGCATAATAATCTAAAGATGTTTTTCTCTAAGAAACCGATAGATTGATTCAAAGTTAAACAAAAAAGAAGGCAAATGTCAGGAATCGTTACAATCAAGTACCACACCTGACCCAGGACACCATATGGAAAAGTGACAAAAACACGATAAAACGTCACACGCAAGAGAGCCACGAGGTCAGCCCTTTCCCAGCAGGTGATCTCAAGGCTGCAAGGAACAAAGACACCCATGAAACATATATAACAAAACGAATAATAAAAGAAACGCCGTCTTGGCACAGTCCGTAAAGAAATTACCAAGGGAAACTCAAATGAATATGAAGTATCTTTTAGATGAGCCAATCTTAATTTAAGTTTGAGGTCTTATGACCAGACCTTTGGACTTGGTATGTTGCATTAAGGATGTGCGCGCTTCAAAATTTCATTAAACGGAAGCCAGACTACTACTCAGGCCCACATGGTAGCTGTGAATGAGCTATTAAAGCATGGCGTGTATGCCAATATGTTATGGAGACCTATTTGAATGTCTGATTTGGGATGGAATCGCAAACAATGTAATCCCTGATCAAAGTGCTCATTTGGGACAGGCTAACTTGAGTTTATGCTATTTGATCATACTTACCTGTCTGAAAATTTTGGATAATACAATGAATGGTCTGCCATTTAAAACATTTTATTCTTGTAAGCCAATATCTGGGGGTGGGGTAATTGAAATATGTCGTCAACAAAATCAAAAAGAACAGTCTAGACGATGACATAAAAGCAGATTGGGCTATTTTCTATATGTACACAAGAGAAAATTGCTTTAGATAGCTATGGCAATCTTCATACACCTTGTTACTCATAACATAACTAAATTCCAATTGAATTAAGTGCATGACATATAACATAAGTGAGTGCGTTCAAAATTTCAAATAATTCATGAAAAGATAAAAATTGAAAACACACTTTCAATACTCAGAATACCTGTACTATATTTGACTCAGAATATCTTCTCTTTATAAATTATATGCTGGTAATATCCATCAAGTACTGCTAAAATACCGAGCTATCTGCACGTGGATTTGGAACTTTTAGTTTGTGGTTAGTGGACAAATAAAGGTGTTTTATTCAACAAGAGGACCCCAGTGGTCACATCTTTTACATTTGCTTATATAGGGAAAACCTGAAAAAATCTTCTCTGAAACTACAAGGCATAGAGCCTTGATATTTGATATGTAGCATCACCTGGTGGACCTCAACTGAGTTTGTTCAAATAATGCCCCTAGGGCCAAAATAGCCCTGCCCCCCCCCCCCACCCGGTCACATATTTAATAAAGGCATCTATAGGGAAAAACATGAAAAATCTTCTTGTCTTAAACCATAAGGTCTAGAGCCTTGATATTTGATATGTAGCATCGCCTAGAAGACCTCTACTATGTTTGTTCAAATTATGGCCCACCCAGCGTCACATTTTTAACATATGGTTATATAGGGAAAAACATTGAAAAAAATCTTGTCTGAAACCATAAGGCCTAATGCCTTCATATTTGGTATGTAGCATCTCTGGTAGTGGACCTCTACCAAGTTTGATCAAATTATGCCTCAGGCCAAAAATGGCCCCTCCCAGAGGTCACATATTTTACATAGGCTTATCTAGGGAGAATATGAAACAATATTATTGTCTGAAACCACAAGGCATAGAGCCTTGATATTTTTAAGAAGCATCACCTAGTAAACCTCTACCAAGGATGTTCAAATTATATCCCTGGGGCCAAAACTGGTATGCGCCAGGAGTCGCATGTTTTACACAGGCCTATATAGGGAAATCATTAAAAAATATTGTCTAGAACCATATAGCTTAGAGCCTTGATGTTTGGAATGAAGCATCACCTAGTAGACCACTAATAAGTTTGTTCAAATTATGCCTCTGGGGCCCCAGGGTCACATGTTTTACATAGTCTAATATAGGGAGAAACATGAAAAATCTTCTTGTCTGAAATCACAAGGCCTAGAGCCTTGATATTTGGTATGAAGCATCACCTAGTGAACGTCTACCAATGTTGTTCAAATTATACCCTTGGGGCCAAAATGGCCTGCCTCAGGGGTCACATGGTTTATACAGGCCTATATAGGGAAAACATGAAAGAAGTCTTCTTGTCTGAAACCATATGGCCTAGAGCCTTGATATTTGGTTTGTAGCATTGCCTAGTAGATCTCTACCAATTTTGTTCAAATTATGCCTCTGGGGCCACAAATGGCCCTGTCCCAGGTGTAACCAGGGACATGGTCAGCTTTCAACAGATACCTATACACCACAACTCAGTCGGTAACGTGTCTGGCTACAGATGCGTGTCTGACTGCAGATCCAGGGGTTCGCAAGTTCGTTCCCGGCCCGGTCCCATACTTTCGTGGAGATTGATCATGAAATAATTTCTACGGTCATTCTCCTCCCTTCCGCTGATCCATTCAAGAAGGGTTGTTGTCAGTTACAAGCGAAAGTATGTGCACAAATTACTGGTTAACCGCTTGTTCAAGCCTGCCCAGGAAAAAGTGTGGTTAGGTGAACTGACCGTCCTGCAATGACCATAGATGTTGGCTTGGGACGTAAAGCAACAAAACCAACCAACAACCGAATATCGATCAGAATCCCTGACTGGACAGCTTATTCACGTGGATACATACTTCATTGTTGTCTAAATATAGATAGAACGTTCTAACCGTTTTTCTGCACTGCCTTGAGTTTGAGCACTGTGAATAACTGATCACTTTCATGTTTGCATTGCAACGTTTTGATTGTTGTGTTTATATCTCTATGCTATAAACATAGCAACCGCATGTGAAAACATCAACATTTTTTATTATTTTTACTGTTTAGTATTGTACAACCAGACTGTATTTGAGTCAAGAGCACTGTTCGTTGTTTCATCAAAGTATGTTAATTTGATTTGATTGTTTCTCTATGATGATACGACCATTGCATAAGTTAGCTAAAAAGTTTTGTGTTTTAACAACATAAGAATATATGGTTTAGATTTGGCCAGTGAAACGAATTTAAGCCCTAACCCCGTTGCCTAGGCTGCTGTCCATTCTAAGGTCATTATTCTGCTGTTGTTTATTCTGTTGTATATTCATTGTGTCCTTGTGTTTGGTCCTTGTTTTGCTGTATTGCTATTTGTGTCTTTTCTAGTTAGCAATCATCTTGCTGAGGAAGAGAGAGCTGGACGTTTTGCTTCACTTGTCTTGTGGCACTTACATTCTCAATGCACAAGCAGTGTAAACTGTTAGATCCTAGGGCAGGGTTGTAGTAATTTGCCATGCCTGAGGATGATGCAAGTTTTTTCATGGTCTGTGGTTGTGAATTAGTTTCCTTCTATAGGTGGGGACTTCTGCAGACGCTTAGATGCTGTTTAGGACCTTTACATTGAGAGAAGTCGAAATAATCCACAATGAAAGAACGATGTTAGGGAAGTCAGCTCATATAATTTTTAAACGCATCACACTGACCTCTAAGAACTGGCAAAGCTTCCTTCAGGGTGGGGGATAGAGCTGTACAACAGCTTTACATACCGCTTAACAAGTCAGAATAAACCTAAGAATATTTTATGGTACCAAGATCACTAATGCGGTTGCTACCAACGACAATGAAAAAATGTTATAGCTTTATGTAATTAAGAAGCTGACAACCACCTAATTCCTCTGGATTTTTATTATGTAAAACATGGTTATCAAAGACATTTGATTAGATTAGTGGATGCTGTAGTCATTGCAATTGCCACGTGTCATGCTTTGTATATTTGACTAGAGCTATGGATTGCTTTTGAAGTCAGTGAGCACTATAACCACTCAATTGCAAACGAACTTGCTTTTTGGACAACAATTTCTAGAGTACTTCCTTTCTCTCATCTTCTTACTGGATATCGCATGTCAGAACATTTGGAAATTTTGAACTTAAATCAATGGATACAATGGCAGAATTTACCAGCATTGTAAATGTAGTGGAATAACTAACCTTCCTTCTGCAAACCATAAAGCAAGATTCCACAGCCACGACAAGGTAGTAAAATGAAAATTAAACTTATTGAAAATGATGTAAATCTTTCAAATGGGGTATGCTTGTGCTCAGGTTTCTCTTGGAGACTGGAGAAAGCTTTCATGTATGAAATGAGCCAGTGCATGTGATTTCCAACAATGTGGTATGTGCGACCAGCAAAGCCTCAGATCAGCCTGCGCATACGCGCAGTCTGATCAGAGCCTTTGCTAGTCGCTTGAGTATTCAATGAGTGTCAAGCTACTGACTGAACACCATTTGGAGTTTCTAAGCTTAAAAGGAGGCTGCAGAGCCTCGTCTGAGTCTACAGATGTCAAAATGCCACATTGTTGGAAATCTCATGCACTGGCTCATTAATTAGATTTTCTTTCACCTGTAAAAGTTTGGGCGTACATTGAAGCTAATAAAAACTGCAGACAGGTACGTATTGGTAATGAAAAGTAGTTGAAAGAATAAAAACAGAAGAGCCATCGTCAGAAGTATTTATATATATCTGACTGGACAGGTACCTATTTGGAATGAAACGTAGTTTAGAGAATAAAACAGACCAATCAAAGTTGGAGATTTAGTGACTTTGATTGGCTCGTCTGTTATTCACCAACTAGTTTTCATTACCAATACACCCCTCTTTGTAGTTTTTTAGTAATAAATAGAAGAAAATCACACCGTGAAGAAAAGGTGGCCACATAATATGCCTCTTCCGCACTTAGACATGTTTTATTAAACACTGTAAACTAGGGGGGTAATTAATTGACACATTTTACTACAGCTGATAGTCAGTTGGCGAAATCCTGTTCATCTATTTTTGTACATCACCAAAATTTCAAAAAATTCGACCAATAATTGTACAAAATAAATGTGGTCATGTTAATCCGATGTTTTTGGTTTCTTTTCAAAGTTTAAAAGCAAACTTTTCTACGGCTCTATAACTGTTGTGCTGTATCTTGTTATTTTCAGTTGAATATACCACGTCTGAATTGGGACAGTACAATGATAGGATTTTTACATTCCATCTTCTACATTGGCTACTTCATTACGCAAATCCCAGGAGCCTGGTTAACAACCATCTGGCCTAGTCATAAGTATGCTGTTTATTACAATATCTTACTGTACAGGTTACTTAAAGTAAAGATAGCTGGTAACTTTTTTAAAAAACGTATCCTTGTTATGAGTGTTACAGGTAGCACAGAGTATAACGTTTACCTCCCTTTTCTGCAGCTGAGAACTCTTGTAGATACCAATCCTTGTATTAGGTGCTACAGGTAACTCAGAGTATAACGTGTACCCACCCCCCCCCCCCTTTCAGCAAGTTACGCAGTCAACTACTCTTAGAGTAAATCATTAATGCCTATCGTTATTTGCCTTTTTTTGCTCACCTGAGTCATTGTGATCATTGGATGTCTGTCATCAACAATTGCTTTATAGGACATCTCCTCCTAAATCACTGGCAAGATTTAAACCAAACTTGGCAAAAATTATCCTTATATGGCCCTCTTTAAAAAAATTTCAAATGGTTTTCGTCCATTTCATATCTAGGTCACTCAAGCTAAAAATAGATTTTCATGATAAAAATTAAAAAAAAAATCTTCATGTGTAAACCATAAGGTCTAGAGATTTGGTATGTAACATCACCTTATAGATCTTTACCAAGCTTGTTCAAATTATGCCCCTGGGGCCAAAAATGACACCCGAGGGGTCATGTATTTTGCATAGGCTTATATAGGGAAAAAAGGAAAAAAATATTCTTGTCTGAAACCATAAGGACTAGAGCCTCGATATTTGGTATGTAGCATTACCTTATAGACCTTTACCAAGTTTGTTCACATTATGCCCCTGGGGCCAAAAATTGCCCCGGGGTCACATGTTTTACATAGGCTTATATTGGGGAAAACATGAAAAATCTACTTGTCTGAAACCATAAGGCATAGAGCCTTGATATTTTGGTACATAGCATCACCTAGTAGACCTCTACCAAGCTTGTTCAAATTATGCCTCTGGGGCCAAAAATGGCTCCGCCCTGGATCCCATGTTTTGCATAAGCATATAGGGAAAAACATTTAAAAAAAATCTAGTCTTAACCATAAGGCCTTGATCCTTGATATTTAGTATGAAGCATCACCTTGTACACCTCTACCAAGCTTGTTCAAATTATGCCCCTGTGGTAAAAAATTGACCCGATTTGAGGGTCACATGTTTTACATAGGCTTATATAAGGAAAAAAAACGTGAAAAATCTTCTTGTCTGAAGCCATAAAGCCTAGAGCCTTTATATTTGGTCATAGGTCACCTAGTGAACATCTTAAAAATCATGCAGTATTCAATGCCTCGAAAATGTGACATCCACAAAATAATCATATTGGATTGCCACACACACACACACACACACACACACACACACACACACACACACACACACACACACATTCAAATTATGACATTAAAGGATATGTCATTGGATAACTACGCTTCCTACAATGCAGGCAATTGTGTATAAGGTCTTATCTGTGTAAGTGATGGCTCTTCTCTGTTTTTCTTCATCTGTCTCAGGTGCATGAATCTTGCAAATACATCATGCCATAGTTGGTCTTACAATTCTTCCACCTGGGCGACCTCCTTCAGGGCTGATTGCAGGTCCGCTTTCCGCCTTCAAAGCCAACACTTCCTGCATAGCTTTCAAAATAGAGGCAGTTGTTGGCAGAATCTTGTCAATGGGCATGCTAGTTTGTTTTGTTTTTAGCCTGATTATGCCCCTGCCATGACAATAGCCGGGGCATTAAGTGTTACTCCTGTCCGTAGGTACGTACGTCAACGTCTGTCCTTACGTACGTCACACCCAATGACGTCCGCTCTCTAAGATGAAAAGTTTTGATCAGAATTTTATGAAACTTGGTTACATTGTTTAGTATAATGATGTCTTCAACAAGTTTCATAATGGTCTATATCGCACGATGTCTTCAAAAGTTATGGTCTTTTGTTTATGAAAATTCACAATTTCAAACGATGCCCGCTCTCTAGGTCGAATATTTTGACCAGAATTCAATGAAACTTAGTCACATTGTTAAGTACTATCATGTCTTCTTCCAAATTCGAAAAGGGTCTATATTGCACCATGCCTTCAGGTGTTATGGCCCTTTGTTTATGAAAATTCCCATTTTAAACGATGTCGCTCGAAGTTGAATACTAGTGATCAGAATTTTATGAAACTTGGTCACATTGTATAGTACCATAATGTCTTCAAATTCGATAATGGTCCATACTGCACCATGCCTTCAGTTGTTATTGCCCTTTGTTTACGAAAATCAGTTTGAAACGATGTATGCTCTCTAAATTGAATAGTTTTGATCAGAATATTATGAAACTTGGTCACATGCTTTGTACCATAATGTCTTCTTCAAATTTGACAATAGTCATTATTGCACCATGATTTCTAGAGTCTTTGCCCTTTGTTCATGAAAGTTCACCCATTTTAATGGTGTCCAGGCTCTAAGTGCAGTAATTTTGATCACAAATTTATGAAATTAGTTCACAATGTTTAACATCATGATGTCTTACTCAAGTTCGATAATGGTCCATATGGCCTTATACCATCATGAATTATTGTCCTTTATTGATGAAAAAATCACAATTTCTTTGAGGTAATTCCTATTAGAACTGCATCAAACTTATTCACAATGTTTAGTACCACATGTCTTTCCCAACTTCTTACAGTATTTAAAGAGATATTCCTTTAGGAGTTATTTCCCCTTGTTCATGAGATTTTTGCCATTATTTGCAATGTTTACTCTCTAACTCAATAACTTCAAATGGAACTTAAGGAATCTTAGACACAATGCTTAACATAATAATGTTTTGCTCAAGTTTCAGAATGATCCATACAATTTTGTGGCTTAAGTTCCAGAATGATCCATATCATTTTGTGGCTTCCAGATTGACTGCCCTTTGTTCATAAAAATGTCTTATTTTGCTTTTGTTTATGAGAAAATGCGAATTTTGCAACAGCGGGGGCATCCGTTTCCCATGGGCATAGTTCTAGTTTATTTTTTATCTTTATCTCTCTTGCTGTTAATGTATAAACTGTTGATTAGAGACTTCATGTATAGACGGTAATACGCTGGACCATAGAGAACACGTAGAGGTACCAACTATTCATCAACTTCATCCTTCTAAGTATTATTATTATGGAAATCACTGCCCTCTGTAATAATAAGTGAAAAGGCCGAAGAGGAAAGCAAATTTGCCAATCATGATTGGGTAACCACCAAACATGCTGTCTGTTGCAATACATTAATGTTATAACAATCTTTTTATAATGAGAAATACTTTTTATAAACTGCACTTAAAATTATTAAAGTCAACAATTTCATTAATTTATACACTAAGTCGTCATAATACTCTGGTTTAAAAGTCCCTGGCGCAAGAGAGATTTAAGTCAGACATTTAATTTAGATACCAAATCATCGCCAGGGAAATTTGGAAGAAAAAATGTGAAGCTTACGATACTGATAGCCTTGTTCATGACATTTCTGAGTTAACTGTTAATTACGCATGTTGTTTGCTTCAACATGTCTAGATGCTCCAGCAAATTGAATGAGTTGAGACAAAAATCAAAATCGTCCTTTTCAGGCTGTATGGGATGTGTATTTTACTATCCTCACTTTTGAATTTGCTGATGCCGATCTCAATACAAATGGCAGGATATCCGATCACATGTACTTTGAGATGCTTCCAAGGGGTAGCTGAGGTAATAGCTTACATATTTTACTTTCAATCAATCATTTAATTAATTAATATTAATGTCAATCCTTAGTAAACGAATGGATCATCACTTTTTTGTAACAAAACCTTGATGCTTCACTGTAAATATACAGTATTCATGTTATGTTTAAAGAGTGGCTGCACGCATATTTGATAAGCATAACATTTACATGCGTAGGTCTAAAACTTTCAGAATTTCTAATTGTAATCCTGTGGTCTAATCCATGATGTCTCTCAGTACGTTAACATTATTTCGTATCGCATTGACTAGAAGTGAAGCTGTCTCAAAGAGCCCTTGCTTTCCTATCTGCATACATACAATTTCAGACTTATAGCACAGCTGGATTAATGCGCAAACACATTTAAAGAGTAATCATACTTTAACTACATAGAAGGCCCATCATATACAGAGCTTCCAGTTGGCATACATTATGGACCGGCCTGTGCTGCCCAGTCCATAGTGGCCTGCTTTTTATACTTACTGGGCGATGATTATATGCCTCCCAAAACAAACATAAAATTAGAATAACCTTTCATGATTTAAGGGAACATGATTACCTTAGATTCTGATTTGTAAACTCATGACGTTTTATCATTGAAAATGTCATATAGTATCATCCTTTTCCGCACGAACATCCCATCCTGTCAATACCTTCTGTCCCATATAAGATACTTTTTGTACAATGACCCTGGGCGAGGAATCTGTGTTACGTTAAAACCTTTCTAGTACATACACTTGTATAATGTAAATTATGTTTATTTGTAGGGGCTACTATATCCTGCATGTTATGGTGTATTGCGTCATTGGTCAACGCCAGCTAACAGAAACAGACAAGTCTCATCTGTTTTAACATGTGAGTTCCGTCTTTATACTATTAAATATATTGCATGCGTTTATAAATGCAAGCGTGTGTATTTTTAGCTTTAATGTTAAATGAAAGCACAAGAATATATTTGATCAGTTTTTATAAATCTTTGTAGAAACATTGAAGAATATGAGATCTATATAGCTCGGAGATTATATGAAGCTTTTACATGTCCTACTCAACTGAGGATGATATTTGTACTGCTCATAAACTGTTGGCATTTTAATATTTCTTAGCGATTTCTGGTCTTTGCCTACTTTTTGTCAAATTTTCGGTCATGGGTCTTCTTCAGGATATTAGAAACAATATTTTCAACTAAGTGACATACATGATGACCATATGGCTTATGTTGTCAGTGGTGACGTCACATATTTCCTGCCATTTTGCACTCAGACTGGCATAACTGAAAGGACGTGACGTCATCTCCCATAAAAAAACATACATGGTTACCATATGAATATTTCAGAAGTACTCAAGAGCATATGAACAACTAGCGCATATATTAATATGAATCAATTAGCACATAAATAAATAAGTACAAGTAAGAAAGACGGCAAAGATCAGGAAACGATACAATCAAGTACCACACCTGACCCAGGATACCACATGGGAAGGTAACGAAAATACAATAAACATCCCAACAAGAGCAAAGAGGTCAGCCCTTTTCCAAAAAAGTAAGTGAGTATGAACAGGAAATACCACAATCACAAACCGCAGACAACCCTGTGGCACCGCGAGGAAGAGCCGCTCAACCATCACGAGACACCAGGAAGACAAATTAAGCAAAGTAATCAGCTCTCTCATCCACATCAAGATGATTGCAATACTAGAATGGACATAAAGTAACGTACAACAAAACATAGAACAATTACAGACTTCCACAATATGGAGTAACAATAAACAAAAAGTCAACAACAACAGAACCAGATCTGGTAAATACTGATGTGGATCAAATCTAAGCTGCCCTGAATTGCAACAAGAAGAGCTAATTTATTTACTTATGGATGCTTATTAGATGCTTAATCATTTCTAATATCCTGAAAAAGGCACATGGCCGAAAATGTGATAAAGAGTGGGTGCAATTCAAAGGCCATATAGTCTATATCCCCTTTTGAATTATTATTTAAAAGTACATTTTTTATTTTGCTGCAGGTGCTTATGCTGGTGTCATTCTTGGATTTCCTGTAGCTGGTCTAGCGACACATTATCTAGGTTGGAAATATATCTACTACCTCTCTGGTAAGTACAGATAATTCTCATACACCAGATTGTGCGCGGATCCAGAGGGGGGTAGGGGTCCGTACACCCCTCCCCCTGAAAAATTACAAAAATATAGGGTTTCTTCCCCTGAAAAGCGACCAAGCCAGCATTCAATGTTGGGCCATTATTGGCACGCCTGCAAAACGACAATAACGTTTAACTGGCGGGCCTGTAATGGCCCACTTTTAGTGGTATTTGGACCCCCTCATCAACTAAAAAAGCGTTGTCAAAGTTGGACCATCTCTGAAAAAACTTTATGGATCTGTTCTTGGAGATAGAGATTTTCGTTGTTTTTACCCATGCGAGGAAATTCTATCGCAGATACTCTATACCGACCAGTGTTAAAGATAAAAATTGAACAGCTGCACGTCGAAGGACAAGCGACGTCATTGGCACGTTAATATGACGCCATTAGTTAAATGTCGTTATTCCCAGCGTATTCAGGATTTCTGGGAGCCTGTATTGAAATATAAAATATATTTAATGGAAGAAAAAGAATTCAATATTTGTGTGAGGGTGGGATAGAAAATATATCCCCAATCACCATTTGCCATCTAGCCTCATCAGTGATTCCAAATCCTTCTATCCCTTCTTCACTCTCATGATAGAGTCTTATTTCATAAATTTAAATGGTGATATTGATATTTTCAATGAGCATGTAGATGCAAAAAAAAGCATAATGGTGCTTTTGGTCATTTAATTAAAAACGTGTCTCTTGATTTTTAACCTATTTAGAACTGAATTAATGAAATCATTAAGCACTTATAAAACAGGTCCAATTTAAACTACTCTGAATTGGACACAAAGGAGAAAGATAGAAAAAAAAGAAGGAGCATGACTTTTTTACTTATTGCTTATTGCGCATTGATCATTTCGTACCTTAAAGCCAGCTTTGAAAATTCCAGCTGAAAATTAACACATGGTTTAAGCCAGTAAACGCTTTTGTCCCCATTCACGGTTATTGGTGTCTGCACTCTGACCTGCATAAACAAATTTGAAGCCTATATAGCGAACATGGATACAGGGTCTGAATGGGAGTCACGTTTGTACATACTACAAAGCAATTATTTGTCAGGCCCACTAGTGTACGATTATATCTAATCATATTTCCATAAGCAAACTGAGAGGACTCTGATCAGGCAGCAATAGTAAAGGAAACCATTATTGGGCATAGTGGCATCCATTACTACTCTGTTGTGGGTCTGCTCTGTTTGAAAAAGTGTATCTTTGTGGTAAATGGTTGAGGTATTATTTTTACAATGAGAAACTGGTTGTTCTCCTTGTTGATTTGATTTATTAAGTTAAAGCTTAAAATCTCAGTCAACACCTTTTTAGTCATATTGGGAATCCCCCAGAGAGAGGGAGATAGAAAATAGAATGGGATAGACTAAAAGGTCCCACCTAAATTTGATTTATTAAGTTAAAGCTTAAAGTCTCAGTCAACACTATTTTAGTCAGATTGTGACTCCCCCAGAGAGAGGGAGATAGAAAATAGAATGGGATAGACTAAAAGGTCCCAACTAAATTTGAATTTCATCCTGCAAAAACGCCAGACATGAAAAGACAATCTCTCTAAAAGGTGCAGCAGAGAGTGCACCACCGTCCTATGGAGGTAGGAGGGTCATCCAATAAAGAATTAGACTTTTGCTGTAGTGCAGTGAATCTACATGCTAGACTTATGAAATCTCACTCAAAGCTAGCACGTCTTTTTAGCTATTCACATGTACCAAATTTGACGTGTTACATAGTTCCAATTCTCGTTGCCAGGCAACATAAGAAGACTAGATGAATACGCGTGGACAGCTCACTATAGGTGGTCACAATGGCAACAGATTAAGATGTATATTTTATTTTTCTAGTACTACTTGCATATGCTCATGCAATCTGTCTTTAACGAATAGGGAAAAGTAATGCTCCAAAGTCTTCAGCTGTTACCATGGAAACAAAGCTTAAAAATCAAGTTTCCAAAAAACATCTGGTAATTTTCGCTGACCTCTTGTCTTTAAAAGTTAATATCAAATAGCCAAAGGCAATTAAAGCGAACAGGGTTTTGTTCATGTAACCTAAATAACAACCAGCTGCACATAAACATACCTTTTGTAGGATATATATTGCTTACTTAGTTACCATAGCAACGCAAAGAATAGTGTTTATAAAAATCAAGTAAATTTGTTGCTAGACAACCAAAGGATATACATATTTGGTTCTTCTTTTGTAGAATGTTACGCAAAACTAAGACTGTTAAGTTGAAGAAATAATATACAGAGGATAAATTCTTTCTGTGATCAAAAATAAACGACTTTGAATGACCATAGGTATGCAAAAAATAGTATAAACGCGGCCATGCATCTGCAAGTCCTTCCACGAAACATCCCGTTACTAGGGCAACTGATCAATCACAAACATATTGCTTCTAATCCTGAATTGCTTAGATGTCATACTATCATTATGATGAATTTTAATCAAATGCACACACAGATTTTCAGACTATGAAGAAAGTCTCATTCTTTAATGGATGACCCTCGTATCAAATGCTTAGTAATATTTTTTATCTTTGAAGATTTATCTCGATTTCAGGTGGTGCATGCATTGTTTGGTATCTATTTTGGGTCTGTTTCTCTCATGAAAAGCCTTCACATCATACGTCAATTAGTGATCAAGAGTATGAGTACTTTGAAAACGAGCAAGGACACGATGTCATTGATTATGAGGTACATGTAAGGATGAATAAGGCATGTATACGTTAAACTATGTCCAAGACCGTAAACTGCACAATGACGTAAACTGAAAAGAATTGGTGTGAATTGAAAAACAATATTGTCACTAAAATAAGAGCTACTATACTTTATTTGATATTAACCAACACCTAACGAGTATTTTTTCCAAAACAGTGAAGACCCAGATAAAATGCAGCATAAAGATGCATTTTATCAGGATCAACACTGGTTGTTAAGGTAAAAAAAAGAACTTCAGAAAAATAATACAATATTTTTTGAAAAATTATAACTTGACAGCCCTCGGTATATTAAATGGACATTCTCAGGTTTATTTATCAAACCAGAAGGGAGAATCCATTAGTATACAAAGGGTAATAGAAAATAATGCATATGTAAGAACTGCAATTAAATGTTGTGTGTTATCTTATATGTGGCTATTTGGAAAGTCAAGATTTCATAGACCTAAGTTTGCTCTGAAAGATGTGTGAGTTTATAGCATTTTAGCCAAGATCTGACAGAAGGGACCTTCTGGCAATAAAATTAAAAAGTGAGATATTTACAGAGAGATTGCATAAAACTGCACAAATAGCCTACATACACACATCCTGTGTTAACAAAAGCATTTGAAATGAGGTAACCTGTTTTAAAGGAAGTGTGTAGTCCATTTGCACAGCTGTTGCCATGGCAACATGCATTATAAGTTTCACTTAATTTTATCAGAACTGTTTGCGCCTTTAATTGTATTTCATGTTAGAAGCAAGTTGACTACTATAAGAACATGCAAAATCTTGAAAATTTAGACGTTTTTGAAATTTTACACAAAAACTTCTAAAATGCCCGAAGGACCCTTTTGTCAGATCCGCCCTCATTTTAATTTGTTTCATGTCAGTACATAACTAGGAGTAGATTGTTTCCCGGTAAAGGTCATTCTGTTAGTTAGGAACCCTTCATTGGAGTTTATCAATGTTGTGTTTTAACAACATCATAATCAAGAGCGAAAATTTGGCTTGTAAAATAGAAATTAGCCCCCATCCCGACTAGCGACCTTGGCTACTGGCCATTCTAAGGTGATGGTTCTGTTGATGTCAGTGTATTATTTGCTGTAGCTCCCATTGTGTGTATGGTCTTGTAAGTCAAATATACCCTTTAGAGCTCCAACTTAATAAAACTAATACCAAAGCCGCATTTTAGACTTGCATTTGTCATTTTCTAATGATATTGTTTCTACCAAAATTTATGATAAACGTTACCACTTAGATTTTGAAATTTTAGATGGTGATGTTCCTCGCTCTACATCCTATGGAGTCTATATTTCTCAGCTCATTCGTTTTGCTAGAGCGTCTAGCTATGTTACTGATTTCAACACTTGCAATAAATTGTTAACTCGGAAACTTATTAAACAAGGCTATCAGTATCATAAACTTCGCAAAAAACCTTTCCTATTATATAGACGAAACTATGATTTGAAATCTTAATTCCAAGTTGGACTTAAATCTCTCTTGCTCCAAGGACTTTCTGAACCTGAATTCTTGATGTATAAATTGAAGAAGATTATTGGCTCTAATAATTTTTCAGCGCAGTTCATTAAAATAATTTCCCATTGTAAAAAGATTGACTATAACATTAATGTATTGCAACAGACTGCTTGCTTAGTGGTTAACCCAATTACGATTGGCAACTTTGCTTTCCTCTTTAATTGCATGCCGATGGGTCGGACTTCAGAATCTATGACGGTTCCAACTTAAAGACTTATCTATTGATGAGATGGTAGGAGCCTGATGCTTTGGCTGTTTGTCTGGTCCACCAGGGTTTACCTGTTGGACTTATTTTGCCTTGGCATTCAGTTTTATTTTACTGTTGAGTCCTTATCTTTGCTTTATCTCCTTATTATATCTTGATGAATATGTTCTAGGGGATAATGCATTGATAAGTTAGGGGTCTTTCATGCAAACCAAATATCTATGTGTCTTGATCCACATCTGAATTAAGACTGAGGTCGGCGCGCCCTGAAACCGGTTTAAGCCCTACAGTAAAATATTTAAGGCGGTACTTCTTTTGTGGATCTTTTATGTTTTTGGTCTGTCTTGCATTTGCTATGCCTTTGTGCGTGTCTGTTTATATGTGCCTTCTGGTCACCTGCTGGGAAACAGCTGACCTCTTGGCTCTCGTTTGTGGTGTCTAACTGTGAGTTTGACGTTTCCCATTGGTATCCTGGTTCAGATGTGGTATTTGATTGTATCAATTCCTGATCTTTGCACCCTTACTTACTTTTATTGTAATGTTGTTATTTGTGCCCATTCTAGTTTGGCACTCATCTTACTGAGGAAAGGATAACTGCTCTCTTTATTTCGCTTGTGTTCTAGCTTTTGTGTTAAGAGTTATTGTGTCTTTTCTTTGATATGCTAGGTATGGTATTTCCTGGTCTTACCCCATTATAGAAAGGTTCGTTCAGTCAAATATAAATCATTTTCTAACATGCCTATCTTGTCCTGTTTAGTTAATTATTCATCATTAATATAAACGTACCACTTTGATAAAACTCGCATAATATAGCTGTCGTGATCTGTTGTAGAAACACTTTTCTTTTGTTTAAGAATCACTGGGTCTAACAGACGTCTGTCCAATTAGCAAATCACTTAAATTCAGGGCATTGTCCTGTTTTGTATTTGGTAGATTTCCAGATTACTTTTAGTGACTCATATTGTACCATTTCCTCTCTACCGCTAATCATGAGACTCAATGTAGTTTTCAGCTACGCACTAAGGTTCAATACATCAGCTACAGATAAAATAACTGACTGTCATGGTCTGACTGAAGCTGTAAAAGAGCCATCAACATTGCAAATAAATAAAGGGTGATAGTAAATGTGTCTGTCTAAAAACACCTAGTTCGTGTTTTTGCTTTGTTTCGTGAAATCTTATCAAAGTTGAATATGTTAATATAGTTGTTACAGATATGCATCTAAGACAGAATTTAAAACTGGCGTCAGGTATGGTAAAATTGTCTAATAAAATACTATAAGGCAAATACCTGGTGGAATTGTGTCTTTCATTTGTAAAAGCATTTATGTAATATAAATGTATCTCCAACAAACGTTGAAGATATGTGCGTTGGCTAAGGTGTGGGTCATGTTGTTATTGGTTTCGAATGTTAATATCATAGTGGTGTTATATCTATTTGAAGGTAGGTAGTCCTCTAGGTATATGTAATCAAAACCTAATCGTATGTCTAATAATGCAAAACATATGTGGTGTGTACTCAAAAGAACCGCCTGTTTGTGCACCCAAAACATGTGTTAAAATTGATAGATAAGAATACATCGAAACTTTATGTTTTAAACTCTGTTTATCTTGACCTAAGCTAAGTCTCAAAAATGCTTTTCCTGTTAGTTGTTTTATCTTCATAAGTAATATTATTTTCAGAACATTGATACACCTTGGCGATCCATTCTGACGTCACTTCCAGTACTCGCTATATGTTTCTGTCACTTCGCCTGGCACTGGGTTTTTATTTTGATGCTAACAAATGAACCACTGTATCTCAACCAGTTTGGCTTTAGTATAGCTGAGGTAAGTTAGTGGTATATCATTACATGCTACAGCATATTCTATTTTGATGCCTTTAAAATATATGCCTGAGTTATTTGAATAATTCCATTCTTGTCATATATATACTGGCCATGTGCTGCAATCATCGTATTTTGAGCCTTTGATCCAAAACCGTCATGAATGTCAATGGCGAAACCAATTTCGTATTTGAATGTCAATTAAAGGACGAAGTCAGTAAGGAGCTCCTCCACCTCCACAGAAGGTTGGTAAAAATCCTTCACACAACCCTCCTCCTAGCAATTGCCTCTTTCTAAGCTTCCTTTACTCTAGGTTCAGGCTGGAGATTAGTCGTCATGGAGGAGGAGTACATGTGCCACACGCTTCCTCGCCTGTTAGCTGCTACTCTACTGGTCATGCCTGGGCAGGATGAGATGTTTTCTGATTGCTGTATCTTGGGCATGATTAGTTATTCACCCTTAGATGTTTAAAAATCAAATGAATCTTCTCTATTGGGGTCCACGTTGTATACTTGTACTTCTTTTGCGACCTCATGCACCTTGTCCGACCGTAGTACAACTGCAGGCAAACGGTAACACGATGGGAAGACCAAAATACTGTGATTGAACGTGACTAAACAGCTCCCTGTGAGAATTTGTGACAGATTGGGGCAAAACGTGCGGCTAAGTGAAGCAACAGAGGCAAACAGGCCTTTAACATGGCAGACGGTAAAATAACTTGACACATTTTGAGTTACTGCAGGTTTACTCTTGCTGTCTCCCCATCACGAACATAATCCAAGTTTTGTTTTCAACTGTCACATTTTGCTGTGTACTGTTCTACTATAGACTATTAAGTAGGTCAATCCCACCATGGCTGCTGTGTCAAATTTATGACAGCTTAAAGGCGAATAGCGTTTGTTGACCCCATTCCCATAAAATTGCTTAGGTGTGGTACTTAATTGTATCGATCCTTGATCTTTGCACCCTTACTTACTTTTATAAAAATTATAATGAAATATAGTTATACGTATTATGATGGTATTATACGTTACATTATGTTGAAGCTGGTTTAAAGTTTGTAAAATTGCTATATGACCGTGTGCAAAACAGTATTATTCTTTATCTTATGCTATTTTTATACCTATGGACTTTTTATACCTATTTTTGATTGGAAATGTAACAATATGTTTTAACGCAAAACTGTGTTCATACGAAATAATGCTCATTGATAGACTGAATTGATTGGTAGACAGGTAAATGGTGTGATCGGTAACAAGCCTAGATTTGCTATTTTGAATTCATGTTAAAAAACCAATGGGTGTTACCTGCATTTTCAGCGCAATTTGGACTGTAACAAATACGCAGTTGGGTGTTGAAAGAGAGTCCAAATAATAGTCTATTTCATCATTTTCTTTCAGTTATAATGTTTGTCTTACTAACTCTTTTGAATACTAGAAGTGCTACAACACTATTCTAATTTCTGTATGTTCTCAGTCTTTGAATATCTTTTTTATTTCCCAGGGTGGTGATTTCTAGATTTACAGTATATATGAGTTTTTTAGTTCTCTTCAGATATATATGTATCCTTTCTTTTTCTGTGAGGTAAACTGAAATGAAAATTTCACGTGCTGAGCCGTTTTTTTGCTTGAAACTCCAGTTTGTTTTATTATTATGTCTCCCCCCTTTAGGGTGAGGAGACATATTGTTTTTCCCCGGGCGTCGGTCTGTCTGTCTGTCCGTCTGTCGGTCTGTTTGTCTGTCGCAAATCGTGTTCGCTCTATAACTTAAAAACCGCTTAAGTTCTATTCATGAAACTTTATACAAATCTCAATCAGCATAAGAGTGCAAGAATGGTAACTCTGCCTTTTATACTTTTGTAGTTATTTCCCTTTGAACTTTGTGCATCACAAAAATCGTGTCCGCTCTATAACTTGAAAACCACTTAAGCTATATTCACGAAACTTTATACAAATATCAATCAGCATGAGATGACGTGCAGAGTGCAAGAATGGTAACCCTGCCTTTTATACTTTTGGAGTTATTTCCCTTTGAACTTTGTGCATCACAATAACCGTGTCCACTCTATAACTTGAAAACAACTTAAGCTATATTCACGAAACTTTATACAAATATCAATCAGCATGAGATGATATGCAGAGTGCAAGAATAGTAAATCTGCCTTCTATACTTTTTAGTTATTTTCCTTGGAACTTTCTCCATCACAAAAACCATGTCCGCTCTATACATTGAAAACCGCTTTAGCTATATTCACGAAACTTTAAACAAGTATCAACCAACATGAGTCGACGTGCAGAGTGCTAGAATAGCAACTGTGTCATTTATACTCTTTGAGTTATTTTCCTTGGAACTTTGTCAATCACAAAAACAATTATCTATGACTATTTTATACCAGGGTTTGATTGTGCAATAGTTAACTACATTGACAGATATCTTTACTAGATATGAGCTGATTGTCTGCATGAAATGACTAGAATTTCCGTTAGAAATTGTATTTAATGTTTCTGTTTGAAATTGTATTTAATGACTCATGCTTTTGACATCAAAAGGGGGGAGATATCTGTTTTTTTGTAGAAAAACAATTCTAGTTTTAGTTTAGCTTTACGTAAAGAAATATTTCTCCTCTTACTGAGGTTGTATCAATTGCTAGAGCACTCCTTGCTTCTCAGCTTCTTTTCTCCTAGTCAACTTCCAAATTATTATATATCCAAAATAGTAAATGAGTATGATCAGGAAATACCACAATCACAAACTGCAGACAACCCCGTGGCACCGTGAGGAAGAGCCGCTCAACCATCACGAGACACCAGGAAGACAAATTAAGCAAAGCAATCAGCTCTCTCTTCCCCATCAAGATGATTGCAATACTAAAATGGACATAAAGTAACGGACAACAAAACATAGAACAATTACAGACTCCCACAAGACTATTTTCTTTATCAGAACATAAATGATAACTCAGTTTATGCACACTGGCAAACCAGGGCACACTTTTGTAATATCCCAACCATTTTAATAGCGTTTTCGCCAAAGCAGCCATCAGTGGATTAAGTACTAGTACTGTGCGTTCACTAAATCTATTTGGAAACTCAAAATTGTTACAGTTGTAGGCTGAGTTTATGATTTAATCTTTTTTGGTGAGGTCTCATTTGATCTTATTTGGTGAAGTCCTGATAGGTTTATTAATAGTTTAACTATTAACCATACTAGCTGCATTGTTCTGGTTGTAATTTTGAAAGTCACAAATAGTTTGTAAAGCATCCTCAATCTGCTGCAATGTATGCACAAGCTCCTCATCTGAAACATTGCCAGAATGCCTGCAACAGGTTCGGTGAAAGCATAGCTGAGGATCACCACTTCCTCCAACCACAGTTGTTGACATTTCAATTTGTATCTGTAAGTATACAGTACTGGAGTGTTTTAATTAAAGCAAGTTTTGTGTCCTGGCAACTGGGCGATTTCAGTCGGGAGTATCCTAGCATCAAGCAATTTAGTAATGCATGGTTTCCAGGTGGAAAGGTTTTCTCACTTATATATAATTCTTGTCAACTGTCCCAGCTTTTTTAACCCATGGGTCTCCTCAAAAACCAAATACTTCCATTCTGGTGTGTGCACCATAGTAGAGATTGATAGCTAGATAAAACAGATCTGCTGGTTGACACATAACATCTATTCTCTTATATCTGCATATGCTATAGATTGCTCTACTAGACAAAATATTTTCTGAAATACTTTGAAGAATCACAACGTTATAAATCGTCAGTTGGTAATGTGGTTATAACTTAGGGTATGGCCAGTCTATTCATCTGCATAGACTGATTAGAGCCTTTGAGGTTCCATCTATCACTTGAATATAACGTTAATTCATGCACATACCCTGAAAGTTTTTGTCGGATGGTATCCAATTTTGACAACGTTTTTTATGAGGGTAGAAAGGGCCCCCATACCGCTACAAGTTGGTCATCATCATCCTGCCAGCGGAACCTTTCAGGGGGGTTCAGACTCCTTGTCCTTCCCATCTGGATCCGCACATGTTGTTAGTTTAGCTAGATACCTGATGAATTATTAAACTGGTAAGATATTTGGAATGTCTGTACAGCTGTAAGTGCCAGTATAACGAGAAAAGAAAAAAAAAACATAAAAATAACGTTATGTTCATGAAGTTAAGAGTAGTTCATTTCAAATTTGCCTGCGCAGCTATCTAGCGAGGCTGGATTCGGAATTAAGAGGATGGGGCCATCTATTGTAAACTTGGCTTTACATGTTTTTTTACATTTCACGTGGTTGTATCCCTTTAAATATGTTTATAGTTTACTTAGAATTGATTTTTATCTTTACAATTAAAACAAATCTGCAATTTATACATGAATCAGCAGCACTATTTGAGAGATTACGAACCGATATTTTGGTACGTATGACATAGGAGCATGCCCTTCTTTATAGTGTTCCATAAAAGCTCATCTCTCACATGATGTAAATATCAGGTTGACAAAGGTTTAAATGATAAGTATAGCTAACTGTGGAATCTTAAAGAATGATTGTACTATTTTCTGGAACAAAGGGATTTAATTCAAGTATGGTCTTTTATAATCTTGCTCTCCAGTTATTTCTCATCAACACTACAGAGGTAAATGATTTGACTGAGTTAAGCACTGAATCTTCGTCTACCTCGTACGAACAGTGAAGGCTCTTCTCTGGTGAGACTATATGAGCCGCGACATGAGATTTCCCATATGTGAATGTGATAAAATTCTTTCTTGCACACCAGATCGTAATTTCTGCTAGTTTATAATGAGAACATTCTATCTCACATAGGGGAGACCTGGGCTGGTTGATGCATTTTTTAGTCTTTTTGGGATATCTTATTAACAGAATTACCAAATATGATCATTTTTGTATGTGCGAAAAGCTCTATCTTTCCTCTATTCAAAACATAAAAGAAATCCGTTTAAACTGATTTCACTGACAGGTCAAGTGCATCAACCTACCACAATAGTGGGGCATGTTGATGCAACGCTTGGGGCAAGTTAATGCATTTTTCTCTTGCGTTAGTCTACTTGTCCACGCAGCTGATTGTACTGTAGATATGCCACTTCTTTAGACAAAGAGGACTTTGTTAGTTATGTATATAGTTAGATGATTTTATCGAACAAAATTTAAGCCGTTTGACTTGTCCATATAGATAGCAGAAGATATCTGAATGTTGAATTCGCATGAACAAGTGAAGGGACCAAACTCGCATACTTTTAATTTTGAAACTTTAAAACATTTTAAACTGGATCATTTCATTTCATTGATATATGGAATGATAATGGAATGATATTAACCGCCTCAGGAGAAAACCTGACTGCATGTGCAAAAGGAAAGAAGCAGATTGCAGGTTTTTATTTGTCTCTGCTCATAAAGTGTGTGTTTTGATTTAGAATAAATAACCCTCTTCATCAGAGTCCCAGTTGTGACATACTTACACGCCTTTTTAGGAACGCTTGTGCAGTATTCATGGAACCACTTCTTACAAGTCTGACACTGTATCCAAGCCTCCCTAGGGCGACTATTTGAATATGGCTCAACGCAAACCAAGTAATACCACTCCTCCCTTTTACCAGACGAGTATATTTCTTTCTGTGACCTTTTACTTTTCTTTGCTTTAAACTTCAAAGGACGCTTTACTGCTTCTGTAGCAGGTATACCCCACCCCCATAAAAAAAACTTTAAATTTTATCATTCCCACAAAACATATGAGCCGCAACATGTGATTTCCAACAATGTGATGTTTTGACCAGTGTAGACCCAGACAAACCTGTGCAGTCTCCTTTTAAACTTAGAAAATCTAAATGTTGTTCGGTCATTAGCTTAACAGTCATAGAAAATTCAAGCGACTAGCAAAGGCTCTGATCAGACTGCGCGTATGCGCAGGCTGATCTGAGGGTTTGCTGGTCGCACATACCACATTGTTGGAAATCTCATGTTGCGGCTCATATTACCATTTTGATCTTAAAAGACCCTAAAACATAGAAATGGCAACAAAAATGTCCAACTTAGTGAATGGTGACATACGCGGATCCATAAAGTGTTGTCAGAGGCAACGTTTTTGTGGGGGGTTTTAACTGATGAGGGAGAGAGAGTCCAAGTACCACCATGGGTCTAACGTCGGCAGTCCACGGCCCAACGCAACTTTGCTCAGCGTAGAACCAACATGACGACTCTATGTCGGGCCAACGTATGGTCAAATATCGGGCCCATGTCAGTCCAACATCGTGTCCACGTTTGCAAAATATAATTATGTTTGTATTGTTTCATGTAGTCATTTCTTTTTGTTATATTAAATGTTTTCTCTCAAATATTGTATGTGTCATCTTCATAATAAGATGACCAGTAACTCCCACCGCACATGCAGTTTATTGGAGATAAGTAAGTAAGTTTATTTCTACTTTAACCATAACATGGCCATGTGTAGTATATATATCAATACATAAATGCAAAATTCATAAGCCGTAGGTCATTGGTGTACTAACCCCCAAAGTGCCAAACACAAAAGGTTAAGCCTATATTGCAAACAACATGAACACTGGTCTGAAATCTCAAGTATGAATACTGACTTACCACTGTATTAAGTACTTGTTCGCAGAAAAGAATTGTTCTTAAAGGTTGTAATTTTTATAACAACTTTTCGAAAGATAAAAAGGAAACTATCAGAAAATGCATAAATGTTGAAAGAAATATGTTTAATTTATTTATTTTTAGTTTCTGCAGGTCATACTTATCTTCATGAATATTAGGCAATTCTTATGCAATTTTAATGTTGGTAAAGTATTGGTCTTCCCACATTAAACCCACGCTTAGGCGACCATTCCAATCCAACGCAATTATAAGCGTGAATGGAACTGATTCAGTCACATAAATGTATGTATTTCCTCTCCAACGCAAATGCGATGTTGGACCAATGTAATGTGCTCTGAAACCATAATCTTCTTTATAGTAAAATGCTTGAGTCAGAATATAGATGTAGAGTTTTGCAATAATACATTTTTGTTTAATAATCTTGTGAAGAAAAATAGTTGACATTGTTGCGTTGGTTGGATGTTGGTCCAACTATGGTGGTGCGTATGATAACAGGAATGGACCGGAACGCACCGGAATGGGCATCCATAACCAGAATGCATATCAAAATTAATTTGTTTTATGCAACTAAATTTATTAATTTACCATAATTTATCTTGAAATTTCAGTTTCTAATGACATTTCACCTTTTGAAGTGCATAGAGCACCGTCAGTGGTTTGTAACATGATTGACGTATACCCATTTTAATTGTGTCAGTTCATATAGAAGATGCACATTCTATAGAAATACGTGCCCAGAAATAAGTCTGATCAAATGGCAGCTGTGTACATTATAGTCCCAATACCAATGCTCACATGATTGTCCCTGGTCTTTACAAATAGTCAAGCATATGCCAAGATATAAGAGCTGTTCTGTTAAACCCATCTGGGTAGCCCCACTTAAATAGCCCATATGGGACCAATATATGCATGTTTGCTGTCACAGCATTTCGTTATTTGAGTGGTTGGACAATCACTGCATCCAAAATTATTTTTCTACAATAGAAGTATGCATATACTATGAAAAAGGAATGCAGTGATCTTAATTGCATACATTCATATTTTATAGGTAACTGATGTTAGTATGCCTTAAGTAGTTACGGAATACGGTAAGGTACTAGAATATCAGGGTAAGACAGAAAATATTTTAGAAAACATTTTTTGCATTGAAACTGTCTGGACACCGAATGTATTTGGTATTTTGCGTTATTTAACCAAAATTTCTCGCCAAGTGCGCTTAAAACATGTATTTTAGGGTGAATTTTTAGGTCCGTTACGGTTATGGATGTCCATTCCGGTGCGTTCCGGTCCATTCCGGTTAGTAAACGCACCCCAACTATGGTATGCCGACGCCCACATTTCCACCAACTACCAACGTGGGCCCAACGTATCCTTGCTGTCTGGGATACACAGTAGTGAAATAAAGGAAAATATGGATGTAATATAATGCATATTTTGTATTTTCACATGAAATATAAATATCTTCCACTTCACTCGATGAGATAAAAGCCATACCCAAACAAAATGAATATATTCTCTGTATATATTTGTCTAGAAGCACAACTGCATCAACCTGCCCCATGCCTAATGCATCAACCTGCCCCAGCTGTGCCCAATGTGACATAAGTCAAGGTAGACAACTTAGAAACAATGCTTATCTTCAAAATATGATTGAACACGAACAGTTTTCTGAACTTTCTGAGTCACATTTGTTACCATTCATGTTTTATGTTTTGCCACGGGGCAAAATGATACAGTTGACCACCCATTTTTAACATTCTGAAAAATAAAATGGTACTTTTCTGACATAGCAGTATCATTTAATTTTCTTGTGATAGGAATAGACAGTTTTGATAAAAAATATCTTGAAAATGCTTTAAAACAAAGTCAAATTAGATTATTTCAGACTGTATCATTTTGCCCCAACCACGCTGTATCATTTTGCCCCATTGACCTCTAGTTTACTGTTCTCGTAACAATTCAAAAATACGACACCCCACAATAGTTCTGATTATTTGGAGACATATCTGTATCTATAAAGTTCAAAGTACACGATACAATTAAAGTATATATCAACCACATTTTTCACATTCATAAAATAACTGATACCTTCGAAATTTACTCAAAGTGCCTCAAAAGTCAATTGTTTATATAAAAAGCTTAACTTTGCTCTGATTTGGCTGAGCCTTTCTTATAATATGGCGGATTTCAAAATGCGCATTCAGTTTGAGTAAAAAACGTCAAATATGGCATCATCGTTTGAAAAAATCGCGCTGTTTCATTTTGCCACATGTATCATTTTGCCCCGGTCTCCCCTAAACTTTGGACTTGGTGGTGATATTGACGTATTTTTTTTCAGTAAATGTGCAAAATAATACTTAAAACATTCCACCTTTTCCACAAAAATTGCAAGTTTCATACAACAAAAAATTACAACTTGTCATTATGAATGCTGACATTTGAAAATAAACTGCTTGAAACGCATATAAATATTTGAGCCAGAACATGAGATTTCCAACAATGTGGTAGGTGCAACCAGCAAAGCCTCAGATCAGAGTGCGCATACGCGTATACGCAGTCTGATCAGAGTCATTGCTAGTCGCTTGAGTATTAAGTTACTGACTGAACACAATTTGGAGTTTCTAAGCTTAAAAGGAGGCTGCAGAGGCTCCTCTGAGTCTACACACATCAAAATGCCTTTTTGTCGGAAATCTTATTCCACGGCTCATTTTATTTTGCCGACACAATTGCTTGACTCAAACAAAATGAGCTCCAACAAAAAGGTATGTGCGACCAGCAAAGGCTCAGATTTCTAGCAGTCTGATCTTAGCCTTTGCTAGTCCATTGAGTATTCTATGATTGTTAAGCTACTGACCACACAGCATTTAGAGTTTCTAAGCTTAAAAGGAGGCTCGTCTGAGTCTACACATGTCAAAATGCCGCATTGTTGGAAATCTCATGCCACGGCTCAAATTTTTTATTTTGCTGCTACAATCGCTGGACTTAAACAAAATTCGGCATCGACGCGAGAAAACCTGTCTTCGGGGGGTTGTGAACAACCAAGGCGCAGACTAGCCTGCGCATACGCGCAATCTGATCAGCGCCTTTGTTATTCGCTAAATAGAAACTATCATATCTAGACTTGCTACGAGCGAAAATTCAATTTTCTAGCTAGGCTCTGTAGCTGAGCAGGCTTGCTTGAATCTCACTTTGTATGAAACCCTGAAGACAGGTTTTCTCACTGCGAGGCCCAAATATGAATCTACAAAGTGTCACAGGCTTCAGATTCTGTATAATTCACGCAATGGAGAGGCTCCGTGGTATAGGATTCGAGGGGTCGCTGGCTTGAGATGCTTTATCCTCTTCTAAGAAGTGGCTCAACTCAGGAAACGCCCCGATATGACTGAAAAAAAACATTGACTAAGACATAAAAGACTAGGTTGAACAGGCAAACACTCCATTTCACGCAGGTATACACCTGATTTATATTTCAGACTGGTTTCTACGCGTCTATGCCTCATGTGGCCAAATCTATATTTCAGACTGGTTTCTACGATATTTACCTCATTAGTCCAAATCTATATTTCAGACTGGTTTCCACGCATCTTTACCTCATGTGTCCAAATCTATATTTCAGTCTGATTTCTACGTATCTTACCTCATGTGTCCAAATCTGTCTTTCAGACTGGTTTCGACGCATCTTACCTCATGTGTCCAAATCTATATTTCAGTCTGATTTCTACGTATCTTACCTCATGTGTCCAAATCTATATTTCAGTCTGATTTCTACGTATCTTACCTCATGTGTCCAAATCTATATTTCAGACTGGTTTCGACGCATCTTACCTCATGTTTCCATATCTATATTTCAGACTGGTTTATACGCATCTTTACCTCATGTGTCCAAGGTAATAGTCTCTCTGGCTAGTGGAGTTATAGCAGATGTCTTGATGAAAACATCTTTATCCATGACAGTGGTGAGAAAAATATTAACTGGGATAGGTGAGTTTTAGTACGAATATGAGCAGATCATGACATTTTGGTACTTATTGCATGAATGTAGTCATTTTTAAACAGGCTTGCGCAGCTATCTAATTTGGCTAGATTATTAGCTTAACTCTTAAATGGCATCCCTGCTTCATCTGGGCGCGCATAAAGGGCTCTGAAGAGACTTGCATTTGCACAGGCACTTTTGAGCCACCACTGCTAAACAATTATCTTAGCTGTAAAAAATTGTCATGAACTTCAGTATGTTGTTTTACTTAAGAAATAGATCAGCTCTAGCAGTGAATTGTTGAGTAATAATTCACTGTTTGGAGGTCAGTTGTAAAGAAGATCAAATCACGAGCGCGCAGCGGGAGTGCTTTATCTTCGTACAACTGACTGACAAACAGTGAATTATTACTCAACAATTCATGCACTGGGGCTGATCTATTTCGATTCTAACACAAAATAAACGACGAAAACACATTTGAAATCTTCAGCTTCTTCCAACTTTCCGCCATTGCACTGAAGAACTCCCGCCAATACTTAGACTACATCGCATACGTTTACATGTATTTGTGACGTTTTTCAAGCGTAAAAACGACGTTACACCGTCTAACATCATGAATGACGTCATTTTCCAGTAAGCTAGCACGTACTTTCCTCGCGATTTCAAAACTGTGAATTATTGTTTGATATATCACACTTTTTTAGCATTGGCTCTATAGGCGAGGTGTGTTAGAATTAGAAATTAATATATGGCCACCGCTGTGTACCAGGCATATCAGCCAGTTACAAAAGTCCTCAGGCAAATATGGAGACACTGGGCTGATATGCCTGGAAAAGGTGCTCGAACCTTTAGGCCCTGTGGCAAATATGGAGTCACCAGGCTGATACGCCTGGTAACGCTGTGGCCAATTTTTAAGCCTTTTATGCATGTTTATGAGCGGGCCCTTACCTCGCGGCAACGTAAATGACGTAAATTATGATGGTGCACGCGGGGGCCGATATGGGTTTACGCAAGGGCCAATATGGGCTGGTTTAAACATTGTACTTAAAAATATGTTTTTCTAACTGAATGCGCCATTGAATTTCTTGTAATATTTTATATATTAATTTTTGCTGCTTATTCAAAAACAACATTTTAGGCGAATATGAATATAATGTTTAATGTCATTTTTTCTTTCATTGCAGGTTTAAGTGTACAGTCAGTCTGTTTTATTGTACTAACTCAATTATACCATGGTACAGCTGTTATTATAGTGTTGACAACAGCGCTGGGTTTCTTTGGACTTTCAACGTCAGGTAATTTATTACATTGTTTCGTTGTTCACCCAGTTGTATCATGGTAAGATGCCATTACCTGTGTAGCTTTAGCTAAAGCAGGTCTAGTAGTCGGTCTACTCTGTTCACCTGTCCGTCTGTCCATCCATCTGTTCGCCTATCAGCACCATTTAGAGGTGCCTTGTTTGTGTAATCTGTGACTCCAACAGTATTCATTCATTTTTATTCAAACTTTGCATAACAAATGTTCATGATCGTTCACAGATTGAAGATGTTCACCTATTTGTGCACATTCCATGAAAATTTTTTCAATGTTGTAGGGTGTTGAGCTTATAATTTTTTCTGTCAAAATGCTTAGATAGTGTTTTTTTTTCTGTCAAAATGCTTAGATGATGTCTGGTTTGTGTCTGGTTTGTGTAATTTGTAATTACAACAGTTTTTATTCCTTTATATTCTTGAAAACTTTGCATAATGATTGTTTACATATTGAAGATGTGCATTTCCTATTTTGTGCACATTTGATAATATCTTATTATACTTTTAGGATTGCTGCACTTAGATATTATTACGTCTACACCACTTTTGGGTTGCTTATATTATGTAATCTGTAACTACAACAGTTTTCATTCCTTTATATTTAACTATGCATACTGATTTCTGACATATTGAAAATATGCACCTCCTTTTTTGTGCTGTTTTGGTACATTTTTTTTCATACGTTTTTATGTTGAAATTAGACTTTTTTCGCCCACATCACGGGAAAGTTAGACATTTTTACTCCAGCACACTTTTGGGGTGCCTGCTTTGTGTAATTACATTAATTAATCAATTAATTTACATTGTCTTTCCTAATAGATATGTCAAAACAATCAGTATTTTGCGACTCAGGTCCAGAGCAGAGTTTGGTCCTGTTATAGTTTTGACATTAGCGCTGTTTCTGTATAGACTTTCATCATCAAGTAATCTGTTAGATTGTTTCATTGTACGTACTCAGTTATATCATGGTACAGATGTTATTATAGTGATGACTACAGCGCTGGGTTACTTTGGACGTTCATCATCAAGTAATCTATTTCATTGTTTTATATTACTCATAGAGGATCTTACATTAGTACTCATGTTTTATTGAATTTATTAAACCATTTGGGGAAAAGAGGCTTGTCGAGCATTTTATCTATTTTTCGCAACGAGTTTAATGAATTCAATAATGCAAGAGCACGAATGTTAGATTCTATTTATCATATGACATTAAGATTACTTTGAAGTCTCATTTCTAACGTAAAAACGTTATAATTCAGTCATTATGTACGCAACGTTGTTATAAACGTCATAACGTTTCCCGTAAATCTATAAATCACTAGTGGTTTATCGATTTTATTGCATGGCGTTATTTCACTCCAAGACTCGACGTCATATGATAAACTCAATTACATCATGGTACAGCTGTTGCTTTAGTGATGACAACAGCGCTGGGTTTCGTTCGACTTTCAATGTCAGGTAATCTTTTACACTATTTCATTGTACGCACTTAATTATATCATGGTAAATATGTTAGTATATAGTGTTTACAACAGCACTGGTGATCTTTAAGGTAATCTTTTACATAGCTTTATTGTACTCACTCAGCTTTTTAGTAGTGCTGACAGCAGCGCTGGGTTTATTTGGACTTTCATCATAAGTTATCATTTACACTGTACTCACTCAGTTATATCATGATACAGCTTTTATATACTGTGTAGACAACAGCGCTGGGTTTATTTTGACTTTCATCATAAGGCTATCATTTACACTGTACTCACTCAGTTATATCATGATACAGCTTTTATATAGTGTAGACAACAGCGCTGGGTTTATTTTGACTTTCATCATAAGGCTATCATTTACACTGTACTCACTCAGTTATATCATGATACAGCTTTCATATAGTGTAGACAACAGCGCTGGGTTTGTTTTGACTTTAATCATACGGCTATCATTTACACTGCGCTGGGTTTATTTGGACTTTCATTATAAGGCTACCATTTACACTGTACTCACTCAGTTATATTATTATACAGGTTTTATATAGTGTAGACAACAGCGCTGGTGGGTCGGACTTCAGACTCTGTGATGGTTCCGACTTAAAGACTTATCTATTGATGAGATTGTAGGGGCCTGATGCTTTGGCTTTTTGTCGGGCCCTCTGGGGTTTACCTGTTTGATTTATCTTGCTCCGGTATTTAGTTTTATTTACTGTTGAGACCTTATTTTTGTTTTATCTCCTTGTTATATCTTGATTTATATGTTTAAGGAGATAATGCATTGATAAGTTGGGGGTCTTTCATGCAAACCAAATATCTATGTGTCTTGATCCACATCTGAATTAAGGGTGAGGTTGGTGAGTTCTTTTGCTCCGGTATTCAGTTTTATTTACTGTTGAGTCCTTATCTTTGTTTTATCTCCTTGTTATATCTTGATTTATATGTTTAAGGAGATGATTTGCTCCGGTATTCAGTTTTATTTACTGTTGAGTCCTTATCTTTGTTTTATCTCCTTGTTATATCTTGATTTATATGTTTAAGGAGATGATGCATTGATAAGTTAGGGGTCTTTCATGCAAACCAAATATCTATGTGTTTTGATCCACATCTGAATTAAGGGTGAGGTTGGCGCACCGTTAAACCAGTTTAAGCCCTCCAGTAAAATATTTTACTGACCGTTCCAAGGCGGTACTTCTTTTGTGAATCTTTTATGTTTTTGTTCTGTCTTATGTTTGCTTTGGCTTTGTGCGTGTCTGTTTATATGTGCTTCGTGGTCAACTGCTGGGAATGGGCTGACCTCATGGCTCTCGGTTGTGGTGTCTAACTGTGAGTTTGTAACTTTCCCATTCGTATCCTGGGTCGGGTGTGGTACTTGATTGAATCGACTCCTGATCTTTGCACCCTTACTAACTTTAATTTGGACTTTCATCATAAGGCTATCATGATACAGGTTTTACATAGTGTAGACAACAGCGCTGGGTTTATTTTGACTTTCATAATAAGGCTATCATTTACACTGTACTCACCCAGTTATATCATGATACAGGTTTTATATACATGTAGTGTAGACAACAGCGCTGGGTGTATTTGGACTTTCTTATAAGGCTATCCTTTACACTGTACTCATCCAGTTATATCATGATACAGGTTTTATAAAGTGTAGACAACAGCGCTGGGTTTATTTGGACTTTCATCATAAGGCTATCATTTACACTGTACTCGCCCAGTTATATCATGATACAGGTTTTATATAGTGTAGACAACAGCGCTGGGTTTATTTGGACTTTCATCATAAGGCTATCATTTACACTGTACTCACCCAGTTATATCATGATACAGGTTTTATATAGTGTAGACAACAGCGCTGGGTTTATTTGGACTTTCATCATAAAGCTATCATTTACACTGTACTCACCCAGTTATATCATGATACTGGTTTTATATAGTGTAGACAACAGCGCTGGGTTTATTTGGACTTTCATCATAAGGCTATCATTTACACTGTGCTCACCCAGTTATATAATGATACAGGTTTAATATAGTGTAGACAACAGCGCTGGGTTTATTTGGACTTTCATCATAAGGCTATCATTTACACTGTACTCACCCAGTTATATCATGATACAGGTTTTATATAGTGTAGACAACAGCGCTGGGTTTATTTGGTCTTTCATCATAAGGCTATCATTTACACTGTACTCACCCAGTTATATCATGATACAGGTTTTATATAGTGTAGACAACAGCGCTGGGTTTATTTGGACTTTTATCATAAGGCTATCATTTACACTGTACTCACCCAGTTATATCAGCGCTGGGTTTATTTGGACTTTTATCATAAGGCTATCATTTACACTGTACTCACCCAGTTATATCATGATACAGGTTTTATATAGTGTAGACAACAGCGCTGGGTTTATTTTGACTTTCTTCATAAGGCTATCATTTACACTGTACTAACTCAGTTATATCATGATACAGCTCTATATAGTGTAGACAACAGCGCTGGGTTTAAGCCCTCCAGTAAAATATTTTACTGACCGTTCCAAGGTGGTAATTCTTTTGAGGATCTTTTATGTTTTTTCTGTCTTGTGTTTGCTATGTCTTTATGCGCGTCTGTTTATATGTGCTTTGTGGTCACCTTCTGGGAAAGAGCTGACCTCTTGGCCCTCGTTTGTGGTGTCTAACTGTGAGTTTGTCACTTTCCCATTGGTATCCGGGGTCAGGTGTAGTACTTGATTGTATCGATTCCTGATTTTTGCACCTTTCTTACTTTCAACGTCAGGTAATCATTAAGAGTGTTTCATTGTACGTTCTCAGTTATTTCATGGTACAGCTGTTATTATAGTGATGCTGACAGCGCAGAGTTTCTTAAGACTTTCAACGTCAGTTTATTGTTTCGTTAATAACCATTAACAATGAAGTAATTTCTGCACAGTTGGTATATAACCCGATTTTAAAGTTGGGTCTTATGGAATGCAATAGTGCATACTGTGAGTTCAAACTGCAACCATCAACAAAATTGTCAGTTACTCACTTGCTTTTTAATGCCAATAAGGTTTATCATAAATATTTTATGTTAAAAAAAGCAAGTAGGTTCTCTCTATTTCTGAAGGATTCGGTTTTCCAGGTTGGTTTAAACATAGTTTATTCATTCTTTTTTATACAATAAGCATAGCACTAATAATATAAGAAAGCAGTTGAATGAAAGGGATTTGACAGTAAGCGTAAGCTTATATACGTCATCACCCGTCATTTTCCAGGTTATTTAGGACAGTTGAACCACAAGGTGCCTGTAATAAGATATTTGACTGCTTTGAAATGACTATAATGCGTTGAGAGTGTCATTAACCCACAAACACCAAGCTTCTTGTAGTGCTGTGGCTGTCAGATACCATTTCGACATTTAATTTTGAGGTTGAGGGATCTGTCCCGGATTCTCCAAAGAGATATGAGCCAGTGCATGAGATTTCTAACAATGTGGCATTTTGACATGTGTAGACTCGGACGAGCCTCTGCAGCCTTCTTTTATGCTTAGAAACTCCAAATGGTATTCAGTCAGTAGCTTAACAATCATAGAATACCTAAGCGACTAGCAAAGGCTCTGATCAGACTGCGCATATGCGCAGGCTGATCTGAGGCTTTGCTGGTCCCACAAACCACATTGTTGGAAATCTTATGCAAGGGCTCATATATTCTCTCCTATAAACTGATACACTATCTAGTCATCAGTTAGATGGTTTTGCATATGTGTTATGCGCGAATGGAATCTTCAAAAATGAATTAGTGTGGATAATACCGAACCCATTCCTTTTTAAAACCAAAAATTGAACATTTACTTTTTAATTAATCATATGTATCAGAGGCTGTCCACTATTAATGGAATTTGGCTAGCACTTGCTTTGATTTTCGTCGCCCTCTTTGAGCAATAAACAAACTATAAAAAATTAAAGCAACGTAGAGAATAATTGCTACCCTGCAACAGTAGAAACGCATCACAAATAAAAAAAAATCCTAACGTAAGAGTAAGATGAATACATTTACACCAGTTGAATGTGGCAGTTTTGTAAAAATTGCACTTTTTTAGTTCATCATGATGCTAGAGCACATTCCACCCATCCAACTTCAAAGTAATGGTTATTGGCAATGAGATACTCCTGTTTATCTGCGTCGCCTTGGCGAAACGCAGATCTAAAAGTGGGTCCCCTCAATCCGTTTGTCCATCTGTCTGTATGGGCAGCCACCCTGTACATAATGGGGTTATGCAATCAGAACGGCCATGTTGAGTGAGGTAAGGGTAAGAATAGCTTTGTGATATGTGGTTAAGCGGAGATTGTGGGGTCAAATCCTATTAATTTGTAATGGGGACCATCCATTAGGAACCTCAGAACGTGTCCTGTAAGTGTGTTCATATGTCCACAACACTTTTGGGGTCCCTAGTTTGTTTAATCTGTAATAATAAAAGATTTATTCCCTTATATTCAAACTTTGTTTAATGATTCACCACACATTGAAGATGTGCAACCTTTTATTTTGTGTACATTTCATGAATATATTCACATTGTTTCAGATGTTGAACTTTGACATTGTTCTTTTCAAAATGCTTAGGTATTGTCTGCTTTGTGTCATCTTTAACTTCAAGATTCTTCATTTCTTGATATTCAAACTTTGCATATTGATTGTTCACACATTGAAAATGCGCACCTATAATTTTGTGGGCATTTGATGTGATATTTTATTATTATATTTTGGGGATTGTTAAACTTAGACATTTTTATTTCTTCACCAATTTTTGTTTGTCTACATTCTGTAATCACCAATAGTTTTCATTCCTTCATATTCAAACTTTGCAGAATGATTGTTCACACAATGAAGATGTACACCAGCGACGCAGGTCTAGAGCAGAGTTTGATCTTTATTCACTGAGAATAACCTGGTTTGACTTTTATTAATTTTGACTCACAATGAACCCATATCCATGTAGAGGAGGTCCTTATATACTAGCGGTATGCCATATATCAGCCTTCTAGGTCAAGTAATAAGTTCCTATTTACCCAAAACCACATCAGATTCTATGATACCATCTAGGGCAGTTACTTAAATGCAAGTTTAAAAATTGGCTCATCTACAATCCCGCGGATATCATTCCTCACACCAAGTTAGAAGAAAAAAATGTCAGACATTACTCTAGTTATTGATACGAAACAAAATTAGTCATGGACAGCCATATAGACGACAAACGGATTGCATACAGTACATAATACCCCACAACTTAAATGTGGCGGGGTATAAAATGAGTTCAAATCATTCCAAACTGATTTTTTATACTGTACATGCAAAAACAATGGGGTGAAAACAGTAAAAGGATCAGTGTAAATAACTTATTTGATTAATTGGTTATAATTTATTTATTTAGCAAGGTTGCACAGATCTCTTGTGTAGTACATTTCACGAGGTTATTCACCTCGTAGGTTGCTTGAATTTCATAATTACCCTGTTATTTACTTTCACTTTCTCCTGAAAATGTCATGTTCGATTGTTTGCTGGAAATGTTCATTTTGCAAACAATCATATAATGTAGCACAAATTACCCAATTAGCAGTAACGTGAATGAACCTGCTGTGATATCTAGGCATCAATCGCGAAGGTGAGCACAGTATGCCTAGACGAATATTCACTGTTTCTCCAGAGCATTCACTGCCTGCATAAATTGAGCAGCGACATGAGATTTTCAACAATGTGGTATGTGCGACCAGCAAAGGCTCAGACCAGCCTGTGCATATGCGCAGACTGATCAGAACCTTTGCTAGTCGTTTGAATATTCTATGATTGTTTAGCTATTGATCAGACAGCATTTGGAGTTTCTAAGCCTAAAAGGAGGTTGCATAGGCCCATCTGACTCTACACTTGTCAAAATGCCACATTGTTGGAAAAAACATCACATTGGTAAATGTATACGTCGATTTGCTGATATTTACGCGTATTGCTGGTACCGGAAGTGGTAGATATTGGTGTTAATACTATATAGAAAAACATGCCGTTTGCCTAAAGGACTATATAAAATTAGGTCATTTTAAGTATTAGGCATGCACATGGCGATTTATGTAAGCATTTAGGGATAGATTCGAGTACCGATCATTCATGGCGATTTATGTAAGCATTTAGGGATAGATTCGAGTACCGATCTGATGTAAATGCTTACATAAATCGCCATGAATGATCGGTACTCGAATCTATCCCTAAATGCTTACATAAATCGCCATGTGCATACCGAATACTTAAAAATGATTGAAGTCTATAGTCCTTTATGCATATGGCATGTTCTTGTATATCGTATTAACACCAATATCTGCCACTTCCGGTCTATGAAGTACCGGCAATACGCGTAAATACCACCAAATTGACGTATACACTTACAAGTGTGAACATGTCGCGGCTCAGTTGAGTATGAAAGTAAATGAAGAATATAGTCAGATCACCGATGCTGCTTTTTTGCTCCATGGAAAATATAAAAGCTAGACCTGCAACATGGATACATCAATATTATAGCTAGTAACTATGTAGTTAGTTGTACAGGCTGTTTTGAACCTAAACATGGCGTTGTCTGGTCAGCTATTTTAATTATCGCTCCATGGTGAATATAAATGCTAGATTTGCAACTTCAAAAATATCAAAATGTTATCTAGTCTCTGTAGCTTAACAGGCATGCTTGAACCTGAACAAGCAGGAATTACAGAAGACTTATTTTCCAGCCATGAAGCTCAACTAATGCATTATCTGCAGCATCTGTGTTTAATCCTTTCTCTCGAACCTAGTCTCGTTTCCTATCTTCCGGGCGATCAGGCTTCTCAGCTACAGAGTCTAGACAGAATTTTTATATTCCAAATGCAAGAAGTAAAGCCATCTTACTTCCTAAAATGCGAAAAGTAAATGCGCTGACCAGACTGTGCAGATGCACAGGCTGGTCTGCGCATTTTCTTTTCAAATGCAACAGTCTCAGTTTGCGCTCGAAGGGCCCTAATTATAATACACATTTCTAATGATCTGAAATAATTGGTGCAATGATAGCTTTCGCGCCTGTTACATGTTAGTGTTTCTTCTAATGATCATTGGACAGCAAAGAAAAAACACCAAGCAAAAATTAAATTGTATAGCAGAACCTCTTTAATTATGACTGTTTTAAAATACATTTGTGCCAGTGCACGTGCTTTTGGTAAATATCGCTTTAGCGAGCATTGAAGGTGTAGTCGAGTCTGTGCAGGGGGTCGGACCCCCTCCCCTGAAAAATCACAATAATAAAGGGTTTCTTACCAATACTGGCCCGGGTCGCCTGAAAAATCACAAAGCTACCAAGCCAGCATTCAATGTTGGGCCATTATCGGCACGCCAGCGAAATGCCATTTAATGGGTCAATGATGGCCCGCTTATAGTGGTATTTATTTGGATCCTCTCTTCTCTCTAAAAAGACGTTGTCAAAGTCTGTACCCCTCTGAAAAAACTTTATGGATCCGCGTTGAACAGCTACAGTACAACCAGCGGCAAGTCTGTAAACAGCTTGCATGTTCTCTGTTACATTGATTTGGCTGGTCAAACTGTTATGTAAACATAAAAATTACTTCTAGCAAATTTCGGCCTTAAACGGATCAAACGTTAGACGATTCCATTGTGTAGCACGAGATATGGAACTAGCCGTGACATGTGGCATTTTGACAAGTGTGTCCTCAGACGAGCCTGTGCAGCCTCCATTTAAGCTGAGAAACTCGAAATGGTGTTCGGTCAGTAGCTTAATATTGATAGAATATTCACATACCACATTGCTGGAAATCTCATGCCACGGCTCATTTATATTATCAACGTCAATAGTGCGAACAGTAGAAATTTGGTTAAACTAGAATTCCGACAATCGGATGTGTCACCTGGCAAAACCGAAGTCAATCAAGGCAAATTATTCAGATTAATATCCCCGGATGAAGGGTTATTTTAGAAAAAAAAACATGTAAATCACAAACATAACCCCCTAAGTTCAACTTGAATCATACATATCCTGTCAACTATTTTCAGTTCTTAGATCGTAAAAATATACTTATCTGTACAATTTCAATATCTGACCTTTAAACCTGACCCAGCGGTCAGGGCCAAGGGGTGTGTGAGGTCATAGTGTTTTGCTTCTATGTTGATATATACCTCTTTTCCTTTAATTTAATATGCAACATGACCACATTCAGAAAAAATGTTGACCTTTTGACCCCATTCCACAGGCCGAGGGTGTGTGTAAGGACAGTATGTGTGCTTGCATGATGCTGTATGCTCTGTTCCCTTTAATTTGTTTGTTTGTTTTGTTGCTTTACATCCCAAGTCAACAGCTATGGCCATGAGAGGACGGTCAGTTCACTTAACCACACTTTTTCCAGGGCAAGCTTGAACAATCAGTTAACCAGTACTTAGTGCACATACTTTCACTTGTAACTGAAAACAATCTTTCTTGAATGATTCAGCAGAAGGAAGGAGAATCACCGTAGGCATTATTTTACGATCAATGCCTACAAAAGTATGGGGCTGGGATTGAACCCATGACCCCTGGATCTGCAGTCAGACTCGCATCTGTTGCAGACACGTTACTGACGTTACTTACTACGCGGCCCGGTGACTTTAATTTGATATGGAACATTACTACTTACAGAAAAAAAACTGACCTTTTGACCCAACCCCAGGGTTCGATGGTGTGTTTAAGGACAGAATTTGTGCTTGCGTTTTGCTCTATGCCCCTTTCTCTTTAATTTGATATGCAACATGACTACGTTCAGAAAAAAATGCTTTGACCTTTTGATCCCATCCCGGGGGGTCAAGGTGTATATATTCAGGTAAAATATTTGCTGCCATGTTGCTGCATGCGTCATTCCCTTTAATTGACAATGCAACATGACCATATCCTGAAAACAAAGTTGAATTTTGGCCTACGCTCTACACCCTAAATCCACCCAGCAGATCGGACCTAGGCCTACGAGCTTAAATATCTATTTTACCTTTGTCTGCATGCGATTTCGGTTAAAAAATATTGATAACTGACTAAGTAATTGCGAAATTTAAAAATTTGCCCTCTGATCCCCGCCTAACGGTTCAGGGGTGGGGTAACATTTTTGTCACTGTCATGCTTATCTACAGACACTGGGCAATCATGACCTATAGTGTGAAGTTGTCAGATATAAATCTTAAGGGAAATGTGAAATTCATGACACAAAAAAGCCATTTGCATTCAGGCAAATCCTAAGTCAAAAAAGGGTCATTGCAGATGATCTCCAAATTCAAACTTGACCTGTATTAAATGATGCTTAACCCTTCTGTAAAATTTGAAAGAAATTAATGCATACCGTCAAAAGTTATTGATCGGAAACCAAAATTTAGCCAAAACTAAGTCTAGCCAAAATCTAAGTAAAAAAAGAGCCATAACTCAGTTAAAAATTTGCGGATTATCTCCAAATTCGGACTTGACATTTAACTCTCCTATAAACTTTGAATGAAATGGATGCATTCCAACAAAAATGATTGATCGGGAACCAAAAGTGTGACACGACAGACACCGACGAAATCATGATCCTGTTGTGTCGACCCTGCTTCGCAAGCGACACAAAAAATAAACTGTTACTGTCTGCGTAACCTTTCACGTGCTACTGCTCCATCTGAGGTCGAAATTTACCTGTACGCCATTGTCTTGCAGGTTGGCAGGTGAATCATTACGATCTGTCAACAAGACACGCCAGTACCCTTGTTGCTGTGACATCGACATTTGGTGCAACAGGTGCTATACTGGTTCCTATTGCTGTTGGAGGATTTACCAGCGAGCAGGTACCATTCTTTATTTTTACATTGTCACATTAAAAGCAAACAGAACATACAACTAGTAAAGTAACTTACCTAATGACGTCGCATCGGTGAGTGTTCTTCCTTGTCATATGCTAATAACCTGCAAACAGTTAGGGCCCATATCAGGACACTTTGATAGGATTCCTGAAAGCAAATACACAAAGGGTTAATACAATGATAATATAATACTAGTGTAGTAGGAAAGATTTGAGTCCAGAGTCATAAATTAATCCTAAAATGTCCCCCATATTTCGACATCTTTTTCCATGTCCAACTTGATTAAAATGCATAACAATATTGGCATTTTAACATTTATAAGCATGATAAATCCAGTATCATATCTGAGAATTTGAAAGCAAGACAAGTCATTATTAAAGTGTTTATGAGCAGTTGAAAAAGTTTTATAACCTCTAGGCTAGGTTAATCTTCATGATATTGAGTTTTACTGTTTTATATATTTTAGGATCTTCAAGGGTGGAGGAATGTTTTCTATGTTACAACAGCAATTGTAGCACTTGCACTCACACTCTTCCTTACATTGGGTTCAGGTAAGATTATATCAGCTTTTACAGTAAAACTTGTCTAAAACGGTCACTCTAAAAAGGGCAAAACAAAGACCTTAATGACAAATGGTAGCTTTATGAAGGTCGAAAGTATTGCAGAATGCTCTCTTGGAGCATTCTGCAATACGTTTGACCTGCATTAAGCAATAACCGGTCTTGAAAACCAAGTTTTGGTCTTTTTTGAGTGGCCTTACTGTATTTGGGACTCGCGAGAGAAAATCTGTCTTTGGGATTTCCAACAATGTAAGGCTTAAACCAGCCTGCTCAGCTACAGATACTAGCTAGAGTATTGAACGATTGATTGGGTTAGGGCTTAAAGTGCAAGTCAACAATATTTCAGTCATATTGGGACTCCGCTCAGAAAGATGGACAGAGAAATGAAGAATGGGATAGAAAAAAGGCCCCACCACCACCCTTTGCCTCAAGTGATTTAAACTTTATCCTGACAACAGGCCAAATATGACAGGGTCATCTCCCCGAAAGCTGTAGCAGAGCCCCACACACACACACACAATTGACTTTTTGCAGGGAGCGGTGGTTCTGTTGCTGTTGATTTATTGTTTTATGTAGCTCCCATTGTTTGTGGCGGTTCTGTGTTTTTCTTTGTTTTGTTATACTTTACATTGTGTCCTTTCTAGCTTTGCAATTATCTTGACGAGGAAGAGAGAGCTGGTTGCTTTTCTTTAAGTGTTTTTCTGATGTCTTGTTACTTTTAATATTCTGTGGCTCTTCCTCACGGTGCGGTGGGTTGGTCTGCAGTGTGTGATTGTGGTTTTTCCTGATCATACTCATTTGCTGTTTGCATACTACTTTACAGATAGCGAATGACAAAGGTGCTGCACAGTCTGCGTGCATGAGCAGGCTGGTCTGCGATTTGTCGTTTGCAAGCAATAAAGTCAGATGTTCTTTCGTCAAGGACCAAATATATACAAAGTCAGTAAAATCACTTCTCACAAAATAGCAAATAAACTTTCAATAAGTTTTGAATGCTAAGTCACTTAAACAAGGACATCCATATCATAGACTTCGTAAATTATCATTAACAAATAAGGAGCGATTTATTCACGTTGTATATTTTTTAAGATTTTGTCTGACATACATGGGTGAAAGTTTTTCTGGAATATTCCTGAATTCAGAATTTTGAAGCTGACTTTCCAAAGAAAGTCAGCCTCAAAATTCTGAATTAGGCAAATAATAAAAGCTTTTCTGATATATGTGAAGGTAATCTAAGACAATGTATCATTAAAACTTGAAATTATTATTTGATTATAGGCATACTGCAAGTTTTAAGTTATAAATTTCTAAAGTTCAGGATTTAGGAAATTTTGAACTTTTACCCATGTACATAACATTGCTTCGATCAGAAAAAATGTGCATATTGCAAAACGTGTAATTGGAGTTTTGTATCCAAACACTATAAGTATTTAGCAGTTTCGTTGATGTATATTTATTTATATCTCTCAGTTGTAAATTAAATAAGCTGGTCAGTCCTAAATTTTTGAGCCAAGTGCAATCGCTCATGGCGTCTTTTATGTATATATTAGGTGAACAACAACCATGGGCAATACCCCCGCCTCACCTTGAGCTAGTCCAGAAGACAGATCCACTTGCAAGAAAACCATATAAACTATTTGCTTTGCGAGAACTAAATTCAAGTGCAAGCACAAGTAAAACCAATTCAAATGACAATGGCAAACTGTTAGAGGGAGCGTTCGATGGGCAGAATTATGGAACGAATGCCCAAGAGCTGGAAGCAGATTTGTCAAAAAAGTTGTCTTGATGTCAGAACCTGTATCCTAAAATCAGAAATCTAAACCCTTCTCCTGACGAATCACATGGTGGACAATTTGTTTTAATTTGGTAATCTTGGCCAAATGTGCAAAGCTATACTAAGGTCAGATTTTTTTATTAGTTGATTTACTGGATTTGTTTTAGATTTAGGGTAGTGGGGAAAAGCTCTGAAAATGACCAATTGACTGGTCATTTAACGAGTTTTTTTAATATCTCCAGAACAAACAGTCAAACCAATAAGTTACACCAACAGTTTGTATTAAATCTTCAAATATTTTATCACTTTCCTAAAAATCTGGATAAGTCAATCACTGTCACTCTCAAAAATACACAGACAGAACCTCAAAAATATATTATTCTTTTCAACGACACAAATATAATTTAGAGTAGGCGGATAAAAATTTAAAAAAAAAATAGAAATTAAATTTTATTTGTTTTCTACTTTCTGGAAAATTACAGTAGGAGGGTTTGTAAATCAACTTATAAAAAAGTCTGGCCTAAATAAATAATTCTTAAAGACCATCATTCAAAGGATGGATTCATCTTATTTCTCCAAACACTGTGTTTTATTTTTATTTATTATTTTATTTCTAACTTTTTTCATCTTGCAATAGTTAAGTTAAGTTGTTTTTATTAAAGGTGAATACAGGCATATGTTTGTTGTTGTCTTTTTATACCCCTAGCCAAATAAAAAATGTGTGTTTCGGGTAACAGGTCTGAAAACTTTAGGCAGGAAAGGCACACATATTTTTTTTAATTATTTTTTTTCTAAAAACTATATTTTATGCATTTTGAAAGGCATTTTCGCCTTTCAAAATGCATATTTTTTCCCGAAAACCTATAAAAAATCTAGGTTTCACCAGCAAATTTAGGTAGGATCGAGTTACCCTAAACACAGTTGTTTTTCTAATTGGTCTTACCCAATGGACAGGATTAGTATACATATCTAAACCACACCCAGAATATCACTCAATAGTCATCTGGTAGTTTATTACTGACCAATGTAACGCTTAGCACCACAAACTAATTTACATGTGTTTTATCTCCAACAGTTAATTGGAGGTTAACTTTAAAGTTGTGGATGAATGCATACCTATTCAAAGACGGTGTAGTTTCCGGAAAGGTGAATTATGTACTACTTTGTGTTTGTTGATTGAGAATGTTAACGTTCTTGGGATGTTTCCGCTTGATATTCACAAAATAAACATGGTGGTATTTTTCGCTTGATTATGATCTTATAGATCAAAGAACTATGCACATTAGAGAGTTATTTTGGTACGGTACATGTACCATGTATTAACACATGTGCTTTCTGCACAAGATTCTAAGTTAGTATAGTATATTCGATAGTGATTTGAAACAAAAAAATAATGCAATAAGCATTAGACTAGCTACTAGTCTGATATCAAAGTCTTTTTTATAAATGATAGTTTCATTTTAAAATAATAATTTCTTTAATCTCCCTTCTTTAATCTCCCTCTTTCCTCTATGATAGCAATATTTGTGATTAGGTGTGGACATCAAAGAAAGAAAGAGATGAGACTGGCTATATGAAATCAATTTATAATGAATGAAGCGTAAAGTAAAATTGACAAACACATCAAGGTCTAGGAGCTAGACTAAATAAGCATTAGTAGCAAAGTCTGTGTTGGCTGTTGTTGTGTTAGAAATTTCCGAAGTGAAAACAGTGGATAAAGCCAAATCATAGTGAATTAACTCAGGTTTCGAACAGACCAAAGCTTATGCTTAATTTTAAAATGTTGACCAGACATATCTACATCACTTCATCTTTCGATGTCACAATATTGTTCATTGTAAAGCACATCTCTCTCTCTCTCTCTCTCTCTCTCTCTCTCTCTCTCTCTCTCTCTCTCTCTCATCATTGTACTTATACCTTATTTCCGTTATACTACTCACTTCATTCATTCAAAACAATGTACATCTATAATTATACATCTAAATGGAGATGACAACACATAAGCTCAACGGTTACAGTCGTTTCCTTGAAACATTGTATTAATTATAAACATGTGTAAAGATATTTGAATAAATATTGCTTAAAAAAAGCAACATTAGATACCATGACGAAGAAAGCCGTTAGTTCCTATACATTAAGTAGATATGGAGATACAACAAAAATGTACAGGCAGCAATACTGGAGTAATGTTGGCCTCAAATGTTTTAGTAGGAAAATTAGAGTAAGTTAAGACCAAACGGAGTTGCAGCCTAGTTGCCACCTCCTTTGGTTTTAGCTTACACGTACTTTTACAGAGTATGCTGGCAGTAGATGTATGCTTTATCCATCCGAGATGATAAGGGGAGATACTATGTACCATCTTGTTTTGTTGGGCCAGCAAGAGTTATTAGCAATGGCTTGATTTGGTATTAGTTACTGTAATGCCACCTGGTATGCAATTTCCCGGTCTCTTGTAAAGCATACGGAGATAGGAACCAGTTGGTGGCGTGGCTAGACAGTTACCCAATAGCCAAATAATACTCTGGAATTTAGTCAATTTGTAATGGTTTTCGAGGTGAGCATTATTTTGGTCACAATCGGTATTCGTACCTGGTACTTATCGTATACGCGCAAAAAGCTACCTAATAAACGACCATGATGACGAATCTAGCGGGGCTTTAGCCCTGAGGGTACTCTGATTTTTTAGGCCCAGCTTCAAAAGATATCAAAAATAGTAAGTTAATATGATCTAGAAATATCACAAACTGCAGACAAACCCGTGGCACCGCGAGGAAGAGCCACACAACAATTACGAGACACAAGGAAGACAAACAAAGCAAAGCGTCCAGCTCTCTCTTCACCATCAATATGATTGCAAAACTAGAATGGACACAAAGTAACGCACAACAAAACATAGAATAATTACAGAATCCCTCAATGGTAGTAGCTATCAACAAAGAATCAACAACAACAGAACCACCGCATTAGAACCAACAGCAGCCTAAGTAAGTAAGGGTGCAAAGATCAGGAATACAATCAAGCACCACACCTGACCCAGGATACCTAGGAGAAAGTTACACACTCACAGTTAGACACCACAAACGAGAGCCTTTTCCAACCAGATGACCACAAGGCACATATAAATAGACGCGCACAAAGGCACGGCAAACACAAGACAGAAAAAACATAAAAGATCTACAAAAGAAGCACCCCCTTGTAACGGTCAGTAAAATATTTTACTGGAGAGCTTACACCGGTTTCACGGCGCCAACCTCACCCTTAGTTCAGATGTGGATCAAGACCCATAGCTATTTGGTTTGCATGAAAGACCCCTTACTTATCAATGCATTATCTCCTAGATCATATAAATCGAGATAAAACAAGGAGATAAAGCTAAGATAAGGACTCAACTGTAAATAAAACTGAATACCGGAGCAAAAGAAATCCCACAGGTTAACCCCAGCGGGCCCGACATACAGCCAAATCATCAGGCCCCTACCGCCTCATCAATAGATAAATCTTTAAGTCAGAACCGTCATAGAATCTGAAATCCGACCCACAGGCGTGCAATTAACGTGGAAAGCAAAGTTGCCAACCGTGATTGGGTTGGCCACCAAGCATGCAGTCTGTTGCAATACATTAATGTTATAGCCAATCTTTTTATAATGGGAAATTATTTTAATGCTGGGGGCTTAAAATGCATTTACTGGTACTAAATCTACGCACTAGTTTATCTTTTTATAATGGGAAATTATTTAAATGAACTGCGCTGCACTGGGGGCTTAAAATCCATTACTGGTACCAAATCTTCGCACTAGTTTCTGCTGTCGTTGAGGCACAAAAATGTTAAGCTCGTATGGAGGCTTCCTAACTATTGCAACGTATCAAGTCAGAAAGTACATGGTATATTAGGCATACCCCCCACACCAATCCCCCCTCCGAAAAAATAGTTGAAATTTAAGCAACCCCCCCCCCCCAAGATATGACTATTAAGTACCTTGATTCCTTGTCAAATGATGAGTGATTTGGGGATTTAATTAGAGAAAACTTGTATCAGCAGTTGATTTTAGAAATAACCCACACACACCCTACACGCACTCTTACAAAAATAGTCCAATTTGCTTCACCGAACTAAAGGCTCCCCGATAAATGGGCAAACGCAACGACAGATACCAATATGAAGACAGACATATATAATAATTGCTCAAATCGGAGATACAACAAAAACAGGTAAAAGTGCTGGAGAGCCTATTTGTTCTGAGCATTGTGGGTACATGTGACATGCTGGTTTACCAAATACGCCACGAAGTCATGTGATTTCCCTTTTGGTTAATCCTTTGGTTATTATTGATCTGCGTCATAATGTGTCACTGAAAAGATTCTCTGACCTGACCTTGCGCAAAACTTTGCAAAAACGTTTTTAAATGTAGAAAATATTGTTCTATGTTTTCCGTAAATACAGACCGTCAATGACATAATTCATAGTCAACTTAGTCCTGATCTGGAATTTCTCACTCTAAACTATTGGACCAGTTGTTGGGTGGTATTTTTCAAATTCATTCAAATTTTAATAGAGCATTCTGTAAGCAAATAATGGAGACCCTTCTCATTGCCGCTTTTTGCAGCGTCCGATCTGGTTCTACACTGTTAGCCGATGTCCCATAAAAAGGGCGTTATGCTTAAAAGGATAAAACATGGGTTCCTTTGGCGGGGTAAAATTTGTTTGTTTTGTTGCTTTACGTCCCAAAGCAACAGCTATGGTCATGGCGGGACGGTCAGTACCTAACCACACTTTTTCCTGGGGAAACTTGAACAAGTACACTGACCCAAAATGAAAACTTTACATAGCATTCAAAAGTATATATTTTGATGATAAATTAAGTTTCGGGGTTAATTTTTTCGGTCATGGATTCTTCAATGCCTTATCGATGTCTCTGAAAAAAATATTGGATGAAAAACATAAATTGCATCATTTTTATGAATAGTTCAGTTCAGAGGGGTCAAAATGAAAAATTCTAAAAACAATTAAACCAGTCACACAGATTTTTGAAACAAGAAATTACTGACTGCGTGCTTTAAGTGATGTTAAAAAGATCATCAGTAACCAGGGTGATCTTCATTTATACGAATGCTTAGCAGAATACGCCGCCTCATTGAATTTATGTAACGCTGTATGGGCACGTTAGGGATACGTATGAAATGCTTACAGAGGTGCATATTGGAGTCATTTAACGCATCTATTTGATGATTAGACCTGACCCTCTGACCCAATTCATCCTATACATGTTCTATGGGGTTCATATCCGGGGATGAAGCAGGTCAAGGCAAGTGGTTGACGTAATTTTTAGCATGGAATTGTGTGGTTATTTACGTGTTGTGTGAGGCCTTGCATTGTCCTGCTGGAAAATGCCAGGCCGTTATTTTGCACGAAATGACTAATTATCTATAGAGCGTGAACCCCGTAAAGACGAGCAATAATTATTTCCGTTTAAAACGATTACGTTGGTGAGTGAACGTGTTTACGCGATACGGACGTAACGTCGTTACACTTACGCGACCAGGTCTTTGCACGAGCTCTGACATACCCAGATCTGTTGTACCGGTTCATTAGATAATGAATAGTCGGTCTAGAGCACCCAAATTGATGCGCGATATCATTTACCGTAGACCCCGTCAATAACGTGGTTTCTTTGATCTTTTGAAAGACGTGCCGTCACTAAATCGAAGCGTTTTGTAACAATAAGTTATTTTTTATTACCAGGACTCAGCTGCAAATGTTTTCTTGTCAGTTTTAAAGCTGTTAATGACCCACCTGTTCCTCAGCACGTGCAGCGTACGAAACACGTTTTTCAGGCGTTGACACTTGAATAGACCTGGGATTTGAATAAAAATTGCATAATCGTTATCTGCGACAAAATCTCGATAAGCATGCGTAAATCTTACAACGACATGTATACTAACAAAACATTTATTCAAAGAAATAAAGTGTAAAGTTTTCATTTTGGGTCAGTGTAGTTAAGCAGTACTTCATGCACATACTTTCGCTTACAACAACCCTTCTTGAATGATTCAACGGACGGGAGGAAAATGACCGTAGAAATTATTTCATGATCAAATCTCCACGAAAGTATGGGACCGGGTCGGGATCGAACTTGCGACCCCAGACTCGCATCTGTTGCCAGACACGTTACCGATTGCGCTACGCGGCCCGGTGGCGGGGTAAAAGGTTAATCCTTTAACTTACTATATTTTATTATAATGGCTACTTTTAAAGGAAGGTGTTGTGCTGTAAAAATCAGCGCAAAAGAATTAGTAATTAAATGATGAATGAAATTAATATATCTATGTAAAACAGCTTAAAAATGAAGCATTTGAAATTGAAATTAGACAGACAGTCGGACGGACGGACATACATTCATGTACCAACATACAACAGGCGATATAATGTATACAAGTTCGTATCATTTCATCTAATCCGGTTAACTTAACATATTTGCTTATCAAACACTCTACTAGATAGAAATAATTGCCAGACCGCATATATCTATTATTGAACAGAGGGTGCAATCTAAATGCGTGTAATCTTACATCATTAATTTCTATCTCCTGTGTGATTAGGGTCTCTTATGGCTTTGTGACGAAATTTTACATTATATTATCATTTGACAGATTTATGCGAGAAATTAGCGGGCATTTAAGAAAGAACATGGACTTAAGTATATTTCGACTCGAAAGCATTTTTGTAAATTATAAAATATGCCATTTTAAGTACCAGTTTTGAAATATTGAGAATCTAAGCATTATTTTGATACCAAATTCGATAATAATAGCTTGAAAATGTTTGGAAAAGTGATTTTGATGCATTTACCTTCGTATTAAACGATCAGTTGAATGATACATGTAACTATGTTCCATCGAACGCTTATTTATAACGAAGATCATCAGGAGATTGTTTAAAAAACTGAGCATTAAAGATTTGCTAGATTCGTAGGCCTTTTTAACAACAACAACAACAACAACAACAACTACTACTACTACTACTACTGCTACTACTACTATGATTACAATGGCGACACAATAGTTGATAAGACGATAGCACTGCTTAATACACAACAGCAACATCGTCGGCAATGATAATTAATGCTTACAACAACAACAACAGCAACTACAAATATGATCGCGATGACGATATTTTCCTTGATAAGATGAGAAAAATGAATGCCATTATTTCTCGAGGCACAACAGCAATGACAGTAGCAATGATATGTTAAAAAACACATCATCATCAACAACAACAACAACAACAACATCAACAAAAAACAACAACAACAACAATACAACAACTATAATCGTGACGACGACATTACCGTTGATCAGACGATGATAGTGAATGATTTTATTGCTTTATGCAAAACAACAACAACAATAATAATAATAATAATAATAACAATAATAATAATAATAATAATAATAATGAATCATGGGTTTGAAAAATACACATTTCTATTACAATGGATGATGATAGGTATTTCAATGATGATGATGATGATGATGATGATGATGATGATGATGATGGGAATAAACATGGGAGCGCCATGATTTGCTTGTCTCCGCCCATTTCTCAAAATTAAGATATAAAGGGTGCATATCATTATTTATAAAGCGATTTGATTGGTTATCCGCCAAGTAGTGAATGAGTGAAGAATTACCTTTCTTCAAGAGATTAGTTAGAGTTTAGACCTGAGAACGATCGGTACACCGTCGTGAAATACAAGTTTTGGATTTCCAAAAAGTAGACTAAATTAATATCTGGAACCCCAGTTGAACTTTGAAATTATTTGATAGAAAAAAATCATATTCGATTGGTTGAACTTTGTAAAATACAAGTTTTGGATTTCCAAATAGATTGTTATCAACAGCTGGATCACCAGTCGAACATTTAAGTTATATTAAAGAAGAAATGCTAGATTTATTTTGATGAACGTTGTTATTATATGAAGGATATATTTATTTGTGGATTTCCATAAAGGATGTCAAATTGAGAATTGTCTTATTTATTTCTTGTACTTGACTAAAGAACCCAACACATATTTAAACACCAAAGTACCAGCTAATCACTGCACGATACGTGGTGGAGAATCCGGGTAGAGAGGACGATCCTACCTCTTGATTAGCTAAGCGAGTGGTTCTAAATCAACGTCAAATTCCCCAGAAACATTAAATTCAACATGGATTATTATAACAGGAATGGTAGAGGATCTGTGCATGTGTCTCGTAGTTCTCCGTGCACACGATGTGGACACGTTCATCTTCTAGGACAGTGTCGTGCTTTGAATGCGCTTTGCTTCAACTGCTCCAGAGTGGGACATTTTAAAGCAGTATGCTGGTTTAAAGGAAATGTGATTAAATCAGTCAAGTCAAAACAACGGGATGCTGAAAGGATACAAACGTTCATATTTCGGAAGACGTCGGAGGTGTTGCCTTTTTGGGATGTTCCCAATGACGAACTTTGTTCGTTCTTTCCCAAGAACGCAGGAATGGTGGAACAATGTCAGGTGAAAATGCAAAAAGCACACTTGGCTGCTTTCTGTAAGAAAGAGGAATACATCGAAGCCAAGACGAATCTCCAAGTGAAGCTAGAGGATGCGCAAAGTCAGCTGAACAGGGAACAGCGTCGACGTCACGATGCCGAACAACAGATCCATCGAGGAGAACTGCAGCTTGAACGGGTTAAAGATAGACTGACTTTGTGTGAGCAACAGAAAACGGATGCAGAAATACAAAGCTCGAAATTAGTGCAAATAGATCAAGATCAAAAATCTCAAATTTCTCAGTTGGAATCCAAAATGTTTGATTTAGAGTCTAAAATACGTACTATGGAATTAGAAATAAAAAGTCTGACATTTCAAAGAAATGAGATTTATTATTTCAATTCCAAAGCTTTGAATTATGCATTCGACGCAAGCGAACGTTACAAGGCAGTTAAAGAGGAGCTAGTTCATGTACTAAATACATTGTACAAAATGACAGCCAGTGCAGTTCGTCCCCGTAGAAATTTTGAGTGTGGCAGATGTGGGAGTTCGAGTTTTCACGAGCATCCAAAATGCATGTCCCAAGGTAAAACATGTCCAATCTGCGGTAAATCTAATCATTTTGCTGCAGCATGCAGAAAAATATTAGAACCGATTGAGGCTGACTCTTCAGTTTTAGACATATTGAGGAGACTCGATGAAACTTTACCTCCCAGAAAGTAAATACTGCCAATCGTCAAGGTTTGCACATACATTCAATTATAGTAACTTTATTTTTAAGTTTTAAAAAACAGACTGAGTTGATTAACTATTCTATCGTATTTGTAAAATTTACATAGGTACAAATGTACTGCATTTCAAAAAATATTTAAACCATGACACACCGTAAACCTTCTTTGCATTTCACAGGAGTGAAATTAAAAGAGGGAGGGGATGGTGTTGTGCTGTAAAATCAGCGCAAAAGAATTAGTAATTGAATGATGAATGAAATTAATATATCTATGTAAAACAGCTTAAAAATGAAGCATTTGAAATTGAAATTAGACAGACAGTCGGACGGACGGACATACATTCATGTACCAACATACAACAGGCGATATAATGTATACAAGTTCGTATCATTTCATCTAATCCGGTTAACTTAACATATTTGCTTATCAAACACTCTACTAGATAGAAATAATTGCCAGACCGCATGTATCTATTATTGAACAGAGGGTGCAATCTAAATGCGTGTAATCTTACATCATTAATTTCTATCTCCTGTGTGATTAGGGTCTCTTATGGCTTTGTGACGAAATTTTACATTATATTATCATTTGACAGATTTATGCGAGAAGTTAGCGGGCATTTAAGAAAGAACATGGACTTAAGTATATTTCGACTCGAAAGCATTTTTGTAAATTATAAAATATGCCATTTTAAGTACCAGTTTTGAAATATTGAGAATCTAAGCATTATTTTGATACCAAATTCGATAATAATAACTTGAAAATGTTTGGAAAAGTGATTTTGATGCATTTACCTTCGTATTAAACGATCAGTTGAATGATACATGTAACTATGTTCCATCGAACGCTTATTTATAACGAAGATCATCAGGAGATTGTTTAAAAAACTGAGCATTAAAGATTTGCTAGATTCGTAGGCCTTTTTAACAACAACAACAACAACAACAACTACTACTACTACTACTACTACTACTGCTACTACTACTATGATTACAATGGCGACACAGTAGTTGATAAGACGATAGCACTGCTTAATACACAACAGCAACATCGTCGGCAATGATAATTAATGCTTACAACAACAACAACAGCAACAACAAAAACAGCAACTACAAATATGATCGCGATGACGATATTTTCCTTGATAAGATGAGAAAAATGAATGCCATTATTTCTCGAGGCACAACAGCAACGACAGTAGCAATGATATGTTAAAAAACACATCATCATCAACAACAACAACAACATCAACAAAAAACAACAACAATACAACAACTATAATCGTGACGACGACATTACCGTTGATCAGACGATGATAGTGAATGATTTTATTGCTTTATGCAAAACAACAACAACAATAATAATAATAATAATAACAATAATAATAATAATAATAATAATGAATCATGGGTTTGAAAAATACACATTTCTATTACAATGGATGATGATAGGTATTTCAATGATGATGATGATGATGATGATGATGATGATGATGATGATGATGATGATGGGAATAAACATGGGAGCGCCATGATTTGCTTGTCTCCGCCCATTTCTCAAAATTAAGATATAAAGGGTGCATATCATTATTTATAAAGCGATTTGATTGGTTATCCGCCAAGTAGCGAATGGGTGAAGAATTACCTTTCTTCAAGAGATTAGTTAGAGTTTAGACCTGAGAACGATCGGTACACCGTCGTGAAATACAAGTTTTGGATTTCCAAAAAGTAGACTAAATTAATATCTGGAACCCCAGTTGAACTTTGAAATTATTTGATAGAAAAAAATCATATTCGATTGGTTGAACTTTGTAAAATACAAGTTTTGGATTTCCAAATAGATTGTTATCAACAGCTGGATCACCAGTCGAACATTTAAGTTATATTAAAGAAGAAATGCTAGATTTATTTTGATGAACGTTGTTATTATATGAAGGATATATTTATTTGTGGATTTCCATAAAGGATGTCAAATTGAGAATTGTCTTATTTATTTCTTGTACTTGACTAAAGAACCCAACACATATTTAAACACCAAAGTACCAGCTAATCACTGCACAATACGTGGTGGAGAATCCGGGTAGAGAGGACGATCCTACCTCTTGATTAGCTAAGCGAGTGGTTCTAAATCAACGTCAAATTCCCCAGAAACATTAAATTCAACATGGATTATTATAACAGGAATGGTAGAGGATCTGTGCATGTGTCTCGTAGTTCTCCGTGCACACGATGTGGACACGTTCATCTTCTAGGACAGTGTTGTGCTTTGAATGCGCTTTGCTTCAACTGCTCCAGAGTGGGACATTTTAAAGCAGTATGCTGGTTTAAAGGAAATGTGATTAAATCAGTCAAGTCAAAACAACGGGATGCTGAAAGGATACAAACGTTCATATTTCGGAAGACGTCGGAGGTGTTGCCTTTTTGGGATGTTCCCAATGACGAACTTTGTTCGTTCTTTCCCAAGAACGCAGGAATGGTGGAACAATGTCAGGTGAAAATGCAAAAAGCACACTTGGCTGCTTTATGTAAGAAAGAGGAATACATCGAAGCCAAGACGAATCTCCAAGTGAAGCTAGAGGATGCGCAAAGTCAGCTGAACAGGGAACAGCGTCGACGTCACGATGCCGAACAACAGATCCATCGAGGAGAACTGCAGCTTGAAAGGGTTAAAGATAGACTGACTTTGTGTGAGCAACAGAAAACGGATGCAGAAATTCAAAGCTCGAAATTAGTGCAAATAGATCAAGATCAAAAATCTCAAATTTCTCAGTTGGAATCCAAAATGTTTGATTTAGAGTCTAAAATACGTACTATGGAATTAGAAATAAAAAGTCTGACATTTCAAAGAAATGAGATTTATTATTTCAATTCCAAAGCTTTGAATTATGCATTCGACGCAAGGGAACGTTACAAGGCAGTTAAAGAGGAGCTAGTTCATGTACTAAATACATTGTACAAAATGACAGCCAGTGCAGTTCGTCCCCGTAGAAATTTTGAGTGTGGCAGATGTGGGAGTTCGAGTTTTCACGAGCATCCGAAATGCATGTCCCAAGGTAAAACATGTCCAATCTGCGGTAAATCTAATCATTTTGCTGCAGCATGCAGAAAAATATTAGAACCGATTGAGGCTGACTCTTCAGTTTTAGACATATTGAGGAGACTCGATGAAACTTTACCTCCCAGAAAGTAAATACTGCCAATCGTCAAGGTTTGCACATACATTCAATTATAGTAACTTTATTTTTAAGTTTTAAAAAACAGACTGAGTTGATTAATTATTCTATCATATTTGTAAAATTTACATAGGTACAAATGTACTGCATTTCAAAAAATATTTAAACCATGACACACCGTAAACCTTCTTTGCATTTCACAGGAGTGAAATTAAAAGAGGGAGGGGATGGTGTTGTGCTGTAAAAATCAGCGCAAAAGAATTAGTAATTGAATGATGAATGAAATTAATATATCTATGTAAAACAGCTTAAAAATGAAGCATTTGAAATTGAAATTTGACAGACAGTCGGACGGACGGACATACATTCATGTACCAACATACAACAGGTGATATAATGTATACAAGTTCGTATCATTTCATCTAATCCGGTTAACTTAACATATTTGCTTATCAAACACTCTACTAGATAGAAATAATTGCCAGACCGCATATATCTATTATTGAACAGAGGGTGCAATCTAAATGCGTGTAATCTTACATCATTAATTTCTATCTCCTGTGTGATTAGGGTCTCCTATGGCTTTGTGACGAAATTTTACATTATATTATCATTTGACAGATTTATGCGAAAGTTAGCGGGCATTTAAGAAAGAACATGGACTTAAGTATATTTCGACTCGAAAGCATTTTTGTAAATTATAAAATATGCCATTTTAAGTACCAGTTTTGAAATATTCAGAATCTAAGCATTATTTTGATACCAAATTCGATAATAATAGCTTGAAAATGTTTGGAAAAGTGATTTTGATGCATTTACCTTCGTATTAAACGATCAGTTGAATGATACATGTAACTATGTTCCATCGAACGCTTATTTATAACGAAGATCATCAGGAGATTGTTTAAAAAACTGAGCATTAAAGATTTGCTAGATTCGTAGGCCTTTTTAACAACAACAACAACAACAACAACTACTACTACTACTACTACTACTACTACTGCTACTACTACTATGATTACAATGGCGACACAATAGTTGATAAGAAGATAGCACTGCTTAATACACAACAGCAACATCGTCGGCAATGATAATTAATGCTTACAACAACAACAACAGCAACAACCAAAACAGCAACTACAAATATGATCGCGATGACGATATTTTCCTTGATAAGATGAGAAAAATGAATGCCATTATTTCTCGAGGCACAACAGCAACGACAGTAGCAATGATATGTTAAAAACACATCATCATCAACAACAACAACAACAACAACATCAACAAAAAACAACAACAACAACAATACAACAACTATAATCGTGACGACGACATTACCGTTGATCAGACGATGATAGTGAATGATTTTATTGCTTTATGCAAAACAACAACAACAATAATAATAATAATAATAACAATAATAATAATAATAATGAATCATGGGTTTGAAAAATACACATTTCTATTACAATGGATGATGATAGGTATTTCAATGATGATGATGATGATGATGATGATGATGATGATGATGATGATGATGATGGGAATAAACATGGGAGCGCCATGATTTGCTTGTCTCCGCCCATTTCTCAAAATTAAGATATAAAGGGTGCATATCATTATTTATAAAGCGATTTGATTGGTTATCCGCCAAGTAGCGAATGGGTGAAGAATTACCTTTCTTCAAGAGATTAGTTAGAGTTTAGACCTGAGAACGATCGGTACACCGTCGTGAAATACAAGTTTTGGATTTCCAAAAAGTAGACTAAATTAATATCTTGAACCCCAGTTGAACTTTGAAATTATTTGATAGAAAAAAATCATATTCGATTGGTTGAACTTTGTAAAATACAAGTTTTGGATTTCCAAATAGATTGTTATCAACAGCTGGATCACCAGTCGAACATTTAAGTTATATTAAAGAAGAAATGCTAGATTTATTTTGATGAACGTTGTTATTATATGAAGGATATATTTATTTGTGGATTTCCATTAAGGATGTCAAATTGAGAATTGTCTTATTTATTTCTTGTACTTGACTAAAGAACCCAACACACATTTAAACACCAAAGTACCAGCTAATCACTGCACGATACGTGGTGGAGAATCCGGGTAGAGAGGACGATCCTACCTCTTGATTAGCTAAGCGAGTGGTTCTAAATCAACGTCAAATTCCCCAGAAACATTAAATTCAACATGGATTATTTTAACAGGAACGGTAGAGGATCTGTGCATGTGTCTCGTAGTTCTCCGTGCACACGATGTGGACACGTTCATCTTCTAGGACAGTGTCGTGCTTTGAATGCGCTTTGCTTCAACTGCTCCAGAGTGGGACATTTTAAAGCAGTATGCTGGTTTAAAGGAAATGTGATTAAATCAGTCAAGTCAAAACAACGGGATGCTGAAAGGATACAAACGTTCATATTTCGGAAGACGTCGGAGGTGTTGCCTTTTTGGGATGTTCCCAATGACAAACTTTGTTCGTTCTTTCCCAAGAACGCAGGAATGGTGGAACAATGTCAGGTGAAAATGCAAAAAGCACACGTGGCTGCTTTATGTAAGAAAGAGGAATACATCGAAGCCAAGACGAATCTCCAAGTGAAGCTAGAGGATGCGCAAAGTCAGCTGAACAGGGAACAGCGTCGACGTCACGATGCCGAACAACAGATCCATCGAGGAGAACTGCAGCTTGAACGGGTTAAAGATAGACTGACTTTGTGTGAGCAACAGAAAACGGATGCAGAAATTCAAAGCTCGAAATTAGTGCAAATAGATCAAGATCAAAAATCTCAAATTTCTCAGTTGGAATCCAAAATGTTTGATTTAGAGTCTAAAATACGTACTATGGAATTAGAAATAAAAAGTCTGACATTTCAAAGAAATGAGATTTATTATTTCAATTCCAAAGCTTTGAATTTTGCATTCGACGCAAGGGAACGTTACAAGGCAGTTAAAGAGGAGCTAGTTCATGTACTAAATACATTGTACAAAATGACAGCCAGTGCAGTTCGTCCCCGTAGAAATTTTGAGTGTGGCAGATATGGGAGTTCGAGTTTTCACGAGCATCCGAAATGCATGTCCCAAGGTAAAACATGTCCAATCTGCGGTAAATCTAATCATTTTGCTGCAGCATGCAGAAAAATATTAGAACCGATTGAGGCTGACTCTTCAGTTTTAGACATATTGAGGAGACTCGATGAAACTTTACCTCCCAGAAAGTAAATACTGCCAATCGTCAAGGTTTGCACATACATTCAATTATAGTAACTTTATTTTTAAGTTTTAAAAAACAGACTGAGTTGATTAATTATTCTATCGTATTTGTAAAATTTACATAGGTACAAATGTACTGCATTTCGAAAAATATTTAAACCATGACACACCGTAAACCTTCTTTGCATTTCACAGGAGTGAAATTAAAAGAGGGAGGGGATGGTGTTGTGCTGTAAAAATCAGCGCAAAAGAATTAGTAATTAAATGATGAATGAAATTAATATATCTATGTAAAACAGCTTAAAAATGAAGCATTTGAAATTAGACAGACAGTCGGACGGACGGACTTACATTCATGTACCAACATACAACAGGCGATATAATGTATACAAGTTCGTATCATTTCATCTAATCCGGTTAACTTAACATATTTGCTTATCAAACACTCTACTAGATAGAAATAATTGCCAGACCGCATATATCTATTATTGAACAGAGGGTGCAATCTAAATGCGTGTAATCTTACATCATTAATTTCTATCTCCTGTGTGATTAGGGTCTCTTATGGCTTTGTGACGAAATTTTACATTATATTATCATTTGACAGATTTATGCGAGAAGTTAGCGGGCATTTAAGAAAGAACATGGACTTAAGTATATTTCGACTCGAAAGCATTTTTGTAAATTATAAAATATGCCATTTTAAGTACCAGTTTTGAAATATTGAGAATCTAAGCATTATTTTGATACCAAATTCGATAATAATAGCTTGAAAATGTTTGGAAAAGTGATTTTGATGCATTTACCTTCGTATTAAACGATCAGTTGAATGATACATGTAACTATGTTCCATCGAACGCTTATTTATAACGAAGATCATCAGGAGATTGTTTAAAAAACTGAGCATTAAAGATTTGCTAGATTCGTAGGCCTTTTTAACAACAACAACAACAACAACAACAACTACTACTACTACTACTACTGCTACTACTACTATGATTACAATGGCGACACAATAGTTGATAAGACGATAGCACTGCTTAATACACAACAGCAACATCGTCGGCAATGATAATTAATGCTTACAACAACAACAACAGCAACAACAAAAACAGCAACTACAAATATGATCGCGATGACGATATTTTCCTTGATAAGATGAGAAAAATGAATGCCATTATTTCTCGAGGCACAACAGCAACGACAGTAGCAATGATATGTTAAAAAACACATCATCATCAACAACAACAACAACAACAACATCAACAAAAAACAACAACAACAACAATACAACAACTATAATCGTGACGACGACATTACCGTTGATCAGACGATGATAGTGAATGATTTTATTGCTTTATGCAAAACAACAACAACAATAATAATAATAATAATAACAATAATAATAATAATAATAATAATGAATCATGGGTTTGAAAAATACACATTTCTATTACAATGGATGATGATAGGTATTTCAATGATGATGATGATGATGATGATGATGATGATGATGATGATGATGATGATGGGAATAAACATGGGAGCGCCATGATTTGCTTGTCTCCGCCCATTTCTCAAAATTAAGATATAAAGGGTGCATATCATTATTTATAAAGCGATTTGATTGGTTATCCGCCAAGTAGCGAATGGGTGAAGAATTACCTTTCTTCAAGAGATTAGTTAGAGTTTAGACCTGAGAACGATCGGTACACCGTCGTGAAATACAAGTTTTGGATTTCCAAAAAGTAGACTAAATTAATATCTGGAACCCCAGTTGAACTTTGAAATTATTTGATAGAAAAAAATCATATTCGATTGGTTGAACTTTGTAAAATACAAGTTTTGGATTTCCAAATAGATTGTTATCAACAGCTGGATCACCAGTCGAACATTTAAGTTATATTAAAGAAGAAATGCTAGATTTATTTTGATGAACGTTGTTATTATATGAAGGATATATTTATTTGTGGATTTCCATAAAGGATGTCAAATTGAGAATTGTCTTATTTATTTCTTGTACTTGACTAAAGAACCCAACACACATTTAAACACCAAAGTACCAGCTAATCACTGCACGATAAAAGAACATGGGGAGCTTATTCTTTCCTTTAATAGTAGCCACTTTTAAGACGTTTTTTTTTCTTCGTTAAAACATACTTGACCGTAACGGTTAAAAAATTGATTTTGGGTGTTTGTACATTTAATAATTAAAACTGTATTTTCTGATCTCAAATGTCGATTTTTTTGTTTTTATCGCCAACAACGCCAAAAAATATAATTCGACTTTTCGCTTACTGTTAAGGCGGCACCTCATGAATGCGTAATTAGGACTGATCAACATTAGACATAGGTGAAAGCTGAAAATGAGGCGTGGTTTTATTCAAAAGTAACTGTATCATCTTGCGCCATTTACTCAATATAGACGCAAAATACATTATTAAGTCCTTAAAACGCCAGCAAAATAAATGCATCTGAAAATGTCTATGTAACATAGGCAAAGAGGCAAACATTGTGGACCCAGATCAGACTGCTCCTACAGGAGCAGTCTGATCTGGCTCCACACTGTTTGTCTATGGGGCTTCAAATATTTTAATTGACGACAAAAATACATTTTGTGATTATGCGCTTTAAGGGTTAATAAATGTGAGTTCAGTGTGTATACGGTTAGGAGTTTCATGAAATGCACGCACGTTTGCTTGGCACAAAAAGCTTATTAACTATTTACCAAATTATAAATAAAACCTGATTTCCCTTACTTAGCAGATGAACTAGCCGAACCACGCCCAGATATGAATATTAAAGTTACCGCCTTTACAGTAAGCGAAAAGACAAGTAATACCCACCAAATATAAGTGTTTTACAGTACCCAATATGCGCTAATATGAATATGTGCGCTAATTACATGAATTAAGGCCCACTTACAATCGAACTATAGTTCCTACTGTTATAGTTCGATTTGAACATCGATAGTCTCTGCCTTTTCTATAGTGACGCCACGAACCTACTAGTCAGAGCACCGTTAGTCTAGTAGCTTCATATTATATCGAGCAAGGTGCTTTCGAGATCTGTCAGTAGCCTCAAAATATTTTTTTTGTTTCTTTTACAAATTGAATCCTTGTTGTGCTCCTTTTGCGATCCAACTTATTCGTAATTGTTTATTAGAGTAGGCTGTGCAGTATATACACATCCTTTTCGTCTACGATGAAGAATTAAAACGAGGCAAACAGGGCTATTCACTATTTTTACTTGCCAACCAACTAAAGTTGCAACTGTAGCCGTTCGGGTGTAAACGTGCTTGCGCATCTATTACGTCAGAACTAGCCGTTCGGGTGTAAACGTGCTTGCGCATCTATTACGTCAGAACTTTAGTAGGAACTATAGTTCGATTCGAAGTGGGCCAAGATCGTATACTTCATGTACATAACCCACAAGAAACAGCTGTCGCTGATGTTTCATTGAGTGGGAGTTTAAAACATTAATTCCAAACTGTTTATGTATACATAATATAACGTATAAGTACTTCTAATCCTCGCTCCCCTGGCACGAGTTTGTTCTCGGAACTGAAGATGGCCACTTAGTTAATTGGCGGCGTCGTGCAATAATTGATGGTGTCGTGGAAACATGGACTAACTGCACAGAGCGATTATCAGCATTCTTCATCGCTAGATTGCTTATCTATAACCTGAGTCTATATCTCTCACCCAAACACAAAAATAATGAACCTTATCCAACCAGCAAAATTACGCTTTCAAGATCAGCCTGCGCACACGCGCAGGCTGATCTTGAAATGCGAATTTTGTATTAAAGATTTCGTAATAGTGAGATATGAACTGCAAATTTCTGAGTTTAGAAACACGCTAATGGGTAATGGTCCTCGGCTTCGCTGCTGGTTTATGAAAAAGGGCCTCAGTATGTGATCGGGAATCGTTTTATGTTCGTGTTTACCTTGAATCATCAAGCAGACTTTAAGACATTGGCTGTATGTCTTATCTGTAGATGCGATGATCTAGTGGGGAATTTGCAGATGCTATACATGATGATGATCTTATGCTACATGCATTAGTATTAGGAAAACAATATTTCGAGCTTAGAGATTTCGAGGCTCGATAAATAAATAAAAACCTGAATGTGGGATACATACAATTAGGCGAGGTGAAAAATGTTAAATGACTTCCAACATTTATATACAAAAAAAAAACATTTTACTCAAGATTTTTTTCTGGGGCTCCCAGGGGTTTTGGGTATCTGTGGAGAAGGGCTATTTATTTTCAGGGAGCTGGGGAGTACTGGTAATTATTTTAGGGAGCCCTGCCCAAAAGTAAAAACTAAATTTGAAAACCTCACCTGCAAGGAAAATCTTACGTTTCGTTTGATTTTTGTTTAAATTTAATTTCATTAAAATTGTTGATTGAATTTTGGGTGGATAATACATACTTTGGAAGACTCAGAATGCGCCAGATCGCACAATTTTATATGAAAAAAATGCGGGGGAGCATGCCCCGGACCCCACTAGTACGACTTTGAATTTTCATCGTTACATGGTTACCTACGCGTGTATGATTCTCACCCTAGTTTTATCTAATCTTTTATCAAAACATGAAACATGCTGATCAGATATATACATACTTGATGAAACTTAAGTTGAACATGTGTAAAGGGCCTAATAGCGATTGGAAAAATACTTTTTATGGTTACAAAAAATTAAATGTTTTCACTTTGTCTGAAAAAAAAATCTAGTTTTAAGCTCTTGGGGAAAAACAGCTATACTTGGTAGGAATGCTCTTTATATGACCCTCTTTAAAATTGTCCAAATGGTTCCGGTCCATTGCATATTGAGGTCACACAGGAAAAATAGATTTTCAAGATGAAAACTTTAAAAATATTCTTCTCTGAAACCACAAGGCCTAGAGCTTAATATGTATTTGGTAAGTAGCATCGCCTAGCAAACCTCTACCAAGTTTGTTCAAATTATCCCCCTTGGATCCAAAATTGCCCCGCCCCGGTGATGCTACATACTAAATCAAGGCTCTAGGCCTTAAGGTTTCAGACGAGAAGTTTTTTTTTCCATGTTTTCCCTATATAAGCCCTATGTATACATGTGACCCTGTGGCGGGGCCAAAAATCCCAAGGGCATAATTTCAACTAATTCGGTAGATTCTTCCTGGGGAAGAGAAAGCTGGTTGCTCTAATTTCGCTGTGTTCTGAATTTCATGTCGCTGTTGTCGTTCTTTGACTCTTCTCTTCCTCGCGATGCTATGGGTTGGTATGTAGTATGTGCTTGTGGCATTTCTTGGTCCTACTCACGTACTTTTGGTTCTCTGTTATATACATGTATGTGGATTTGAACTTCATAACAACAATCCAGCGGTCCTCCAGATTCACTTTACCAATCAGCTGGCACGTACACCTTGTAAGGCATGTGGTTTGTTCCAGCGTGCTTTTTCACTTCCGCGATATGTACAAATTATGAAACCTGTGTAAAAGCATATCTTGTAAATATCACGCGGTTGCTTATCTATCTTTAACATGTTTTTCTCGCGGGAGGGGATGGTAAACATTTGTCTAGCCCCATAGACATGTGATTGGGGTAAATATAGACATTGCGTGGAAATACATTTTACTGACAAACGCAATACAAGCCACATGGTCATTAGAGATCATTGGGTTGCGTACTTGATTTCACAAGTGGGTACGCTTGTCAAGATGCCTGCGTAACGGATTTAGACAACTTCAACAAGTAACCACATTGAAGTTGTACTATACGCTATGTTTTCGCATGGGCTGGCTCATTAAAAAGTTCAAAGAATCTTGAGTTCTGTGGAGGTGGTCGTTCTCTAGTGGAATTCTCTTTGATAGTTCCATAGTTTAACGTCATTCTTCTTCGAGCGAGTATTAAGCTTTTAATGTTCAAGTTGTCTTAAGTGGCCACAATCCAGATGAGAAAATATGCATTCTTAAAGAAAACGCAAAAAAAACGAAACACATCATGTGAATTTGCATTCGAGTGCTTTTTCTCATTTGCTATGTCATTGCGCAGCTATTTGGTGGACTATCTAGTGACTAGTTATGAAACTGTCCATCCAGGCAATCCCCTACTCTCTATCAGCGAAGTTTCTGGAGAGACTGCCCATGCCACAGGCTCAGCTGAACATTTACTTGTCGTCTATTTCTAGTACCAATACACGAAAATAGTTCGAAACAAAGTGGATGTAAACTATACATTTATGCAGGTATCCGGTTCCAAGTTTCATTCCTGCGAAGCCTTTGGGCTAATTCAGACTAAACTAATATTGAGTTCTGATCTTAAGTCTTCGTGGCTCTCTTCTTTTTTTGATGTCCTGTGTATTTTCATTTAAGATTACATTCATTTTTTACTTACCTGAGCCAAAGGCTCAAGGTGAGCTATTGAGATCATTGGATATCCGCCGTGCGTCGTATGTCGTCAACAGTTTCTTCAAAGGACATATCCTTAACTATTGGCTGGATTTTAACTAAACTTGGCAGGAATGATCCTTATAAGGCCCTCTTTGATAATTATTCAAATGGTTCTGGTCCGTGGCATATTTAGGTCACACATGCTAAAATATATTTTCGAGATGAAAACTTTAAAACGCTTCTTGACTGAAACCACAAGGCCTAGAACCTTGATATTTGGTATGCTTGTAGCATTATCTAGTAGACCATTACCAAGTTTACATAAAACATGCAAATGGTTCCGATCCATTGCATATTTACATCACAGAAACTTAAATTAGATTTTCGAGATGAAAATCTAAAAAAGAATCTTCTAGTCCGAACCACAAGGCCTAGAGTCTTCATATTTAATATGTAGCATCACCTAGTAGACCTCTACCAAGGTTGTTAAATAATGTCCCTAATGCCAAAAAATGGCCCCACCCCAGAGGTCAATTGTTTTACAAAGGCTTATATAGGGAAAACACGAAAAAAAATCTTGTCTGAAAACACAAGGCCAAGAGCCTTCGTATTTGATATGTTGCATCGCTTAGCGGACCTCTTCCAAGTTTGTTCAAATTTTGTCCCTATGGCCAGAAATGGTTCCGGCCCAGGTGTCATATGTTTTAAATATGCATATTAGTTCACGTGGGCGAAATGCTCAAGATGAGCTATTGTGATCATTGGATATCCGTCGTGTTTTGTCAAAGGACAACTGGCTGGATATTGACCACAGTTGTCAGAAATTATCCTTATATGGCCTTTTTCAATAATTGTTCAAATGGTTATCAAGGTCACACAGGCTAAACAGTTAATCTTCGATATGAAAACTTTAAAAAAATCTTCTTGTCTGCAACCACAGGGCATAGAGCCTTGATATTTAGTATGTAGCATCATCTAGCAGACCTCTACCAAGTGTTATATAGAAAAACATGAAAAACAATTCTTGTCTGAAACCACAAGGCACAGAGCCTTGATATTTGATATGTAGCATCAGCTAGTACTCCACCAAGTTTGTTCAAATTATGACCCTGTGGCCAAAAATGGCCGCGCCCCGGGGGGTCACATGTTTTACAAAGGCTAATATGGGGAAACATAAAAAATTCTTCTTGTCTGAAACCACAAGGTCTAGAGCCTTGATATTTGGCATATATCATCACTTAGTAGACTACCAAGTTTGTTCAAATATGCCCATGGGGTCATAAATTGCCCCGCCGCAGGGGTCACATAGGCTAATGTAGGCCAAACATGAAAAAATATTCTTTCCTAAAACCAGAGGCCTTAAGGCTTAAAATTTGCTGTGTAACATCAGCTAGTGGGCCTCTACAAAGTTTGTTCAAAGTTTGCCCCTGGGGCAAAAAAATGGTCCCATGCAGGGGGGCACATGTATTGTAAAGGTATATATAGGGAAACATGAAAACGTCTTGCCTGGAACCACTAAGCCTATAACATTCATATTTGGTTTGTAGCATCACTTAGTGGACCTCTACCAAGTTTGTTCAACTATGGCACTGTGGCCAAAAAAGGACCCCACACCCAGGAGTCTCCTGTTTTGAAAATAGGATGATATATAGGATGATTGTAACGCAAAAGCTATATTGGCTTTTTGTGTAAGGAACTTTACATTTCCCCAAAGCTATTAAATATTTGTTTGATATATTCTAAGCATTTAACTGTGGCTGTGTTCTTGTGTGGTTTTACATTTTGCAATTCGATTATATATTTCTCGATCTGGACCCAAACCGTTTGATAGTGTCCCTGATTTCTTTTTTCAAGCAGATTTAAGATCTGACGTGATTGCGAAATAAATCAACTTGTACATCGCAGACGTTTTTTTCATAACTCAACTACGTTAACATTGCAATATCTGCATTCTACGAATGGCATAACTCTTTGCATGCTGGGTATTTTTTCATGCTTTTTGTCGTCTGCTAATTATTTTCAAAATAATCATTTTCAAATAATTATTTCAGAAATACCATCACTGCAGAGTGTCAAACAGCTTGGGTCCAGATCAGGCCCGACATAAAGTCGGGCCTCATCTGGATCCAAGCTGTTTGCAAAGGTAATCAGCAGACAAAAGCAGGGAAAGAGTTAATGAGTGTATACTTGCCAAGTTTAAGTGACTCTTGTAGATCTATTGCTCGATCATGCGATTGTTTTCCCATGCGTCTGTCCTCCGTGCTGTTTTCAGGCACATGTGCAATGCAACGGAGCGTAAGATGTGACCAACGCTAGGAACGAAATTCACGCTCGGACACGACCTCGAAACAAGAACGTTTAAACCGTGAATAGCGCTAAGGTGCTATTTAACATGGAACCACTTAAATTGACTAATCATATGTCAGGAATTTCTTGTACATTTCTCTCAGAAGATAGAATTAGGAAAATAATGACTCAGCGCTATTTCGAAATAAGATGTTCTGCAGTATGTATGTGTGTCGTAATGTACGAATATGTTCCAATTACATGTGTTCCAGATCAGTCTTTTCAATCTCTAGTTACGTAATGATACAGTAAAACCTGTCTTAAGCGGCCACTCAAAACTAGACAAAACAATTGTCTGGAGGACAGATGGTAGCTTTACTTAGATTAGTTTTTAACAATATTTTATTTCGAAATTACATAGCATGAGTAAATAATACATTATTATACATGAGCACATGACAGGATCTGATAACAAGCACCACTGCTTATAGCAATCATCTCCTGCATATAATGAGCAATGTGAATGGCGCTGTCTAGCATTTTGTATAACAGCGTATGAGACTAGAGCAGATTCGTTTTGGAAACGTCTGAGCGCTCCAGTTTCAATCTGGAATGCTCAGACGCTAACAAAACCAAGACGAATATTCAACTAATTATGCCAGCTCAGAAATTGTATTATGTTGCATGTTTACTCAACATAATACAAAGTATCATAAATATTACATGTGTAAAGAATAACTGATGAGAGAGAGAGAGAGAGAGACAGAGAGAGAGAGAGAGACAGAGAGAGACAGAGAGCACAACCTCAGTAAACCTCCGTTGCTATTATTTTGCCGCTGGATCATACATACTCAAATTCAAAGAGGCACTACTTGAGGTTGCTGACATAAAAAGAAGAGATGAATTCATACATAATAGCAGAGTGGTAGAGCAAAAACTAGCGAAAATTGACCGATAACCCCTCCCCATCAGTAAAATGGAAAATGATCTTATGAATGATGCGACAAGATGTTGAAGTTTCTTGGATCGCCAGAATTACTTTTGCTAAGAGGGGCAGTAGTGTTAAAATTTTGCAAAAACTTCATTTTTAGAAGTGAAATTGCGAATTTCTGAAATCCATTTGCAGCAACAGATACATGACACCAGCAAAGAATGACTGAAAAATGATTATTGAGTCTTATATAAGTCCACTCTGATTTTATTATGGTGTCAAAACCGGAATTTTAATGTCTTGACTTTGGGTGAAAATTGGTGTTTTTTTATAAATTTAAACACGATTTTTTGTAATCTGGCTGATAAAGTTTTAAAATTTAGAGTTGTTATTTAACTTGTTCCAAATTTGATGCTGAATTATTCAACTTACATATATCTCTGTCGTGTATATTTAAAAAAAAAAATATTTTCATTTTTACCTCAAAATCCGGCATTTTGATATTCAGGTATATTTTGTGAAAACCATGTATTGCTATTTCTTGTATATCTGGAAATAGCCATATTAAGAAAATGACGTACATATAGTAAACATTTCAAATGGAAATAGCATTGTCCATGTACTATGATATCATATCAAGTAATGGCATAATAAAAAAGAGGACCAAGTGACCCTGGATCGCTCACCTGAGTTTTGTTTTAAACATCTTATCTATAGATATCTATTGGAAACTGTTCACGCTCCTGATGACCTGCCTTGTGGTCCATGTTTGGTCCCAGAGTCATAATAGGAACATATTCAAATATTTTCTACCAGCTGATGCTACATATCAAGTATCAGGGCTCTATGCCTGGTGGTTGTAGACAAGAAGATTTTTTTTATGTTTTCACTATATGTAAGTCAATGTAAAAAAGAATGTATGACCAGGAAATGCCACACTCATAAACTGAATACAAACCCAAGGCACCGAGAGGAAGAGTCCAAGAACAATAGCAGCCTCATATAAACTCTGTGACCTCCAGGACGATGCCATTTTGACCATGGAACCATAATTTGAACAAACTTGGTAGAGTACCACTTGGTGGTACTACATATCAAATATCAAGCCTTTTGGTATTTGACAAGAATGTTTTTACTATGTGGTCTTTTTAAGCTATATATAAAACCTTGATCCCCGAGGCGGCCTCATTCTCTGTCATTGGGCCATAATTTTCAACAAACTTAGTATGTCTACTAGATGATGCTACTTGCCAAATAGAGACTCTAGGTTCTGTGGTTTCAGACTAGACTATTTTAAGTGTCCCATATTTAAACCTATGTAAAACATGTGACCTCAGGGTAGGGCCAGTTTTGGCACAAGGGTCATTATGTGAACAAACTTAGTAGAGATATACTAGGTAATGCTACATAACAAACAGCAATGTTCTATGGTGGTGTCAGACAAGGAGTTTTCCCCAATATATTCCTAGTGAATGTGTGACCTCGCAGGCGGGTCCACTTAATAGTCCATGTGCCCAAAATTCAATAAAAGTGATAGAGGCGTTCTAAGTGATGCTGCATACCAAAAATCAAGGTACTAGGCATTTTTGTTTCAGACTAGAAGATTTGGTTTGTTTTCCCAATATAAAAATAGAGCAGAGGGCAAAACCTAGAAATCTATACAATTTAGAGACACCATATGGAAAATTGACAAAATACAAGAAAACACCACACACAAGAGAGCCAAGAGATCAGCCCTTTCCCAGCAGGTGATCACATACCTATGTAAAAATATACCATTTCCAGGAATGTGCCATTTAAATCACAGGGCTATAATTTGAACAAACTTGGTGGAGGCTACATACAAAATATTTAGACTCTAGGCATTGTGGTTTCAAACAAATAGATTTTCATTTTGAAAATCTATTTTAACCCATGTGACCTAGATTTGCAATGGACTAAACTATTTGAACAATTATTTAAGATGGTCATATCAGAATCATTCCTGCAAAGTTTGGTTAAAATCTAACGAGTAATTTAGGAGGAGATTGTGCCATCATGAAACCTTAGACAGCCAGTGTCTCAAATATGATAATTTATACATCTCTTTCAAAACAGAATGCATTACTAAATAATATTTTTAAATATTTTATCAGAAAATAGCTAAACCCTTTAAGAACCTCTTTATTACCACATGATGGGAATTCATAACCCACTATTTGGTCTGCCTCGCATAGAACCTAGGAGAGTCATTAACACATTTATGATTAGTACCACTTTAAGGGGTTCAAAATGTAGGGTTTTAAACAGTTTGACCTTGAACTTTGATACGAAGGGCATCTCAGCAGTCAGAAGCTATTATAGCCAAAAGCACACCTTAGACAATCAGTGTGCAAAATATCAACCATCTACAACAAAACATGTTAGAGATATTGCTTTACAATCCATACAACCGGCTTCAAATTATTTTGAAAATTAAGGCTCAAATGTCATATTGTCAATTTCGCTATAAAATATGAAGCACCTCTGGCAAAACATGCCACTGTTAGACAGTTTCTAATTTACCTTTGAGATCAGGGCCATAACGGTGATATGTAACGTACTTAGTAATTTACACACCATACGCAATTATTGTGCTAAGTATGAACACCCTTGGTCAAAAATGAAGGAGGAGTTCGCGTAACAAGCCATAAACTGATTGTTAGTATAAATGACTGTGTCTTTTGACACCAATGGCAAAGCGGTGATAAGAAACCTATGTTGTAATCTACACCCCATAGACAATCATTGTGCCATATATGAACACCCTTGTTTGTAGAAATGAAAGAGGAGCTCATGTTATGAGTATGAGTCGTTTTACATATTTTGTCTTAATTTGACCTTGACCTTTAACTCCAAAGAAATACACACCATAGGCAAATATAAACATCGAGGCATTAAGTCAAATGTCAAGTTGATAAATCAGGCACTTCCATTCTGCATATATGGGCCAGGATATGATGAAAGATACCCTATGGTCGCGATAATCAAAATCAGGCTAATGTTACATCTGCAAAGTATTACCTCGTACATGTTTAGAGCATTTCCTGAAAATTTGAAGTGATTATCTTCGAAACTGATGATTATATGGATGTAATAAACAACATATGTAATCATGTTTGGAATATGACGTCAATAATTGCCTTTACCGTATGATGACGTCAGAGTGTTGGTCTATATTCGTTTGTTGATTATTGCATGCTCACCATAAGAATCTAGCAAATATAAAGTTTTCTTATGTCTATACATGTGATGATGAAAATGCAGCTAAAGTATCTACTAGATTGTACATTCAAAATGACCCACTTGTAGGTGTTGTGATCTGAGTGTTCACATGGCAACAACTCATATAGAAAACTAAAAAAAAAAGTTAAATCAGAAACTTTTGTTATTTTGATGGTATCAAAGTTTAAAAGTATTTTCATGGAAATATAAAAGTATGTAATGTTATGTTATTTTAAGTATTTTTCAAATGTCTCGTACGTAATAATTACTTGGATTCCTTAATGTCCATTTTGTCAGATCCGCGTTCTTATGTATTACATTAACAAAGGCCTAAGTGTTTTAATGCATAGCTTATTTGGTTGAATAAACGCCTCTAATGCGTTAAACATATTGAAATTATTTGCATTTTTGCATTTCTTTTCATCCAGCCAATTTTTGCTTATTTTAATGCTAAAAAATGATTCTTTGAATGAGGGTGCCCTTCTTCGAAGCCTAAAAAAGAGTCACTGCCCCTGTTTTGAAAATTAATTCCAGTGGTTTTATAATGTACAGTTATAAAACTTTCCATTGATATGTCATAATCCTATTTTTTAAGTAGGGAGAGGTTCCACTTCAACTGAGCGACTTATAAGTTGCCAGATTTTTCCTCGATAAATAGGTTATTTAGATCTTGCCAGAAAACAAAATGCCCCAAAGTTTTGATATTTCGTATGTAACATCACCTAGTGGTACTCTACCGAGTTTGCTCAAATCGTGGTTATATGGTCAAAATGGTCTCATCCTGGATGTCACAGATTTTACATTGACTTTTAAATTGAAACATACAGAATCTCCTGGTTTGAAACCACTAGGTCTTGATCCCAGATATCACCCAGTGGATGGACCATATTTAAATTTGCTCTTAATAGAGCTCTGGGGACAAAAATGGCCCCACAAAGGGTTCACCAGAGCGTGGTCAGTTTTAATAGATATATATAGATTAGAGGTCTCAAACAAAAACTCAGGTGAGCGATCCAGGGTCACTTGGCCCTCTTTTAGTGTGTGTCAATACTTGATATAATATCACAGAACATGATAAATGCTGTTTCCATTCGATATGTTTACTATTTGTACGACATTTTCATAATATGACAATGCCCTGATATCTATGAAATAGCAAAACATGCATTTCCCAAAATATACCTGAATATAAAAATGTCCGTTTTCGAGGCCAAAAAAGAAAATATTTTGGCAGGTTTTATAAGTAAACACGACAGGATATATGTAAGTTGAATAATGCAGCATCAAATCTAAAACAAGATAAATAAAAACTATAAATTTTAAAAACTTTACATGTCCTATTACAAAAAAAAATGGATTATTTTTATAAAAATACTGTTTTTCACCCAAAAATAAAGACATTTCATTTCTGATTTTGACTTTATAATAAAGTCGGGTGATGATTATATAAAACTCAATGATCATTTTTCGATCTTTCTATGCCGGTGTCGTGTATTTGTTGCTGCAAATGGATTTCAGAAATTCGCAATTTCACTTCTAAAAATCAAGTTTTTGCGAAATTTTAACACCATTGCCCCTCTTTGAACAAGTAATTCCGGCGATCCAAGAAACTTCAACATCTTGCCATTTCATTCATGTAATCGTTTTCTATTTTACAGATGGGGAGGGGTTCCGCCTTAAATAAGCGACTTTTTGCCAGTTTTTTTGTTTACCAGAGTGGAAATACGCCGATTTGTTTTGTGTTGTGCCAATATCCAGGAAACTAAAGCGCTGCATTATTGATTTGCAAATCGCTTTGAAGTTTTTATATATTTCTGTACTGCCATATATATTGTAGTATAAACTTCATCTGAAACCTCATCAGTGCCAAACAATATTACATCAGTTGTTATTGTCAGGTTTGTTATTTCGCTAATTGACGTGACCATTTCATCACGCATGCGAGTGTAGTGGGGGCAGGTCAAGAGATAGTGAGTGTTCCTTTCAACTTGACCACATATACAATAAGGGTTGCATACCAAATTGTGTTTGTGAAGATGCTTGTTCAATAAGCTACATTCTGTTCGTAGGCGTGTGTGTAAAACTTGGTAGTATCTGTCACCACAAAAATATTATTTGGGTACTTTGGGAGTGTCCTGAGTAAGAAGATGCTTAAATGTGGCTAGAGTGTTAGCAGATCTGATTGAGTCAGGAAGGTTATTCCATGCTTGTATAGCTGATGGGAGAAAGGAGTCTGCATATGTTCGTGTGTTTGCATGAATACCTACATAGTTTCCTGCATTACGCAGCCTATAGTAGGATACATATTCAACATGGGGTGAGAGAAGATTTGATAAGTAAAGGGATGCCAAACCATAATCCATTTTGAAAAACTAAAAGAGTTTATGAAGGTCTCTTCATTCAGAGAGTTTCAGCTAGCCTTTTCAGTTCTTTATAGAGTTTGTTGATTTGAACAAGTTTCGCTGAGCCAGTTACTATGCGTCCAGCTTCAAGTTGGTTTTTTTCAATCTCGTTGCATTTCTGTTGTGAGCCGTTATCCCATATGTTATCAGCATATTCTAACAGAGAACGTATAAGTGAAGTAGATAGTTTCAAGCGATTTCCGATCAATGGTGAATTTAAGCTTTCTCAGAAGATTCATTCGAGACCTAGCTTTTTCCTTAATAAAATCAATAGGGTTATGCCAATCACAACGCTGAGAAAGATACACCCCTAGATGTTTGTGTGATATCTTGTATGTGAACACCATTAAAGAAGAAAGTCGGATGGTTTTGTATATTTAATTTTCTAGAGAAAAGTAATGATTCTGTTTTATTTGGGTTAAACCCTACTGGCCACTGCACAACTCTTTGAAATCTGTTGGTATAGTAACTTTGAAACCAATTAAGTAATGGTCCACAAATATCATAATGTTTCAATTTAGCAATTAAACCTCTATGCCAGACCTGTCGAAGTCTTTACTAATATCACAGAAAACAGAACGAACCTCTTTGCCTTCGTCCAGGGCCTGGCAATTCTACAAGCTGATTGACAGATGAATCTCCAGCTGTAAATCCTTACTGGACTTTGATCATACAAATAAATTATCATGTTGGCACATAGAAAAAAGAAATTCCTTGGTGGGTTCACTAGAGTAGGATCAGATATATCGTATTTCCATAAGCAAACAGAGTAGACCCAGATCAGACACCTCTAACAAGAGCTGTCTGAATTAGGTCTACTCTGTTCGCAAAAGTGACATAAGGTGTCTTTATGAGGTAAAGAATTAAATAAAAAAAATAATCATGCCAGATGTTACTGCATAAGATAATATAAAAATAAAACAAAATTTAATACAACTGCTGACATTGTTTTTACCAACCATTTTTTTGTCGTGTGTGTCATTTTGACATTTTTTTCTTGATGATCACAAAAAAAATTCAATTGGATTTCAAATTTACTACACTCTACACTTATTAAAACAGTTCTAATATGTAAAATGTGGCTAGAACATCGGAATGTTTTATGAATGCAAAAGCTATATGCAATAGCTATACTATGTTTACATAAATCTTGTGGTAAGGCTAAATATGGCATGTTCAGCTAAAACTAGAACGCATTCTATTAATATAGAGAGCAAACAGAATTGTGCTGATAGCTATACACTTATGTGCAAGCTGTTGTCCAACTTTAATGGGCTACAATATTTAGAATTTCTTGTCAGTCCCAATAAAAACCAAGGCAGCTGGAGGCATTACATTTTGGGCTAATGAAGTGGATTGCACTATCAATTCACTATCTATTTAGTGAAACAAAGGCACTGAACAATGGAGGGGTAACTCCCAATCTGATCTGTGTCATTGTTTTTGCATTTTCAAAAACAGGGTTGCTCATATGACCACAATAAGTTTTCTCATTACAATAACATATATGACACAAATATAACTTTTTAGCAGGTCTAGATCGCTAGCAATTTAATCAATTTTGCGTGCGCAGGAAACAATATACAAATACATAGTTATACATACTTCCACTATCACTAAAAATGACTGCAAAATAAATTGAGCTGAGAAATGTCATTTCCAACAGTGTTACATTTTGACAAGTGTAAACTAAGATTAGCCTGTGCAGCCTACTTTTAAGCTTTGAAACTCCAAATGCTGTTCATTCAGTAGCCTAATAGTCATAAAATATTCAAGTGACAAGAAAAGGCTCTGATCAGACTGTGTTTTTGCAGGCTGATCTGAGTCTTTGCTGGTAGCACATGCCACATTGTTGACAATTTCATGTAATTGCTCAAATTCACTGTCATGATCATTCAATAATATGAATTGGATTGCTTTCAGGGAAGATATTTCTTTTACAGCTATTCTCAAGACCTATCTCATCTATGTTATATGACTTTTTCCATTAGCATGGAATTTGTCTAGCTTATAAATCTTAAAACACCAACAATTGTTGGCATTTTAACATTTATGAACAGAATAAATGAATATAATTTAAAAATGAAGATTCTCCCGATTCTGGCTATTTAGCATGAGCAGCCTAAATTTCATGTTTGGTCGAGTTTCAAAGATGGAAAAAGTTGTATAGTATTGGAGCTTGATCACACTTGCATTAAAACAAATATATTTGACATACAAAGGACATAATCTTTTCATTAATGATCATAAAAGGCAAATCTATATAAGAATTTTACTGTAAATGCAAAACACCATTCTTCTCTATCATTTTAAATATACTCATGCTTCAAAGTTTCAATGGGATGATGCTCAAGTATGTTAAAGATTTAAAATGAACCATTTTCATTATTTTAATACATCTTGCTCTTACAAAATTTACATAACAATACCAATAACTTCAAGGAAAGTTGTGATAGTTGTTGTATGCAAAATGAAGTGTCATTGGCAAAATTGCCATTACATGTATCTTGAATGTTAAATTATTTTGATTACATGCCTGATACTTTTGCTAAGAATTACACTGCCTTGGTGTTTTGGTTCAAGCACTGTCTGTTAAACAGTACTTGCACTTAGGGGCTGCACTGATAATTTCAGAGGGTGTTTACAGGTATCTAGCCGGAGCTGGGAGTTCACAATGTCTCAAGATGTCCACATGCCCAGTTAGTGGAGACAACCCTGATGGTCCTAACCCCAGGTTTCTGCGACTTCTTTGACCATTGTTAAGTTGCAGGGGGTTCATGACTAATCGGTTTTGAATATTGTCAAGAACCGCCCTGTTATGTATAATATGTGAGTGAGTTGTGCACAAGCGCAGGTAATATATAGTATTTAAGAGCAGAATAGAATAATTGGGTGAAAGTGCACAATCCAGCTCCGGCCTGATACCTGCAAACCCTCATCTGAAACAGGTATTTCGTCGCTTCAGTGCTATAGTGTTCTAAGTGACATTTTGGTCAAAAATGAGTTATGCATACCGTTTAAAAGGGGATCAAATGTTCTATCTACTGAAGAAGGTTTCATTTGCCTATATCTTCTCCCAGTAAGCTTAAAATCGCTGTGCTTTTCTGTACAATCTACAAAAAGACAATTTCGTTCAGTGCTATAGTGTTCTGAGTGATTTTCATCCAATGGTCAATGATGATTATGTCACGTGACTAGGTGAGTTCAGTGTCATACTTTTCTATCTACATAAAGTCACTTCCCTTGGAGAAATTGCTAAAATTGCAGTAACCTCCCTTACTGTATTCAAATTTCCTGAATTGAAGCGGTTTGTTGGTCTTATGATGAACTAATGGCTATATCGGCTACTTTTAGGTCCAAATAATCCGCTCAGTCAAAAATATAACACAAATTGATCCCTGGATAGACTAATAAGCTGTGGAAACAGATTGTCTCCCTTGCACATATCTAAACTGCTTTAATTGAAGTAATTTGTCGATGTTATTACAAATCAATGGTCAATTATGCTACTTTTAGGTCCAAATAATCAGTTCAGTCTAAACAATTATACAAAGTGACCCCATTGACAGAAAAATGAACTGCAGAAGCAGATTACCTCCCTTGCATAAATTTTAATGGCATAATCAGTGCGGTTTGTTACTGTTATGCCAAAGAAATGGCTAAATCTGCTACTTTTAGGTACCAATAATCATTTCTATTCAGACAAGTATATGAATTGACTCCATAAAAAGAATAATAAGCTGTAGGAAAATAAAGAACACTATAGCACTGAACGCAGAAGGCCATTTTAAGGGCATAATGTTCTATCTACAAACTGTAAAATGCCCGTAAATTCCATATTACTGTAAAAATTTCTTCAAACCAAGGATGCTTAAATTTTCAAACTCATTTTTCTCAAAACTTGTGCAAAGGTAGATAGAACACTATAGCACTGAAGCGACGATTTGGCTTAATGTCAATTATAGTCTGTATCACATGTTGTGGTCATTTTTTATCTCTTTTTTTTCTCAAAATTTGGCATATCCCTAAAATTGATCCAAGTATCCCGTATCCATTTAAATATTTACAATAATATCCCTTTAATTTTTGGCCATTATCCCTGTATCCCTAAAAACCCTTCCAGGGCCTCAGTATTGCAGCATTCATTTGCCATTAAGACCTTTGTTTTGTCTATTTTTGATTGGCCGCTTAATACAAGGTTTACTGTTGTTATTTTTTCCTCTTGTCAAAATATATTATGTCAAGGAACTGTAATCATGACCTCATTCTGTGTACAGGATCGCAGGGAAAATGACTTGGAAAATTTCAACATTCAAATTAGATTTGATGTACATGTATTTGATTAGATTATAAGATAATGTAGAATAGAGAATTCATATGTAGACAAATTAGATGCTAGAAACCTTTAGATTTTATTTTTTAAGAATATCAACTGAGTTTTTAATAGATCAAAATAGATTTTTACCATTCCTCTCTTAAACAGTTTCACAATATTTTATAACATGTTTTTAATCGCAGTGCGACAAGAAGTCAAACGTATAGACAACTCAGCCAGTAGTAGTACATAAACTAGAATAAGCAATAAAACGTGACTTATAATGTCTTTTATGAAGTTTAGGTAACAAGTATAACGTTAGAAGATTGTAATGATCCTCATCAACAAGCACACTTAACTTAGCAGCCATATAGCACCCGATGTCTATCAACGACATATCTCTCAAATGCTGTTGAAGTTAATTAACTGGGGTTGACCTGCTTTCGTGATGTCTATTTCTGAAAAAAAGATTAGGAAATACTGTTCGAGTTTTTAAAAGCAGTCCGTGTGCGAGCCATGTACACCTAGTTTTCAAATTAAGCTGTATTTTAATACGTTTGTAGGACAGTCTGTGGTATTAACCATTGGGAACACAGTTTTCTAGCAGGTGCGCTGAATATTACAATTAAAGATTGTTTCTGATTTGTCAATAATTTAAGTCAAAGGCAAATACAGTCGGCCAGCCGTTGAAAAAAGTGCTGCTATTGTTTGGTGTGACATAGGTTGTAAGGGGTGATTTAGATATATGTGTGCTCTTTGTGGAAGCTTGTGTTTTAGTGCTTGATACCACTAGATGACCTACAGTAAAACCTGTGTAAAACGGCCACTCTCAAAAAAACCAAAAATTGGTTTTCAATACCAATTATCGCTTAATGCAGGTCAAAATTATTGCAGAATGACCCAAGGGGGTCCAAGGGGAGCATTCTGCAATACTTTCGACCTTCATTAAGCTATCATTTGTCATTACGATCTTTGTATTGTCTATTTTTGAGTGGCCGTTTTACACAAGTGTCATTGTATAAAAAACAATATTAAAGCTGCATAATCTGTAACTTTTGATATTTTCATTTTAAAAATAATGTTTCTATTTTTCAAGAACAAAGTAAAAATACTAAAATTCAGGTATACATTTTACCTTTTTCGTAATAATTAACAAATTATTAGTGCCAAAACAACAGCATTTATGTTAAAAATTAACTGTCTAGAATTATTGGAGGGACGCAAATAATTACAAACAAGAGAAAATACGCCTGTTTTTATAAGATAATTCACTTTTCCATGCAGTTTTCAGCTGTAGAAATTAGATTTATTGTGACAACATAACTTTATTCTACTTTTACAAATGATTTAAAAAGAAAATATTTTTTTTCGAAAAATGTTCATAGTTACAGAGTATGCAGCTTTAAATCATTGAGTAGGAATTAATAATATAAAAGTTTTCACAGAACAATAATAATAATAATGTAAATAAATATAATTATTATTGAATTATAATACAGGTAATGCCATCTTGATGTTTTGGCCTTGAATTGTTTTTCATCCCATTTGCAGAATTTTTGTTCAGACAGACCTGCAAGGTAAGCTATTTTTAGCTTATGTTACATGTTTGAAGGCTTTGAGTAAAATGCATATGTTTAACTAATTATTACTTAAGAACTCCATAGCTCCAAATAATGGAAAAATAGACGTGACTTTCTGGATAACAGAACCATCTCTCTCCCAAAACATATGTTGTAGGTACTCTGAGAACCGTCTCTAGGCGGTTCAAATGAGTGCATATAACATATGCATTGAAAGAGACATGAAGAACGGTATTCAAAAATGCATTCTCTTCTCTGGGGTCCTGGAACTATTTTCTCAGACTAGATAGCTAAGATGCTTTTGTTATAATCAGGAAATGATTTTGAGTTCACGGTCATGATATAATGGTCGGAATTCATGCCAGATGACATGTTTACATATTCCAGCATAAGTGACACAATCTTATGATTAGAATGTTTACGTTGGTTTGGGCAGTTGGCTTAATTCCTGGGAATGGGGGAGGCATTCATATCAGAATATGTAGAGGGTGTCATTAGGATCCTGGGACCCCCTACCCCTTTCCAGACACTATTGAGGAGGGTCTGGATTGGGGGTCTGGTATTCACTATTCATTAAAAATTTAGCCCATTAAAATTTTGGGTTATTCATTAAAATAAGACCAATTATTCATTAAAAGTAAGAAAGGTGGCAAAGAAACTGATTATTCACTATTTATTAATTTCTTTCTTCAAGTCATTAAAAGATAGGGTTATTCATTAATTTTTAGGCCCTCATTATTCACTATTCATTTTTTGTCTCATTATTCACTATTCATTATAAAAAGGGACATTACTCACTAATCATTATACCCCATCCTTACCCTCATTGATGACAATTTACAGACAAAGAAAGAAAAAACAAAAATATAACACATCGTAGAGCTTTTGGTCTCATAAGAACCCTGATGAGCATTTCTAAAGCCATCCACGTCACCTTTTAGTCATCTACAGTGTTATCTTAGTGTATCCTATAAGATTGTTATATCTCATTATTTTTATGACAACAAAGCTCTATATTATGCGATTGTGTCATCTTTGTAATAATAATTAAGCATCAAAAGTAAGCTACTTTGACCTGGAAATGCCATAGTCACACTCTACTGACCAACCAACGGCACCGTGAGGAAGAGACAAAGAACAACAACAGCCACTTGTCATCAAGAAGACAATTTGAGTAAAGAAACCAGCTCTCTCTTCCTCAGCAAGATGATTGCAAAACTAGAAAGGACACCGTTTACTGCACAGCAGCAATGGACCGAACACACAAAAATACACAAACAATGGGAGCAACAATAATAAATCAACAACAACAGAATCACCGGCTTAGATTGGCGGGCGCTTATAAATGAGCCGCAACGAGATATCCAACAATGTGGTGTGTGCGACCAGCAAAGCCTCAGATCAGCCTGCGCATATGCGCAGTCTGATCAGAGCCATTGCTCGTCGCTTGAATATTCTATGAGTGTTAAGCTACTTACCGAACATCATTTTGAGTTACTAAGCTTAAAAGGAGGCTGCACAGGCTGGTCTGAGTCTACACTTGTCAAAATGCCACATTGTTGGAAATCACATGTCACGGCTTAAATACAAAATCATGTTACATAACGCTGGAATCCGTTATATTGTTGATTGCCCTTGTGCAGCTGGAATGCAGATGCACCATTTCCAATACTTTCAAGAATGAGCTGACAACATGTTTAAACAAGACAAATTCGACAAATTTATATCCCCCGACGAAGGGTTATTTAAGAGAAACATGTAAATCACAAAACAAATCCCATTTATCTAGCCCTTACTTCACCTTCAGTATCATTTAGATCATAAAAAAACGAGTGTCAAGTATGTTTTTGTGCTTAGTACAATAAAAAAAAGTATACTTACATCTGCACAATTTAAATATCTGACCTTTAAACCCGACCCCAGAGGTCAAGGGTGTGTGTAAATTCAAAGTGTTACCTTGCATGTAGCTCCACTTCTTCCACTTAAATTTGATATGCAACATGACCACTTTTAGAAAAGAAAGCAAAACGACCTTTTGACCCCACCCCAGGGGTCGCTGGTGTGTGTAAAGACAGCATATTTGCTTTCATGGTGCTCTGTGCTCAATTCCCTTTAATTTGATATGCAACATGACTACTTTCAGAAAAATATATAGTTTGACCTTTTGACCCCACCCCCTGGGCCAAGGGTGTGTCTGTGGGCAAAATATTTGCTACCATGTTGCTGCCAGCGTCGTCAGCTTTAATTTGATATGCAACATGACCATATTCTGAAAGAAAAATTTGGCCTCGGCCCCGCCCCCCCCTAGTCCACCCAACGGACTCGGACCCAGGCCTTCAAACTTAAATCCCGTTTGATATGTTTCATATCTATTGCTGCGCTGCCTGCATGCAAAATTTCAGAAAAAATATTTACAATTGCCTTAGTTATTGCAAAATTAAAATATTTGACCTTTGACCCCTTAGGTAGGGTCAAAGGCGGTGGGGTAAAACTTTGACACTGCCATGCTTAGCTACAGGCACTTGGCAATCATGGTCTATAGTGAGAAGTTGTTAAATATAAAAGCTTTGATGAAAAATGAAGATCATCACACAAAAAAGCTAATATAGGTTTTGCCTTATAATTGCCTATTCCAAAACAAGGGCAATAACTCAAGTGTTAAGGGGTCGATATAGGATATCGAGAGTCCATAGTACTTATCATTTGTACCAAGAATGAATCAAATCTGATCAATAGGTACTGTGATATGGTTCCGGACAGACAAAAAGTCTGGAGGGACGGGCGGAATGGGCGGACGACGCCAAACCTATATCCCTCCGACTTCGTTATGGGATAAAAACGTTGATTCAAATGTTGTCCCATTTTACGCGGCTGTATCCTTTCAAGAGTGATCTGTCAATCGATGTAACAGTTAGGTTAGATTTTTTATCTCTTCGGCCAAGAACTTTTTGAAGTTCCTTTGTATATCATACCAAACCTGCATGAAGTGAAATGTGTTTGATCCTATATTTTGTCATTTCTAAGTCATACTTTGACAACAACTTCACCCAACAATGTAAACAGTCTGTTTGCACAAATGTGCAGGTGCTGATTTGCTGTTATTCTCAAAGCACCAATCAACGTCTTGTTTGAAAAATAATTATTCATTTTCCTGAGAAATAAGGTTCCGACGTTAAAAAACTTTTTCCTGCTCGACTCAACTGAGCATGAAATTCCAAATACTCATAAAATGACAAATGCTGAATAATTAGGATACTTCTTGCTTAAACTCTCAGATGGTGTATTTGTCCTGCTAATATAGGAATCAAATATGGGGTTTTATGCATTAACATTTGTCAGATCCCGAGGGAGATGTTAAAAACCTCGGACAAGAACATCTCCCGGGGTGATAATGCATTGAAAAACATAGTTAGATCGTTATTATTGCATGTGATATATTCGCCTAAATGTACCAAAGGTATAGCACTATACAATTGATGCATTCTTTTGAGGCTAACGTCAGGATTTGTCAACCCAAGAACATGGTCAAGATCTATAAAAGACCTCCTGATTGGTTGAAACTAGCTGCTCACTGGTTGTGACAGATCTTGATGTTTACTGGTGATGAACTAAATTTAGCCCAGGACAGGTAGACATCAAGAGTTGTCAATGTTGCCAGACAACTAAAAATAGATATTGGTCACAAGAAAGGTTAAAATAGGCTATTCATCTGTATATTTCACAGGTCATATGTTTGAAATTATGAATTTGATTACTTTATGACAACAGTAATTTTAAGAAAAAAATGAAATTCTTTTGCACATCTCATAAGAGTTTTCAGAAACTTGAAAAGCAACTGGTGAAATAATCTTATTTTCAGTGCACTATGAACACCTGACTTGAGTAAATTTATGAAAAGACTTGATATAGAATTAGGAAAAGAGAGACAATTTCATAAAACAAAACATTTTTTGCATTCTTTTTCGGTTAACATCAGGATTATTAGTCAACCCTAAGGACATGTCATCTACGGATTCGCTGTCGTAAAATGTAGTACCATTGTATTATACTGGTATCGAAACGTCCGGCCACTGCAGTTAAACCTACAGTTTGTGTGAAGTTGACCGAGTTGTCCCAATATGATTTTGATTGTATCGATTCCTGATCTTTGCCTTCTTACTTTGAACTTTGACGAATTCTATTCATGTTTCCATTCATCCTCGGTAACCCAGGCGTAACCCATTCCGTTACACTGCATTCATCACCCCTGGGGTAACTCGCTTAAGTTTCCTCGTTATCACGTGATATAAATGAGGCTTTCTGATTGATGATCTCAGTATTTCCATGAGAAAATTTATTCTATTTTAATCGTGCGCCCAAGTCATAGTTCTATTTTTATTTTGGGGATATCCAATCATATCGCTCGTTACAAATCTAGCTTGGTAAGACTTCCATCAGTTCACGCGCTGTGATAATGACATTTCTACCGCATTTATAGTCTGTTTGCATAAACCTTTATGCAAAATAAACGCTTTTGAAAGCTCAATGCATGCAGTCTGATCAGTCATCGGTAGCCTCACTATGAAGCTATCGATCATCCAAAAAGCGTAGAACGCGACAGGCTGATCTGAGTCTACCCTTGGTGCACATAATATCATCAGTGGTAGATTGTAGAAATTTGGGTACGATGAGGGAAAAATGTGTATGTGTGTTTGCTTTTTCCGTAAATATGCTGATAAGAATCTGCTACATTTTCATAATTGAATGAAGCAGAGTGCATTGCCAATCATGAATTTTAATCGAGGGGTTGCGGTTTCGAGCTTTGCCGGAGGCACTGCGTTGTGTCCTTAAGCAAGACAATTAATCCTCTGCTTTGTCCTGGTTCAATCCAAGAAGACCCGTCCCGGCATGACTGAAAAAATGTTGACTGGGGCGTAAAGAATCAAATCTAACAAGCAAAACAAATTTTAATCCCAGCTAATTGGCTCGATAGATAAATTTGGAGAAAACGGACTATAATATCTAACTCTTTTATTTGATTGGATGAAACAGATAACAGATAACATGGGATTGCGTCATACGACTTCAATGCGCGCGTTCAAATGTTTGTGGCCGTTTTCAAGTTTATAATCTTGTTTAGTTTATGGATACGTCTGTAACATGTCTTTCCTGGTCATCTACTCCCAATGACTGATAGCGCACTTTACTTATCTACATTTGCGATTATTCTGTAATCAGGTGATGGCCTTGAATATCTTGCAGGATGACAAAATTATATTGGTTTTTCCTCTCGAGCTATTTTAAGTAACGAAAAAATACAATATCACCTCCACATAAAAGAGTAGCAATCATATTACCAACATGTTGATTGGCTACTGAGGTACTCCCCGCTGATATGAATATTCATAGGAAACGACGGTTTTATAGTGAGATGTCCCAGGGGTGATGAAAGGAGTGAAACGGAATGTTTCACCCCTGGGAAAACGAGGATGGTTTCCATTTATTTCTGGCAAAGTAACCAGGAACGAGTGTATTTTAGGTACCGACAGCACATGATTGCCTTGTTAATACATGGCGTTCATCATACACTGGTAAATGTATACGTCGAATACTTAAAAATGATCTAATTCTTTAGTCCTTTAGGCGTATGGCATGTTTTTCTATAAAGTATTAACACCAATATCTACCACTTCCGGTCTATGATGTACCGGCAAAACGCGTCAATACCACCAAATCGACGTATACATTTACCAGTGTGATATCGGGAATGCGAAGAACAACATGCTAATTTAAACTGCGAGGGTGCACAGGCTGGTTTGCACTGTTGAGGTTTGTCTAGAATAAAAACAAACAGGTTTTATAAAGACAAAGCTTATCTAATGGAGCCCAGCAGGCAAATGGTGTCAAAACAACGTCGATGCGACGGCATGACATCATATAGACGTTAATACGACGTTGTTTCAAGGATTGTACGCGTAAGATCCTTGTCGCATGACCAGACTCGTGTTCGTATTTCCTGCGTAAGTTCCGCTGCTGTCGTCCTTTTTTCTTTTGATACACCCAGAATTATCTTCGCTCATGTCTACTGGCATAAAAATGCACAAACACTGATGGACTTTGTCAGGGGAAAAAGACATACCTTCATGAAGAATTCCCTGCTTAAATGATCTACAACGTGAGTAAATCGCTTCTCGCAAAATAGCATATATATATTTATTAACCGATGCGATATTTATTTGGAGGTAGGATTTATAGAGAGTGAACTTGTGTTCTGTAATTGTATTACAGCAAATACGGTTTAAAAGAACTCACTTGTTCGGCACGAGAAATTCATGGAATTTCCTTAGTTTAGCTCATGTTAGGTCAAGAAACTCGTGATTTAAGTGCAATGATTGTTCAGCAAGGGTATAAATCATCATTTATGATTTTGTATGGTCATTCGAGGCTAGACAGACCAAATGAGAAATTCTGTTCGGTTTATGTGCGATTACCCACCCTCATGGTTCGAAAAATGTTTGGTTATGTAGACTTGAAAGTTAGATAGCAAAACGTTTTAAGATATTCCACGAATTTTTGTCTTTATATGATATTTGATTGGTTATCAGTTTCTTTCAGATAGGCTGTAAAATTGAGAAATTGGTTTTATGGATGAGTTGATGCACAATGTGTTTTGAACCTTGAGCTACTTCCTAAGCAAGGAACTACATTTGGACCGAAGGATGCTGGCTGGCTGTACATTTTTTGTAATGAAATTTTGTCTTATGAATAAAGAGAAAGTGCTCAGGTCTGTGCTTGCCATCACACACGTATATGTTGTTACGTTTTGATATCTTATGCTTTAAGATATAGTACAAAGAAGTATAGACGGTTATGATGTACACGAAAAACGCTAAATACTGATGTTGCGGCATATAGGCGTGTACATCATAACAGTTGGTAATTCTATGTAGTGTATCTGGTTTCCAAAAATTAAGAAGTCTAGGTAATAAATAATTTATGTTTCGTCTGGATGAAATGAAAGATAACATAAAAACGTGTTAATTAACCCATTTAAGCCTAGCGTCTTTTTTGTGGGATATAGGCAAACAGTGTAAAACCAGATCACACGCCGCAAAACGCGGCGTCTGAGCAGGTTTTCCACTGTTTGCTTACAGAAGTTTCTTTTATAATTTAAATAAAAATGACCAGCAACCCTTAAAAATGAAATGGATGGTCCATTTGATAATAATGGGAAATTCCATTCGGCTTAAAAGGGTTAATAAGAAGGTGGTCAACTTATTTAGAGTTGATGCAAATATGGAGAACTATACATCCCGCCCCCAGCCGGGTACTAAAAACAGAGGCCCTAAATACATCCCCACCCCCCTTTAACTGATTTTAAGAGCTAAAAAGGGTGTATCGTCTCAGAAAATACGTATTTAAGTGTGAGATTTTCTTTTAAAGTTAGAGGAACACTCAGTCTATTGTTCAAATGAGAAACAGCCTAGGTGTGCCTGTTTTTTGCTTGGAAGCTGGGCTTAATAAGTTCTTCCATATAAGTGCCCAAATGGGTATCTCATGTATAAAATGTGTCTTGGGAGAATTTTGAAAGCAAATTCTCAAACCTCACAGCCGACTAAATTTCTTAGATATTTTAAGTAACAATTACCGATAAAACTGATCACCAAATATTGCATTTGAGTATTTTGCATACAATTTAGTGTTGCTATGGAAACTGTAAACCCTAAAATTTGATGTTCAAGTCGCTTCTAAAAAGTAAATATCCAATTGGAATGCTTTATTTTCTAACAGAACACACTTTTATTACTTATGTACAATATAAAAAAGGTTGCAAGAGAAAAACTTCATATCTTTTAGAGAAATTGTTCGAGAAAGATTTAGTACATTTCGTTACAGACAGCATTTTTAAACGCTTAAAATTTGACTACTCATCTTCAGAGACTGTTTCAAACCAGTAAATAAAAAATAAGAACTGTTTTCTTGATGACTGCGTATTCCTGGAGATCAGACTAACCCATGGAAATCAATTATTACAAAATATAAGGAGAAATAAATGAGTAACGGCATTTTCAAATTTGTTCAAATAAACATGAAACACGTCTTGTATTGCATGGTTTATTAATCGTTTTTCATTCAGGTTCACTTTCAATTATGCCATCCTATTTATTTTATTTAAGGCTTAACACATACATATTTATCAACATTAAGTTCAATAAATTAAAAATCACTGGCTAAATGAGCCGTCGCTCTGGATTGCCTATTATTTAGTTATGGACCTTTGAAACTGTTACAAATTCCATTGATTTGGGCCAAGCAAATACCAGTCATCTACACCATGGGTAGATTGTGAATGTTTTTTCTTTAAACTGGTAGGGAACTCATTATTGCATAACAATACGACATGACAGTGCAAAAAAGAGCTAGATTCTATCATGGTAACAGAAGGTATAAACACTGTTCAGACTTCTCCCTTGGTCTGGGTCTATAAATGATTTGCAATGTAGACTATCTAAAATAGTAAATGTGTATGATCAGGAAAAAGCACTATCACAAACTGCAGACAAACCCGTGGCATCATGTGGAAGAGCTACAAAACAATCACGAGACACGGGGAAGACACAAAAGCAAAGCAACTAGCTCTCTCTTCCCCATCAAGATGATTTCAAAACTATAATGGAGACAAAGTAACGCAGAACAAAACATAGAAAAATTACAGAATCCCACAATGGGAGTAACAATCAACAACGAATCAATAACAGAACCACCGCCTTAGAACGGACAGAAAGAGTAGATTACAAAGGTCCTATCTGGTGGGGAAATGGTTAAACCAGTGTGTTTTGGCTGCAATTAGTGAATTCTTATGTGTTTGGTTCATGTTAGTGCGTTGACTATCAGCGACTTGGACCCCAGCCTGTAAAGTGCAGAATTGCAAAGCAGCATATGATAGACCTCCCATAAAACATTTGTGTTCATTTAACTGGATATCGTTCTGTGGTTTTCAGGCATCACATTCAAGCGATTATCCATTTATAGCGTCTGTAATAAACATAATTCCAATCTCTTAGTTGCAGAACATTTGTTGAGGCAACTATTGAGGATTTTGTTCAATATACCATCGATATATCAAGCGAGCCTGTGCATTCGGGCATCTTGCCGGAGCACTGGTAGCCGACGGAGCACTGGTAGCCGACGGGCACATTGTGGCTTGTCGCATTCTGACTTGTGACTTGACATATAATTACTTGTCACTTCGACTTGTCAAGGGCGGAGGGGGCGGGGCAGGGGGTCCAAGTAGCTAGGCTTTCCTCCTTGAGAAGCAATTGGACCCCTTGGGTCCAATTGCTACTCAAAGGAGGTTCGTACCGTCCTCTGTGGAATACGTTGAAAACTAAAATAAAATAAAATAATAATAAAATATTACATAACCTGACCGTGCTTCTTACTTATCACTTGATAAAAACATTTGACACTTTCTCCCCAGGAACCGAGGGAATGATTCCTTTATAAATTGGTTTGTTAGCTAGACTTAATGCTTAACGTATCAGTAAACATTTTTTCAGTCATGTCGGGACGGGTCTTCCTGGGTTGAACCAGTAGTAAGCAGCGGATAAAGTGTCTTGAACAGAGACGTAGAACTAGAACACAGACAAATAATTTTGATGATTTGATACGAAAATAAGCCATTCTTTTCAAACTGCCCATTTAATTAAATAAAGCCGTACTGCTGTCCCAATCATAGATATTGGGGTCTCATCAAACAGTAATTAACAAGTATAACATGAACTAAATATAACAAAAAAGATGTGCCATCTTGGAATGGTCATTGATAAAATTACTTGGGGGGTCGTGGCAAGTCAATATAGCATGGACTTTTGCCATTTGACCAAATTAACATTCTGGCCACAGACTCAATGACGGCTCTAAAATAAAGGTTAAATCGGTGGGTTGGCGCCTGATACTTATCTGTAGCTGGGCCCACCATGGCTCAACTTAAGGTTTCCTTTATCTCTGATTATCTTTGAGTCGTTGGCCCTTTTCCTTGTTTCATCATAGTGTGTGTTAATTTGATAAAACTGTTTCTCCATTATGATACATTGCAATGGTAAGGAAGCCTCCATACGAGCTTAACATTTTTGTTCTTCAAAAACAACAGAATCTAGGGCGAAGATTTGGTACCAGTAAAATGCATTTAAGCCCCACAGTTGCATAGGCAGCTGTCCGTTCTAAGGTGGTGGTTCTGTTGTTGTTGACTTGTTGTTGATTGTTACTCCTATTATGGGATTCTGTAATTGTTTTATGTTTTGTTGTACGTAACTTTATGTCCATTCTAGTATTGCAATCATCTTGGTGGGGAAGAGAGAGCTGATTACTTTGCTTAGTTTGTCTTCCTGGTGTCTCGTGAGTGGTGTGTGATTCTTCCTCGCGGTGCCATGGGGTTTTCTGCAGTTTGTAATTGTGGTATTTCTTGGTCATACTAACTCACTATTTCTGCTTGGCATTTGTTATTTTCATCAAAACTAATGTATTTATTCCATTCATGACAGAGTGTCTACGAGGGTGACATACATGTTAATGTGAAATATATATATATATATATATATATATATATATATATATATATATATATATATATATATATATATATATATATATATATATATATATATATATATATATATATATATATATATATATATGAACATAAAATAAAACAGCAAATGGCATATAAATGGAATCAGTGCAATAATTTTGAACTTCCTCAAAAGAATCTATCATTAAAATGAATTGACATTCCGCACACTGAAATTCAATATTCAGAGGACAGACACATACAAACTTTTGAGTAGTTAATTTTGCAAAGAATGCTTTCTTTAGAGATTACACCTAATTCCTGTAATACAGTTTAGAAAATTTGCGATTTAGACACACATTTTGACTTTACAGAGAGTATTAAGTTTAAAAGAATACAATGAAAGTTGTGTTGCTCTGGCGAAACATAAACGTATATAAAACCTGAACGCTTTAAAAACTGCAAGTAGAATTTTGTAATAGTTCAAGTTATTAAAATGCCCAATACTTCAAGTGGAATTCTGTAATGCTTCAAGTTATTTACAGCGAATCCAGGGAGAGATCCATACAAACCATTATGAAATTTTCTTCCAAACCTCTTAATTATCTTCCAATATTCATTTCAAATTCAATGGTTGATAGGAAAGTTGACTCTTAACCTTTGAAAGAACCTTAGAGCTGATTTCATTTCAATCTTCACCAGTAATTGGTTTACAAACGAAGTGTAATAAGTACTTCCCATGTGACCATACAAGGAACCTGTTCGAAATGAAAATATTTGTCCAGGTTCTATTGTGAAGAGGTAATGAACATAGATTTTGATGAAGCTAAGAGGAAACTACCAACAAAACCATTTCTTAAATATTCAAGGGAGTTATCAACCTACCCCTAGCCTAACCAAACTTCATTGTCATATCATCACCTTGTGATAAGTTAAAGAAACACATATTAAAAATGTTTCTATGCTTGCCAATTAGACAAGAGGTTTAGAAGAAACTTTCATAATAGTTGGTATCCATCTCTGTCTAGATAAGCTGTAAAATACCCAATAATACAAATGGAGTTCTGTAGTGTTTCAAGTTATTTAAAATACCCAATATCTTATGACATGACGCGGCATCAATTGAAAGCATACCTGAAAATATTCCTGCACCCTGGCTGGGAATCAAACCCGGTCGCCACAGTACAAGACCAATGCCCTATGCTCTAACCATTGAGCCAAATCATCGACATTCTGACACATTTGTCAGAGATTTATTATATTCTAGAAGCTCTACGAAATCTACATTGTGTAGATATGTAGGGTGAGAGTGCGGGCCCATAACAAATAATACAAGTGGAAATCTGTAATGTTTCAAATCAGTTAAAATACCCAATAATACAATGCTTCAAGTAATATAAAATATAGATTAGATGTTTACGTCAAGGACTTTCGGAACCTGAATTCTATGGTAATTTGGTATATAAATTGAAGAAGATTGTTGGCTCTAATAATTTTTCAGCGCAGTTCATTAAAATAGATTCCCATTATAAAAAGATTGGCTATAACATTAATGTATTGTTTGCTTTCCTCTTAAATTGCACGCCGGTGGGTCGGACTTTAGACTATATGACGGTTCCGACTTAAAGACTTATCTATTGATGAGATTGTAGTGGCCTGATACTTTGGCTGTTTGTCTGACCCACTGGGGTTAACCTTTTGGATTTCTTTTGCTCCGGTATTCAGTTTTGTTTACTGTTGAGTCCTTATCTGCGCTTCATCTCCTTGTTATATCTTGATTTATATGTTCTTGGAGATGATGCAATAATAAGTTAGGGGTCTTTCATGCAAACCAAACATCTATGTGTCTTGAACCACATCTGAATTATGGGTGAGGTTGGGGCCGTGAAACCGGTTTAAGCCCTCAGTAAAATATTTTACTGACCGTTCCAAGGTGGAATTTCTTTTGTGGATCTTTTTTTCTGTCTTGTGTTTGCTAGGCCTTGTGCGCGTCTGTTTAAACGTGCCTTGTGGTCACCTGCTGGAAAAGGGCTGACCTCTTGGCTCTCCTTTGTGGTGTCTAACTGTGAGCTTGTCACTTTCCCATTTGTATCCTGGCTCAGGTGTGGCACTTGATTGTATCGATTCCTGATCTTTGCACCCTTACTTACATTCACAATGTATTCTCCAGGTTATTTAATATTCAAAAGCCATAGATCTATTCCCGCACCAATGATTTTTTTCAGATTTGTACCAAAGTGAACATTGTGATTCTTGATTGTGTGCTTTTGTGAGAGCACCAATCACTATTTCATTCCAATCAATTGTTCAAAACATCAGAAAAGAAATTGTTGTTTTGGTTAGAATCCGTATGAGTTATACGATCATACAGTCGCAATGTAAACTGAAACGATGTTCGAAGCGGCCACTTTTAAATTTCATTTTTTTCTGACTTAGCGCTAATGTTATTAAAATTAATTTTGCCGAAATATGTGCATTTCAATGGACTAAAGTTAAGTGGTGCTTTGAAAGAGTTTTCTATAACTTAACAATTTTGGGGTTCAAAAATGCAAAAATCAAATTTTTGAAGAAAATAAGGGTTTTGAGTGCATTTTTTTCGAATTGTTGTACAGGTGATTTTAAGCCCGTCTTGACGACTTGAAAACACCAAACCTCTGAATTTAAGACCCTCTATGTACACTATAGGAAGAGTTGTGGTTACAAGACTTGTACTATGAACCTTCTGTCTTGAAAATATGGTCAAAATTACTATGTTATTGAAGGATACATAATTCTGCAATAACAAGCTGGATCAAAATTACGTTTTCTTAATGTATAATCTCAATACATGACTGAACGGTACTGCAAGCCGTGTATACTGTATGAGTATTTGCAGAGACAATAAAAGTACCTTGTTTTAGGTACCTTCCGTGCTGTATATATGGTCAAATTGACTATGTAATTTACGTGACATAATGCTGCAATAACAAGATGGATCAGAATTATGTTTGCTTTATGCACATGTTCAATGCATGACTGAACTGTGTTGTAACTCCAAGATCCCTTCCTTCTAAACTGTAGGAACAGTTGCGGAAACAGACAAGAACAAAACTATAAAGTGTGACAGATGGACAGACAGACCGACAGACCAATGTACTTACGTACGGACGGACAAGGCCATACTAAATGCCCTCCTCACTTCGTGGCGGGGGACAAAGAAATAGCATTGTGCCCTTGACCTCAAACCCAGCATTCTGCTGGTTGAAGCAAACATTATAACCAAGATTGTGCCTGCCTGTAAAGTGTCTATGCAAGTTTTAAGAGGATAACGTAACATAGGGCTATACTCAGATCATTCAGCACAATGACTTAACCCTTATGCGCGGATCCAGAAAATTTTGTCAGAGGGGGTCCAACTCCGACAACGTTTTTTTTTTTTTTTTTAGATGGATCCTTATACCACTAAAAGCGAGCCATCATCGGCCAGCCAGTAAAACGCCATTTAATGGCGTTTCGCTGGCTGGCCGATGATGGCCCAACAGCTTTGTGATTTTCAGTGGATCCAGATCAGTATTGCTATGGAATCCTATAGCTTTATGATTTTTCAGGGGGGTCCGGACCCATTCTGGACCCGCGCATGACCCTTTTCCCGCCAGTCAAGACGTTTGTCGTCTGCCCCGTTTGCCTGCTTATGTTCTTAAGTAGACTATATTACAAATAATATGGACCCAGATCAGAGTCTACTTAGTGTTCATAGTGTTAAGTTGCTTCCATGATATAATCTAGTCTGGTGTGCAATTGAATACATACAACAGACGTAAAATGCAGACGGCATTTTCAAGGCAAAACTATTGGCAGGATAAGATTGACGGTCATCCCATCTCTTTGCTATTGCCTAAGCCGCATCAGAAATAATCTGTATATATTATAAATCCCCATGCAAATCTTTAAAATGTGATGAAACCTCGTATGCTCATAATTCTATTACTGACAGTTTTTTCTGGTCGCAAAATAAAGTGAAGCTAAAGTATACATATGCAAGACATGAACAGATATCTCTATTTAACCAATGTTTTTTTTTTTCAAAACATCACTTTACAAACGATTACTTCACGCTCCAGCAGTCAAATCGACACGCCCCGATATATCATAGTTATTCGATGTATTTCCTTGAACATACTGATTTACCTCCGGCGCTGCCTCGGTATCGCCTCGGGAAACCGTACCTCAAAGAAAAAAAATACAAATTGAGAGTCGCCTCATAACGTTGTAGCGAAATATTATCGCCATAGAACTTGGGACCCTACATCGGGTATACTTTTCTAATCAGCTATCTCAACCTGCTTGGCAGTGAGCGCATATGCACCTGTTTGATTGTGTCAATAGCTTGGTTTACATTTTCTCTTGCAATATCTGTGGTACGTTAACGCTTAAAGCGCCAATCACAACTGCAGCAGACGACAAATTTTGCGACATCTTTCCCAATTTTCGTCAAAAATAAGGTATGATATTGCATGAGAATCGTCTGCCAGCAGACGATTCTCATGAAATATCATGCCTTATTTGTTATTTTGAAAAAGCGGCAAAATTTGCAATTGTCGTCTGCTGCAAATTATAGATGGCGCTTTAAGGGTTAAGAACAACATAAGTGTTTGCTTCCTTGTTCTCTGAAGGCTCAATCCGCTTCTCGAATCTTCCATTCTTTTATTAATTACAGAAACAGGTACCAGCGAATTTCAAAATGATGGCGCGGTTCGTGTGGCTACCGGCGCACAAAATATTCCAGGTAAACTCCTTTGAAGTGCGGGTAACCTGTTGTTGGTAAGCAATCGGAACGCCTCTAGCGGCGAGCTCGAGTTACAGAACTCGTAGATTGGCTGATGTCGAACAGTTTACGCATTGTCTATAAAAGGTAACTTCACTCCTGATAGCAACTGAACCAACAGTCTGAATTGTACTTTCACTCTCCACTTGTGCTATCGGGAGTTTCTACGGAAGATACCAGGTCTATACTGTCGGTGAGTGACTGTTTTCATCTTTTTATCAATAATAAGGTAATAATTAATATAAATGCATCTGTTGATGTAATTGTTTAATTGTATTTATCATAGACATTGATCTCGTTTCTGTATCAGTTTGAGAGTTTAAATTTTAATAGTTTGTTGCAATATCGTTCGTGCGATCGTACGAGTGATAATTCCACAAGCTCATAGCTCGTGGAATCATCACTCGTACAGTCGCACACACGACAGGAAGATATAAATGCATATATGTTATGTTTATGTAATAGTTTGATTGTATTTATCATTGGCATTGATCTCCTTTATGTATCAAATTGAGAGTTTGAATTTTAAATAGTCTGTTACAATATCGTTCGTGCGATCGTACGAGTGATAATTCCACGAGCTCATACCTCGTGTAATTATCACTCGTACAGTCGCACAAACGACAGGCAGACATAAATGCATATATGTTATGTTTATGTAATATTTTAATTGTATTTATCATCGGTTTTTATCTCGTTTCTGTATCAGTTTGCGAGTTTGAATTTTAAAATAGTTTGTTGCAATGTCGTTCGTACGATCGTACGAGTGATTATTCCACGAGCTCATCACTCGTACTTTCGCATGAACGACAGACAGATATAAATGCCTACATGATACGGGCGATTATATCTTTTCTTATCTATTTTAGCTATTCAACAAAACATTGCAATACTCTTTTTGATTCGCGTGTTATGAGGTATGTGTATGTATGTGCCACCCACTGGAAGGCTTGCAGAATGCAGGTACAAGGCAATATGACTAATATTGAAATATATATGTGCATTTTCGATGAGTTTTTCACAATCGACAGGGAACTTATTTTGGTGGTTTTGAACAGAATGAAGCCATGTGTATGATCTGTTCGATGTGCATGAAATACGACTTCGCATTTGATCCGGCCTTTTCAGAATATTTCCGTCAACGGTTAGACCCATTAACTAGACCCCCGGAAGTCGCAAAAAGATTTGCACAATGTATGGCATTACCTGTGTATGTTGTATCCAGCGTTCCGCAAAACAGTTGAGGCTCAGATGAGCTTTATAAGGGTCTGTCCCTCAGAGTCTGTCCTATTTTCAACATATTTCTTTGACTCGAGACCTAAGGGCCGCGGGTTCGAGCCCTACCGGCGTCACTGCGTTGTGTCCTTGAGCAAGACACATTAATTCTAGCTTAGTTCTAGTTCAACCAAGGAAAACTCGTTCCGACGTAACTAAAATATTTTTGACAGGGACGTAAAGAATCGAATCCAAACACAATCAACATATTTCAAGAGAAACACTTTCTCGGAGGTTTGCAAACCAACCTACTCAGCTACAGCGACTTGTTTAACCGTTAAACATTGAATTTAGTTAAACAATATAATACTATTTTGGTAGTGAATAAAAATGGTGCTGATCTCTCTGAGCGCATGCGCACCTGTTGTTCGCATATTCCTTAACCCTGCTTTTCTCATGCTGCGGCTTTTATAGACATCAAAAGTGCATACTTGAGATATATCATGAGAAAATATCATTTTCTCCTCAAAAAATATATGCGCTGCTTATATGTCTAGAAATAGGTCTGAACCGTCAGCTGGTTCAACAGGCGCGTAGCGAGGCGGGGGTCGGAGGTAAGGAAGCCTCGAGGCGACAAACAGGGATTTTGTTGCTTGCGAACAACAAATGCACAGACCAGCCTGTGCACCCGCGCAGTCTGATCAGCGCTTCTATAATTCGCTATCTACTAGGTCAGATATTTCTTAACCCTTAATGCGCCAATCACAACAAAAGTCGTCTGCTTTTCTCATCTGCTGAAATGTTTAAGAAGCCTCTATGGCAAACAGTGTGGACCCAGATCATACTGCTCCAGTCTGTTCTGGGTCCACGCTGTTTGCTTCTATACTTAATTCGTCAGTATTGTTAGGCAATTATTTGCAGCAGACGACTTCAGCAGACGACATTTTCAGATGCATTTTTTTTCTTGGCGCTTTAAGGGTTAATTACCCCTTTTGATTGGCTCCTCTGGCTACGCCCCTGTTAGATATGTTGTGCGAACAGTGAATGCTTTGACTGGATCACTCTATGTGCCATATCACCTTTTGCAATCTATCCTTTGTAGACTAAATGGAATTTCGATACGATTACGTGTGGGTGCTCCGTTGTATTTTTAAGGGTTTCCAAACAATAATGTATCTTTTTCTCTGGAGATCGATGTTGTCTTCCATATTCGTGTAGCAAACAGTGCAGACCATTATAAAATTCCGCATTTTGTAGCATTTCATCTGGGTCTTCACTGTTTACAAAGGTTTCTAGACTATCAAAGGGTTAACATCAAACCTATTTTAGTTGGGAAACGTATTAGTGAGGACATTGTCCTTCCGTAACGCATGTCTTCTTAGAAGGATATCTCATAAAAGAATTGGGCCTCGTCCGGGCCATAGTTTTGACTACGGGGGACGGATCACGTGATTGATGATGTCATTGTATCAACATTGTGGCAGCGGCCATATTGAAAATTGTCCACTTCCGGATGGTACAATTTCCATAAGGTCTGCGTCTATTTAGGGGTAAGCAAGATATGATTAGTCGCATAAGTCGTACTAATTTGCAGTTGTGTTGGTAACAAATGCACTGTATGCTCTGCAATCACTCCGACACAGAGTCAAATTGTTGTGTCAGTTGAGACAATCGGCTGCTTATGGCCTAGTTAAAATTTGTTTCAAAGTTTAAAAAAAAGACAATCAACGAACTGCTTGGGTCACAAAGTGAAATTATTCAAATTACTGTGCGCTAGCTCGTGGAATGGCTGCTTACTTTTGCAACGTTTGTGTTACAGAGAAAAAAAGCAAAACTACCAAATATGAGGACAATTTCGAAGATGGCTACCTACTTACTGCAACAAATATGACGTCACATGTCACTCGTTCCCTTACACTGTTAAAATATAACGAGCTGTGCATGTATGCTCGACTGAGAGGTTACACCAAAGTTAGTGGCAGTTCAGTTGCCACTAAATGTAGTGTTAAGTTACATTTATTTTATTTTTACATATTTTTATCCTGTATGCCACTAAGCCACCTCTTTGTCTACTGGGTAATTTTGCACTTTTGTTTTCAAAGTCAACGTCAGGAATACCATCAGAGTATTATAGTGTCTTGGACCCAGATCAGGCCCGACCCGTTGTTGGGGCTGATCTGGGTTCAACGTGTTCGCAAAGTTTATCAGAGACGACACTAGTAGATAAAGAGTCAAAAAACCTAACTGGCAAATTTCTTCCCAGTTGGGATGTAGGATAAGGCTTGGCGGTTCATATGAACCATCAGGCCCCAAGGTTATAAAACTTTTTTCATGCTCAACTCAACTGAGCACAAAATTTCAACTGCTTATAAAAACTAAAATACCGACAATGGAGAAGTTTCTTGCTTTAAGTCTCTCATATGTTGTAATTATTATGCTAATAAATGTTAAAATGCCACAATTGTTGGTATTTTAACATTTATGAGCAGAATAAATTTTGCGCTACGCTGAGTTGAGCATGGAAAAAGTTTTATAACCTCGAGGCCTGATGGTTCACATTAAATAGCAAGCCTTAGTTTTTTCTAAAATGGCAACAAAATTTGATAATATCGTTTTACCATCTGCTCATTCCATGGCCTCTTCTGTTCTCCACTGTACTGTGGGTGGGGTGTATCAACGATCTACTCATGTATGTATAACTCTTTGCCTGCTGGTGTTATCTGTAATATGCATGGATCCAGAAAGTTTTGTCGGAGGGGGTCTAGCTCTGACATTTTTTTTTCTTTTAGAGGGACCCTTATACCACTTAAATCAGGCCATGATCGGCCAACCAGTGAAACGCCATTTAAATCGCGTTTCACCGGCTGGCCGATGCTGGCCCAACATTGGTAGCTTTGTGACTTTTCAGGGGATCCAGACCAGTGTTGTTATGGAACCACTATATAGCTTTCCGATTTTCCAGAGGGGGGGGGGTGTCCGAACACCCTGTCCCCCCTCTGGGTCTGCGCATGTGTAGATGACGTTTGCAAACTGTTTGACAATCTGATGGTATTCATGAAAGAACTTTTTTGAAAAATAAAAAAAAAATGAGAAAAAATCAGCAGCCTACTTAAAGCGCTTCCAAAATTACCAAGCATGCAAAGTGTAAGATAGCCATAATATACTACTGTCCTGCCAGCCATGAGTGACAGTGACGTCATGTTTGTATTAAAAGTTATCAGGGACTAATAATCCGCAGGATAGGATTGATACACAAGTGATCTATCGATTCGCATTTGCTCAAGTGGAGTGCACAAGTTTATTTTTACTTAACAATTTTAACACAACACGACGTCACTGTCACTCTTGGCTGGCAGGACAGTAGATCTAGATTCTAAGTAAGATAGTCATAGCTTCTATATTTAAACACTTATCAGAATGAGTCAGAGTGTTTATAGAACGTTTCTACGATTTCGACAATTTATCTATGTAGACTATTGATGAATGATAAGACAGATTAATATGATCAATGCGAAGGCTGCTCTGATTTCTAAGACAGATTCCCAGAAAAAAGGAAAGATGATTATTAGCTTAGCTCTAGACTGGCTCCCTGTCGTATGTTCATTGATTTAATAAGGATGTTCTGACCAAGAGAAATAATCCAAACATTGTTTTCCCATCAGAGTTGTCTTTTCTTTCAGCCCTTAGAACAAACTCAGCCATCATTAGATTGAGAAATCAATGAAAAAAATACTTTTGAGTATGCACAATTTAGTTTGACGATGGGAGCCAGTCTAGCTTAGCTCCTATTCTGTAGTTCCGCAATTACGCATGTGCGTTATGAATATTGTACACATTCAAGTAAAATTAACTGATGTGAAAATCAGGTTTTTCAAACCATAGGGGACTTCAGAGAAGTCCATTTGATGAAAAGGGACGCAATTGATAAGAATCACTGCATGCTTCAATGTGCGTAACTATTACGCCAAACATGTTCGCCTGAGTAAAATGACATTTTGACATAAAAATGCTCCCCTGTTTGAAATAATTCCTATTGTCGCTGTAGTGCGGGATCGTACTAAGTGTCTTGCTCAATGACACAGCACAATTCTTCCGATAAAGCGCGAGCCAGTGACTTTTGATCTCAAGTCGAACAGTCTACCACTGAGCCGCTGGGCCACCGAATATACATGTATAGGTGAAAGGCATTGCATTTTAAACAAAGAATCAGGCGCAAATTCTAGTTGTGCCTTCTGTGAATGCCTTATTAGTGAACTCACAAAGTGTACCGATGTTCCAAATACATTACATTCATTTTCCATGGCAAACCTCAGAGAGCACTAATTAGTGGATATACATTGCTCACTATATCGCCTGTAGGGTACGGCATTCACCATAATTATGTTGTTAATACATGCGGGAGAATCCATGTTACGAAATGATCAACATTTTAGAATATAAAAATAAGCCTGTGCTATTTGCACAGGCTTAATCGAGCCTTCACGTCGGCTCATTTGGTACATTCGATCTCTAGACATACATACTGGCAGACATATAAATCACTTGATTAACCCAATGCGAATGCTGATACGGATATATACAGTCTGGAAATGACAGACGGTCGCTTTCCGCATAGCCCGTCCGTAATATTTCCACGCTATGTACCTGTCTGCTCAACTCATCACAAGCGGTTCTGTCAGTAACGAATCTACCTGTATTTAATTGCATCTTCTGAGAGAATTATGCCGTGCTTTGGCTCTGACTCATAGCAAAGGATTTCCTGAAAGCTTGGGAAATATTTTAGACTGGTACCTGGGTTGAATGCTCTCAAGTTGTTTTCATATTGCATATCTTAAAATATTTTGTACATGTGAGTCTTACATGTTTCATTTATAACCAATAGTAATGCTAAACTCCATCCACTGTGAATAATTATATAAATAAACTTTCACGTCTGTACATAGAACAAAGAAAATACCTGTCAGGTCCACTAGTGTAGGATCATATGAAATCATATTTCTATAAGCAAACAGAGTAGATCCTGATCAGGTAGCTCTTAAATCTATTTTATCTTTTAGTCTCAATGACTAAATATTGATCCAGGTATTCTGACACAAATACTCCTTTGTCGTCTTTTATAGTGTTGTGATTTGGCTTGAAGCATGGTTAACTAATTAACCGTTAATCTTCTAAAAAGTATAAAATAAAAAGAAAAAGTACTCTTTTCGGTAAATACCAAATAGATATATGTCATCTCGTGAGTTGAAAAAATCGAAATTTTCACTCGTGCTGCGCACTCGTGATAGTTCTGATGTTTACAACACACTCGATGAATATATATTTGGTATTCACATCAAAAAAGTAAAATATCCTGTATATACTTTTCGTAATCAATATAGTTTAATGATCATTTAATAGCGGCAAATCTTTATCATTATCGATACTTGAACTCATTTTATTCAATATGTTTATAGTGCCTTTGGTGTTTTTAGTACTTTACCACAGGAAACAGAGAAAAATCCAGAACTTGCAAGAGTACAATGAACCTTTAATATATTCTCGATTGAACACAAGACAGAAACAAGTATAAAAAATCAGAGTTTCAGAGCCAACTAAGTAATAGTTATACCATGGGTTGTCCGCCTGTACGTGAAGATAATCCACGAGCTTAAGCGAGTGGATTATCTTACGTACAGGTGGACAAACATGGTATAACTATTTTATACCACCTACATCAGTGTAGACATTGCACATCACGAGATATTTTGTGCCAAAGTTGGTAAGGGTGGTATAATTGGTGTTGTTTCATTAGCACGTACGTGAAATGTACACTGGCAGATGCGAGACACACCATCTGAGAAAGATGTCAGAACAACGTGTGTATTTGCAATTGCTACTAAATGCTTAAAAAAAATTTGATTCAGTTGTATTTCTCAGGAATACCTTCTTTCAAACACGCCTTGCAAACGCCCTGATGCTCAACCGCTGATGAATTAAAAAAATACCCTAGGAAGAGAATCGAGATTTTGGCGAATGTCATGTAATACCCCATAGATTCCCACGTTTGTGGAATAAGTACGAGGGGATTTGAATCATAATATTTTGGACTTTTATCTAAAAATGGGAGCATAACAACTCTGTGTAAGATTTAAAGTGTTAACGTTCAAAAAAGATAATGTCATTTGTCATCTACGCCATTTTATTACATAATGTGCATTTTCTGGTTTCTGAAAAAAAAATTTTGTTCTTTTCAGTGTAAAAGTTTATATTGATTTTTCCATTTTTGCAAATCTTTCACTCAGGCTCCAAGGTTACAAAACTTTGTTACTGCTCAACTCAACTGAGCATGAGATTTATCATGCTCATAATTGATAAAATGCCAGTTTAAGGCTATAATGGAGAGAATACAGCATATGCGCGTGGTAGTGAAATCGTCATCTTTACCTTTATATAAGAAATATAAAATCGCCCCATTACTATGCATCTTTGAAACATAAGTATTGTCGACCAATTCTATTTGTTCTATTAAATTAAAATGTCATTATTTTTTATGAAATGATATATAAATGATGGTACTTTTATGACCCTTAAATATGATACCAAAGAAAACATGACTGAATTCATGAACTTAGGAGTTAAAAAATTTGAAGGATGAAATTTTTCATCTATACAGTATGAAGTATGAGCGGCGGACTTTTGAAGTACAGTTAAACCTGTGTAATACGGCCACTCAAAATAGACAAAACAAAGATCTTAATGACAAATAGTAGCTTAATGAAGGTCGAAAGTATTGCAGAATGCTCCCCGGAGCATTCTGCAATACTTTTGACCTGCATTAATGTATAATTGGTATTGAAAACCAATTTTCGGTCTTTATGGGAGTGGCCGTTTTACACAGGTTTTACTGTATAGATATAATTGGGAACTGTGGCTTACATTGTATCAACTGTAAACTATGAACTGCTAAAGTGTTAAGAAATGTGAAGTGTGGATTATGAAGAAGGTACTGTGAAGTGGGAAACTTGAAGTTTGAACTGTGAATGGCGATGTCATCACCGGTTTTTAGTGCCAAAATGCATTAAACATAGCCTGGCAAGATTGACCTGAGCCATATGATGATAACCCGAACCTTCGGGAACCAACGTGAAAAGTACGCTTCAGATTGTGACATATATGCATAACTGACAATTCCTCAGTAGCTTAATGGATAACAGTCTCTCGTGAGCATTCAAAATATATGGGATATTAGAAAGCTACATGCATCTGGAGTAGAATTGCACATTTATGTAAAAGGACAAAACTGACCGAATCTACTCATAAACCCGATACCAGCTTCTATGAAATATATAATACTCGTTTTTTATTAGATAAATCCTTTTTTGGACGATACGACATTTTTTTTAAATAATATCATTCAAACATCTTTATTGATTTCACAGCCACGATGTCTTGCATGGAACGTTGCATGTTCATTTTAAGAGCACTCGATTTATTATCTTTTCAAAATATTAGAAACTTTTACAGCGATTTTCATTGTTCAATGCCAAGACTCCAACAGAATTTGGCAAATCATTTTGGAAATTGTTCCAATATACTATTTGATCGGACAGTAACGTCCGATGCTTGTTTAGTTTTATTTATAGAAATCAGTTTTAGAGTGTTTGAAGACATATTCAAAGCAAAACTTATGAAAAAGAAACTCAGCTCTGTAGTGAGCTGCATGAACGTGAGACAACTGTAGAACACGCCAAGATTCGCGGATCTTTGGCAAGTCGCCAAGTGCACCATATTAAACAAGTGATGTAAATATAGTAACATATTAAATAATTGTTCAACAGGCTTATTATATGTAAGGCTTATCGAATTTGATTTTGTTACCTAGCTTTAATTTCTTAATACTATGCAATGTGAACAGATCACTTCTCAAGGGAAAAGCAATCACATTTGTAAATAAGATCTACTGGTGTAGTGGGAAATCTTGATGTACTTTTATGGAAGCTAATAGAGGACATTTTTACAGCGACGTATCACTTGTGATGTATTACTTGTGGTTTTCGGCTATTTTCGGTGCCAATATGAAGCAAGGGTGAACAACGATATAAGCGATTTTGCTCCTCCTACATAAAGATGGTTAAGAAAAATACCATTAAGAAGAGACTGATTTATGTACTTTGTTCATATTTTGAGGTGACATTTTGACTTGTAACTTTTGAAATGTGACTTTCGACTTATCAACAACACTAATGGCAGTTGTGAATAAAACTAAATATCGAGAGAGAAAAAGAAACGTTTTATATGTTTTCAAGGTGTTCAGTCCCTTCCGAAAGCTTAAAAAGTACCTTAAGCCCGTTTCATTTTCCCCTCAATAGACACACGTCACAAGGCAAAATGCCACCTTAAAATATGATCAAATTAAATAAACCGAGCTCATCTAAATGATATGTTTCAAACGATACAATACTGAAGGGGCAAAATCGCTTAACTTGTTGTTCACCATCAGCCATTGCTCCAGATTTGCACAGAAAACAGCCAAAAGCCACAAGTCGCAAGTCATAATTTAAAAATGATAAGTCAAGGTCAAAATGTCCCCTGCCGGCTACCATACACTTAACCAATGGTGACACCATGTTAAAATACACATGCACTTTTAGAATGCTTGCAATAGTTCTATTTCAGTACATTTCACGCGATTATACTATCGTGCCAACCAAGAGTGACAGTGACGTATGTTTTGTTTACAATTGTTAAGTAAAACATTAACTTGTACACATCACTTGAGCTAACGCGAATCGATAGATCACTTGTGTATTAATCCTATCCTAAGGATAGGATTAATACACAAGTGATCTATCGATTATGAGTCCCTGATAACTTTGTAAACAAAACATGACCTCACTGTCACTCTTGGCTGGCAGGACAGTAGTTTTGGTGTAAGCGATAATGATTATAGAGAATTAAAGCATGTGTTAAAGTTTTCAGACTTATGCTTTTTCTACCACTTTGTTTTCTGTAGTTTCTCCTATTGTCTGACTTACTTTGAGAGAAAAAACAGATTTTGAGTTGAGTCTAACTGCAAAATAGAACTGCCACATGCATTCTTGAAGCTAGACTGGCCCCTTTCCTTATTGTTATTGGGTTTTTTTTTCTATCATGTCTCTTAATATTGCCTCTTTAATCCAATCTCACTTGTTAAAGCTGCATACTCTGTAACTATGAACATTTTTCGAAAAATTTTATTTTTTTTTAAATCATTTGTAAAAGTAGAATTAAGCTATGTTTTCACAATAAAAATGATCAGTACAGCTGAAAACTGCATGAAAAAGTGAATTATCTTATCAAATAGGTGTATTTTTCTCTTGTTGTTAATTATTTGCGTTCCTCCAATAATTCTAGACCGTTGAATTTTAACATAAATGCAGTTGTTTTCATAGTGATAACTTGTTAAGATTTACGAAAATGGTAAAATGTTTACCTGAATTTGAGTATTTTTACTGTGTTCTTGAAAAATAAAAACATTATTTTTAAAATTAGAAGATCAAAAGTTACAGACTATGCAGCTTTAACACTGGCTGAACAGCCAGGGAACTTAAGCCTGTAAACTATTTAGAGATGTTCAAGATTTGTGTCCCTTCTTAAGAAGAAATATAATTATAAAAAAAGAAAGATAGGGTCTGAGGCCAGAGTATATTGAAGCTTGCTTTCTGCTTATTCTTAAAAATGTTCGTAATCCTACGGTAGAGCAATTATTATCATATAGCTGATATGAGATATTATTTGGCTTTGGCAAGTTTGAAGATTAAATTTTTATTGCAGAAAAAATTGCTGTTTTGGCGGGAAAAGCGACCCCCAGTTTGAATCTTTTCAATATTCTTAGCTCTACAGAGAAGTTCTGATCTCCTAATTGGCACCAGCTCAGTGGCGGATCCAGAGGATGTTCAGAGGGTTCGCTCGAACCCCCTCCCCGGCCCTCCGTTTTTTAATATCCCGTGGAAATGAAATAATTTGGTCCCACCGAGACCAAATTTTTTCATTTTCATGGGATATTTCATTAAAATGTGATAAAATCAGCAAAAGCGAACCCTCCACCTTTACACGTCTTAACCCCCTTTCCAGAAATCCTGGATCCGCCCCTGCAGCTCTTCATTGGTTTAACCCCTTCTTAGCGACAAATTTATTTGCTATTCTGCGAGAAAAATATATTTTCATTGTATAGCTAAAATGAATTTACCAACTCTGTACAATGAATATATTTGTCATTTTGTTAAGGTGTATGTGCTAGCTCCATTTAGCTGTAGGGAATGTATTACTTGACTTTTCGCTTACTGTAAAGGCGGCGCCTCATGAATACGTAATAAGGACTGGTCAACCTTTGACATAGGTGAAAGCTGAAATTGAGGCGTGGTTTTATTCAAAAGTAACTGTATCATCTTGCGCCATTACCTCAATATAGACGCAAAATACATCATTTAGTCCTTAAAACGCCAGCAAAATAACTGCATCTGAAAATGTCTATGTAACATAGGCAAAGAGGCAAACATTGTGGACCCAGTGATTATGCGCTTTAAGGGTTGATAAATGTGAGTTCAGTGTGAATACGGTTAGGAGTTTCATGAAATGCACGCATGTTTGCTCGGCACAAAAAAAACTTATTAACTCTTTACCAAATTATAAATAAACCCCGATTTCCCTTACTTAGCAGATGAACTAGCCGAACCACGCCCAGATATGAATATTAAAGTTGCCGCCTTTACAGTTAGCGAAAAGTCAAGTAATACAAAATACATGTAGGAATCCTGCGCAATATTGCACAGGTTTCATACTTTTTTCATTTCACAACGTGGTTGGAGACCTTTAAACTTTGGTTTCCCTTTTTAAATTTAAAATCATAAGATTGTCATCTTTGAATAGCAAAGCTTCCAGACCAACATTACTTTAACTGCTCAGGCCGTTGGAATCTGTAGAGATAGATCTATTTTTTACCACGCATTTCGCTCTAGTAGAAAGCTTACATACATATTTGAACAGCAGCCAAATGTCTGCATTTTAGCATAAACTAAAACAGACTCATGTATCTGACATATTGGCATACGATCTAAATATTAAAGCGCACTTTTTGCTCCTTAACCCCTTTCCTTCATGAATATCCATGCTAGGCTCCACCCACTATGAATAATTATAAATAAAATTACATGTTGGTACATTACTTGTCATTTCCACTATTGTAGGATCAGATAGATCTATATCACATTTTAAAAAAGCATACAGAGTAAACCCTAATCAGGCAGCTCTTACAAGAGCTGCCTGATCTGTGTCTGATTTATATGCAAACGCGCGTTAAAGGGCGTCTCTATGAGATAAAGGGTTAAGTAATCAAAGCAAAAAGCTCAGAATTTCGACAATCCTCTTACTTTTATAAGTCAAGTTATACAATCTGACTAGATATCGTTTCTCGCAGAACAAAATATATGTGTAAATAAGAAGTGGGTAAAGTATTTGAAAGTTGGGTACCTGTCATAATGAGGTAAAAGCAGCAATTTCCGCCAAAATTGACAAAATACAATGTACAAAACTGCCCGTTATAGATTTGATATTCTTAACAACTGAATATCTATTACGGATTCAAGAGATATGGCCATTTCGTACATTGTATTTTTATTGTAGAAAAGTCGCAACTGTTAGAGGGAATGTTATTTCCAGTTCTTAAACTGAAGGACAGTTTGACATACTGCACTTATCCTAGATTCTTAATGAATTTACCCCCTTCTCGATTTGTTTCTAGCTTTTCTGTCATAAGTGAATATATTAAGCTTGTATAATTTTATGCCTAAAACGTTAATATTTATTCGATAATACACTCATTCAAGTCTGCTATAAAGATATAAAACGTGAATAATTCACTTTTAACAGAATTACAAATGTAATTATATATTTGTTTTTAACAACATGGAGACCTGTACTTAAGCTAACTTAAAGTTAAAAAACCTAATCAAGGTTTCTTGTTGAATAAGCCTGTGTTTGCCTCTTATAACAAAAACAAAACGGTTTCTTTTTGGATAAATTTCTCATTTATCATGCCAATGCAATTCAGTTGCAGAAATCCGTTTGAGGGTCAGTAAACGACAGAGTAATTTCGTCATTTCGCGAATTTCAAAATTAAAGTAGTTGCGGATATGCTGAAATCATCAACAAGGTCAAGAAAACTATATTTGTAGTGTAATTCAAAATAATGCATCAGGATTGTCACTGGATAGTAATAAGGTTTTAAATTTATAGTTAAATGTGATGCTTGAGCAGTAGCTAAGTCTTGGGCAAGTCTGCACAAACCACAATGCCACCAGGGTATTTGCCATTTGGACACTCGAGGAAGGGATGTAGATGCCATAGTAAGTTGGCAAAAGGGAATCTAGCCCACTTATTAGCTGAACACGTATTATAAAAGTTGTCTTTTTTATTTTGCATTTGTAATAATGATCTGCCTCAATAGTTCTCAGGTGTCAATTTGGATATGACTCTCTGCTTAATGATTCTATGAAATTCTGTTGAAAACTAAATACAACTTCACAAATAGTCTAGATGGGCAAAAATTTTAAGCTTTAACATGTGTTTTGGGTACTCAAAAGAACCGTCTCATTGAGATGGTTCTTTTTGGTACCAACAACGTATGTTTTGGTTCTGATGTTTTGGTTGAGAACTAACAGATGTAATTTTTAATTCTTATCTGGTGGTCTGAAACTCCACGCCGTGATGAATAGTGGCTAAGTCACTTATCAAGGTAGTTTGGACAGATATACCAAACAGATATAAATATTGATTCTAGGTTAGATATTGTTTGTGCATATGTATGTGAGAATTCGTTTCTGAGTGTCTATTTTTCGGCTGATGCCATGGCAACGATAGTTATAATTAATGTTAATGGACTTATGAACTTTGACTCCAACAAACTAAACATAATACACAAGTGGACAAGACAGTATGTTCCAAGCAAATATAAATATGTGTTGAACTCTAAAACCTACAAGTTAAATATGTAATAGAAAAGAAACGCCACTGATTGCTGACTATCAAGGGACTATTTTAAGACGCGGTATTAAATCAGCTATTTTTAGACGCGGATGAGTACAACTTCTACTGCAAGAATGGCTAAGTGTCGGATTCTTGGCATGCTCGTGTGTTGTATCATACAGGTAAAATCGGAGAGAGAACCTTATCTTCTTAGTTATCGTGAAGCAGTGGATGTAGATAGTAATTGGATTACCTTTAGCTTCTGAGTAATTAGGCAGCAAAGAAACTAAGTAAGCATAAAATTTTACCTGTGCAAGCGTTTACTGTAGAGAGGGCTCTTTTCAGGAGAATAGTTAGCAAATATTTATAAGAACACCTTCACAGTCTCTAAGGTTCATGGGCGGATCCAGAGGGGGGGGGGGGGGCAAGGGGTCTGGACCCCCCCCCCCCTGAAAAGTCACAAAAATATAGGGTTTCTTAACAACACTGGTCTAGATCCCCTGAAATTCTCAAAGCTACCAAGCCAGCATTCAATGTGGGCCATCTTTGTCGGCCGAAAATGCCAGGCTTTAGTGGTATTTGGATCCCCCCCCCCCCCCCCCCCGAAAAAAAAAAATAAATAAAGTTGTCAGAGTTTGGCCCCCTCTGGCACAACTTTCTGGATCTGCGCATGTGAGGTTTAAGGTTGGCTACACAAACTCGGAAAATACTAAAAATATGAAACTTGCACATAAATGAACAGTTTTAATATTGTTTACTACCATGTGACTACAAATGCAAAATAGAACTACATGCATTTTAAGAAGTTTATCTTTTAACCATGAAAAATGAATCTGGATTTTGACTGCACGAATGTAAAGAATTGCAAATCTACCTTTAACGGATTCCAGGGATATGACACTATCGTGCATTGTATGGTAAATCTACCTTTCATGGATTCCAGGGATATGGCAATTTCGTACATTGTATTTTATTGTAGAAATATCTTTATTATTTTTACAGCTTTTTTTACCCTGGAGGACATGTTGACAAACTGGCACCAACTCTAAATTACATTACCCCCTTCTGATTCACATTTTTTTTATTCTATGAGAAGCGATATATTATGGTTGTTTAACTTTATGGTGCTTCTCATACAAAAATGTATTTTAATGAGTAGGGGGAAAACAAATTAAGGTTGGTGCCAACTCAGAGACCTGGCCCCGAGGTTATAAAACTTGTTCACTCAACTGGGTATGGAATTTATCATGCTAGTTAATATCAAAATGCCAACAAGTACAACATCTGAGAGCAAGAAAAGTATATATTTTTCACCATTTTTTATTTAATGAGCATTTGAAGTTTTCTTCTCAGTTGAGTTTAGCATGAAAAAAGTTTTATAAACTCTGTGCGTGTTCTCAGTAAAGCTGAAATATTCAAATAAAATGCACGCAAGATAACATAGCTAGCATTCATGCATGTGCCAAGCTATGATTTGTAGCTTTCTGTCGATAAAAACGTATTTGTCAAACCAACAACCTGAATAACTCTCAGTATATACCTATTTTGCAGGTGAAAAGCGCACCATTTAGATCTAAAAATAGAGCAGAAGCGGAAGTGGACAATACTGTGATTCTGAGGCATCTCAGAGCGAGGCTAAGCCTCAAACTCAATACATTTCCAAGATGACACAGAACCGTGCCGGGAAATCCGGCTTAGGATATGAAGTGATGAAAAAAATGGAGGAAGTGAGTGAAACAATTTTTTTTATAATTTTTGAGCTTAATGTTTAAATGATTTCATTTCATACTTCAGGTGTTGTGAGCGAGAAAAGTCAAGATGTCAGAAAAAATGCGTGCAAGTAAGACTGGTCTCGGCTACGAGGTGGAGAAAAAAATGGAAGACGTAAGCAGGATGCTTTATTGTGCATCCCTGCAGCTTTCATAACACATTGCTTTGTGAATCTTTCAGTTCAAGATTAGGCCAAATAAAAAATACATGTGTTTATGGTTACCTGACCCTATCTAAATTACTGGTGAAACTTGGATTTTTTCAGGTTTTCTGGAAAAGATATAATTTTATTCATTTTGAAAGGCGAAATGCCTTTCAAAATACATAAAATTCTTTTTTCGCCAGATAAATATTTAAAAACAAATATGCATGCCTACCCTACCTAAATTTTTCAGACCTGTTACCCGAAACACACATGTTTTTTAATTGGCCTTGTCACTCACGTGACTAATTTGAGAAGAGTCAATTGTTTGAGAAAGCTTTAAACCTCTACCATAATATGTAAGCTAGATATTACTGTTCAAATTGTTTCAGAAGAAAGTGAGTGAGCCAAAGAAAGTCGTCCTCAAAATATTAGCAAAAAAACAAAACAAACAAATAATTATATGACGTCGAGTCTGGGAGTGATATTTCGCCAATATTATCATAATATGTCATTAATAATGTTATGACCACACATTGCATAACACTTTCGGCGGGAACAAGTAACGTCATAACGACGTCCGTGTCAACAACGCAAATTTTCATTGAAATGTGCAAACTTTGAAGGCGATAAAAACACTTGACAATCATTCATTGCGTTCTTTGCTTAGTTTGTCTTCCTGGTGTCTCGTGATTGATTGTTGTGTGGATCTTCCTCGTGGTGCCATGGGTTTGTCTGCATTTTTGTGATTGTGGCATTTCCTGATCATTCTCTCTTACTATTTTTAAAAGATCATATGATAAAGAGAATCTTACAGTCGTGATAATTTCACTTTAAATTTATTTAAAACTCGCCAAAGGCTCGTTTAATAAATTTCGTATGAAATGATCACTCGTGTAAGATCATCTATGTATGAAAATCGATATACCACTGGTGGTTTGCAGATTTTGATAACGTTTTGAAATGACGCTCAAAACAGCGTCGCGTATCAATAGCAAAATACTGATGTTCTTACACCAAAAACCTGATAACAAAGTAATTGTAATGTCATAAGACATATAGAATCTAACACTCAAACTCCTGTATTATTGAACTTATAAAACTGGTTTCGAAAAAAAAAATGATAAAATGCGAAGCAAGCTTCACAATTTATCACTTTTCTACAAAAATCCTTTGATAAATTCAACACGACAAGGGCACTCATGTAAGATCCTCTGTTTATAATAAGCTCATGTTCAGATTTTTCATAGGGAAGTTGACCATTTAAACTTAAAAATACTTTTAGTGTTTAAATTTGAATTTCGAATTGTCAGAGTTTGGGAAATATACCTTACAATAATGATTATGTGAATTTATAGTACTCAAATTTTTCTACTATATAACGTAGGTGACTGGGTAATTTTTAAGCCTACCATGTGTTGCCAAACTTTAAGCTTTCTCAAACATACCATTATTCTCAAACATACTGATTTAACTTACTTTGAAATAACTATTTTGCTACAGGAAGCAAAGATTACCGTTTGTGCAAAAACCTAGATCTATGTTAAAAGACGATCTAGCACTTATTATCATGCTCTCGTGTGATTAATATTCAAGTCTATTTTGGAAGTCCACGTAAAAAAAGGCTTATTAAACAGTCTATAAAGTACTCATTGTGTGCTTACTAGGTCGAATGTGGCGTAGTGTGTGTTGCTTAATAATATGGCAATTAATAAAACAGATTGAAAAGTTTCCCGTAGGTTAATTGCCTTCTTGACGTCAAGTATACTATTTCTTACCATCAATATTAGAGTGGTTAAAGGTATAATGACGCATTGTAAGGCCAGAATTTTTTTATTAGTTGATTTACAAACCCTCCTTCTGTAATTTTCCGGAAAGTAGAAAAAAAATAAAAAATTATTTCAAAAATTATTTTTTTATTTTATCCGCCTACTGTAAATATTATTCGTTTAGTTGAAAAAAAAATAATATATTTTTGAGGCTCTGTCTGTGTAATTTTGAGAGTGACACTCTTAAAAGTGATTGTCCCGTCCAGATTTTTAGGAAAATGATGAAATGAATAGATTTAATACAGGCTGTTGTTGGTTTACCTCACAAGTTTTACTGTTTTTCTGGATCGAGATATCAAAAAAAAAAAAAAAAAAAGCTCTGAAAATGACCAGTTAACTGGTCATTTTCAGAGCTTTTTTTATTTATTTTTTTTCGTCCCCTCGACCCTATATCTGAAAAAAAAATCCTGTAAATCAACTAATATAAAAATTCTGGCCTAATGTCTGGAAAATTCTAGCTGTTCTTGCAGAAATGACTTCCAAAATATCCTGCATTTGTTAGCTTTTACATTACTAAATAATTCTACTAATTTTTTAAGATGATGAATTCTGCCATTGCTTTGATATTAAAATGTTTCATGACTGTTTAACTGGTATGATATACAATACTTTGATATTTGGCTTTGTAAAGAAAAATTAAATTTTTAATTATATAGCATTAAATTTGTATGTTGCAATTTCCGAAAAGGAAACAGACAAATATCTTGATTTTAAAATGTTTGATTTATTCCGATTTTTTTTTTTTTACTATAAACAGTTTTCTAAATTCGAACTGGAATTGCCATCAAAATAGCAAATATTTTGAGACAGAATATTGCAATATCTAACTTTTAATTATCTGCAAATAAACTAGTAGATGACATAGGCATCTTTTTGTTTTCTTAGTAACCATGGCAGAATTTATCTTCTTTAAAAAGCCATTGATAAACCTGTACATGTATATATTGCGATCCAAAGTATTTAAAAGTTACTATCTTATTTCTCAACCAAACATATGTTTTGGATTCTCACATTAGCCATCTTGATGAGTTGGTTCTATGGAGCACTCAAAACACATGATAAAACAAATTAAGAAGAAAAAACACATGATAAAACAGATTAATTAGAAATAGCACTCAAAACACATGATAAAACAGATTAATTAGAAATAGCACTCAGAACACATGATTAAACAGCTTGATTAATAAGAAACAAGTTTGACTCACTGATTTTGTTTTCAAACTAATGTGACTAATGGTATATTCTCAGGTTTGTCAGGCTGTTGTTATCTTTGTCTCATGTTTTCATTACAGCTAAACAATTTTAGTTAAGCTGATCATGTTTGGCTTTCGCAACATTTCTCATTGTTTGAATTGTGTTTGTGAAAAGTTATATATACTAAGAGATTTCTTCAACTTACAGATATATGGCAACTGTCATTCGTTTTAATGCTTGTGACAATCAGTTGAAAGAACAATTAGAATCAACCGGTGATAATAAACATAATTTCATGACCGTTTTTTTTTCAGAAAGAAAAAATGTCCAGGAAATGTCACAATCATACACTCAGACATATCCATGACACAATTACATGTAGACAGAGACACAGAATACTGACAGTCACATGGTATTAGCCCATTTATGGCTAATGGACTTTTCCACTGTTATTAATTGGACCAGTCCATTTCCATTTTAAGGATTTTTGGGTGGTATTTTTATAATTTTTTGTAGTATATTCAGTAAGCAAACAGTGCAGACCCTGATCAGACGACGCGTTTTGCGGCGCCTGGTCTGGGTCTGCACTGTTTGCTTATGCCACCCCTCCCCCCATAAAAAGGATGGTAGGCTTATAAGGGTTAAAAGGCAATTAAAGTAAAGTATATAAAAGGATGATTGCAAAACTGGGAATGACGCTTAAGACTGCACTACAAAATAAGGCCCTCACATGAACCCACACAGAACGATGGAACTTACAATAAATCAACCACAACAGAACCGCCACTTAAGAATGGACATCAGCTTAAGGCACTGGGTGTTGGGAAGGGGCTTAAATTAATTTTAATGGCCACATATTTCCCTAGATTCTGCTGTTTTCAAAACACAAAATTCGTTAAGCTTGATGGGGAGCTTCCGAAGTTATCAAATGTATAAGTTAGTGGAATCAATCAAATCAATTAGAATACTGTGATGAAACAGACTATTTCTCAACTCATAGACAGTTAGAGCTAAAGGCCCCACTCACAGTTTAACCCTAGTGGGTCCAACTGAAAGCATCAGGCTATGACGCACCAATGGAAACAGATTGAGTCTGAAATAGTGAGTATGATAAGGAAATACCAAAATCACAAACTGCAGACATCAGGAAGACAAACTCTCTCTTTTCCATCAAGTTGATTGCAAAGCTAGAATGGACATAAAGTAACGCACAGCAAAACATAGAACAATAACAGAATCCTAAAATGGTGGTTCTGTTGTTGCTGATTTGTTGTTGATTGTTACAATCAGCAACAACAGAACCACCGCTTTAGAACGGGCAGCAGCCTAAGCCTGGACCACAGTCCAAGTTTCTTCCTTCCTAAATGCCAAAAATGTCAAACTTGGAAAAAAGTCATTTTTATGACATATGTACTGTCCAACTCAAATGATGGGGGAGTCTTAGCTGATCCTACACTGTTTATCAACTCTTTGGTTAATGTCGTCGTCGGTTATTGTTTTTAAGAACTAGATAAAAGAAATAAGCCGTTCCGCTAACCTATTGCATATTGAGAGACTATTGCCTACTCAATACACAATATGACAATAGCACATTATAAGATCAATAAGTATACTTAATACCAAAAGTAACTTTACACTGTTAATGTATATACCTTTTCCGGGTAATGGTTTGTGATATATTTATGTTTAAAGTTCGAATCAGCCCAGGCCACCCTACGAATAACAAATTAGAGAGATGTTTTATGCCCCTGCCCTGTTTGAGAACTTTGCAGTGCTTTCAATGGAATTTCCCTTACAATTGTTTGCAATTTTTCTTCCTAACAGATGGGTATTTTTATCAGATTATCTTGTAACATACTCTGGGCAGAGGTCCAGGCAAATCGCTGATTAAAAAGATTTAAATGTGATAAATCTTTTCGAAAGGACTAACGTTTACTATTGTTTTAATTCAAAGGGAGGTCATTTCAATGTAAACGTAATTTAAAATGCTACCAAAAACTTACTTTATGCCAGAGACAAAATGTTTGGCAGTATTTTATGGGCAATCCATGACCCTTAACCCTTAAAGCGCCAAGTAAAAAATGCATCTGAAAAAGTCGTCTGCTGAAGTCGTCTGCTGCAAATAATTGCCTATCATTACTGATGAATTAAGTATAGAAGCAAACAGCCTGGACCCAGAACAGACTGCTCCTATAGGAGCAGTCTGATCTGGATCCACACTGTTTGCCACAGAGGCTTCTTAAACATTTCAGCAGACGAGAAAAGCAGACGACTTTTGTTGCGATTGGCGCTTTAAGGGTTAACATATCGTTTTTGAATCATATGTTTACCTAGAAATTTGCTAGAAAAAGATGATTTTGTGCTTTCAATGAAAGCGTAGATAACTCAAAATAAGATAAGTTTTCCAATGTTGTTCTTCGTGAATTATGCCAGGACAAGAACAGGTGCTCATTGCAGTATTATATTTGGTTAAAATATAAAATAGTAAAGATAGATTCGGTAGTTAAAAGTGTGAAGTTACTTTTGGTTTTAGGTATACAGTTACTATTAAATGATATGATTATGCATAGGGTGAAAATGTTATGACTTCTTGACGACTATTTTAAATATGTGCTAAACTACACTTACAGAAAATGAATGTGTAAAATTATTTGTGTTCTTAATTTCTATATTGCTTCCAGGATGCTTGTTGTTTGTAGAGTAGTTTGTTGTGTTTTTTCACACTGCATTTGAATGGCAAGCCTTGACGCGAGAAAACCTGTCTTCAGGGTTTTCGACAAAGCTAGATTCAAACCAGCCAGCTCAGCTACAGAGAATTGAAATTTTGCTTGAAGCAAGTCCAGATATGCTACTTTCTAATAAGTGGATAACAAAGGTGCTGATCAAATTGCGCGGATGCACAGGCTGGTCTGCGCCTTTGTTGTTTACAAACTCAACGACAGTTGTTTGTTTTTTGCGTAGGGTCCATTTTAATTGAATTACCGAACATTCAGGTAGTAATGTGTAAACTATGTGTATTCGAGTCTCTCAGTTTAAAAATAAAATTTTCAGTACTTATTTTGGTGTGATAATGTCATGCCATAATGTTTGATGGTAGCCTACACGAAAACATAAATATCTTAAATAAGGCCAAATTTCTTTTTTATTAGTTGATTTACAACTGTAATTTTCCGGAAAGTATTTTATTTTTATCTTATCCACAGACTCTAAATATTAGTTGTTTGGTTGAAAAAAAAATTAGACATTTTTGAGGTTCTGTCTGTGTGTTTTTGAGAGTGAAACTGTTAAAAGTGATTGTCTGATCCATACTTTTAGAAAATTTATGAAATATTTGAAGATTTAATACAGACTGTTGGTTTACCTTACTAGTTTTTCTGCTTGTTCTGGAGACATTTTTTGAAAAATACTCTGAAAAGGACCAGTCAACTGGTCATTTTCAGAAAAAAAAATTTCGTCCCCTTAACCTGAAAAAAAATCTCGTACATCAACTAATAAAAACATTCTGGTCTAATTAATGTTATCATTAACTTCTGAACATATTAAACTTTGAAGTGCAGTTTATGTATATCTATCATATAATGTCATATCTGGTTATGATTTATTGCCATACTTTAAATCAATAAACCACTATAGGTTTACATATAAAGAAATGTGATGTAAAGTCGGGAACCCAACTTTGCCTATATATAAACAAGCGATTTTAGAGTAGTTTTAGTGTCATATAATAAATAAATTCTTACATTTGTGATCATTTACAATTGAATTTATTATAATAAATGGAGAAAAAGACACACAAAAAATGGTTGAAGTGCCTCGTTTTTACTCTTTTCCCACATTTGTTTAATAATTCAACTAGACATCCCTTTTTCCAGGGCAAATTTATATCGACTGATTTTTATATTTATCAGTCACCCCTAATATTAACTGAATTATTTCAACATAACCTAATAAACGTTTCCTATCTCACGGCATGTTACCTTTATCAGGTCATGATGACGTTGCACTTTTTGAATGACGTCGCTAATGACGCTGAATCAACACAAAAATCAAAAATTACGTCATAATCGCTAGTTTGAAGAGTGTTCAACAATGGGTAAACTGATAAATAGAATACCAGGTTCGCGTCTTTTGATATCAAGTTTACCAGGCTCGGCTTTGAGAACGCATGTTGAATTGCTCGGCAAGCCTCGCGATGTCAACAAGCGTTCCCAAAGCCTACCTGGTAAACTTGATATCAAAAGACACTCACCTAGTATTCTCTATGTATTTATTTCATAACATTTTTATCAACCAGGCTTTGCAAAATTCATTAAAAAATACCAGCTGTTATTTCAGTTAGTGAAAAGCTTAACGTTAATGAATACTTTATTTTATTAAAAAATTATGGTCCATTAGCAAGTTGTTTTACTGTTGTAAATGTAGTTTGCAAAAACAGCAGGATCAAGGGCGATTTTGTTTTAAAGCCCATCCCCCACCACTTTTAATTTGCCAGTCACCTTGCTGAGGCAGAGAGACCACATCAAGCATTCAGAGATGGGTGACCCTCGGCCCACCAGCAAAATGTCATTTAAGTATTGTTCCACCACCAGGTCGATGATCGCCTACTTTTACTTGGGGCTGATTGCTTAATCCTTAAAGCGCCTAGAAAAAAAATGCATCTTAAAATGTCGTCTATTGAAGTCGTCTGCTGCAAATAATTGCCTAGCATTACTGATGAATTATGTATATAGAAGCAAACAGCGTGGTCCCAGAACAGACTGATCCTATAGGAGCAGTCTGATCTGGGTCCACACTGTTTGCTATAGAGGCTCCTTAAACATTTCAGCAGACGGAATAGCAGACGACTAATGTGCGATTGGCGCATTAAAGGATAAATTTGTATTACTTTCATGTGTGTCATTGTCTGTGTATGGTCTCTCATGTTTCTTTTTCTACAAACAATTGGATGGGCTGGTCTGTAGTTTGTATGTGTGACATTTCCTGATCACACTCGCTTGTTTTAAAATTGGCAAATTGATATCTTTTATATGACAAACAAGTTGATATGTTAGGTTAATTTTGTCATATCTCCTACATATTGTGCTTAGCATGATGTTAGAAAATATACTCTTTTTTGTAGAATTATGACCGTGAAGAAGCATGCGGAACCCCCACACATGTCGTAAACTGGATAAATGGATGCATAGGAGGCGAACATGATCCCATTGTAAGTATTGACTTATGTTCGCCATTGATCAACTCTTTCTTGTGAACCATATGAGGCTATCTAAAATTGCCTTGCACACCGGATAAGGATATCTGAGATTTTATCCTCAGATAGAATATAAGAATCGATCATGTGTGTGTGAGAGTAGGATAGAATAATCTGTCCCCAGGATCATCGTTTGGTATCATGAGCCCTAGTCACCTTAACTTAATTATGTTGTCACTTGTCTTCCAGGGCACGTATGTTCGTGTTTATCCTTCCCATTTGTTTGTATGGGGTATACTCAAATGGATAAAACCAAAAAACTGATCTGGTGTGCAAGAAAAAGTATCTCTGATAAAAACATCTGAGGTTGCAGATGGCAAGCCATATCATGACATATAGTGGTCCTTGGAAGGATATTTTTATCTGCCTTCCATACCATTTATGGATTCCTGCGTAATATTGTAATTGCGAGTTTGGACCAAACATGTGGTTCTATGCTTTAAAGTTCGAAAGGGCCCAACTGAGATGTAAAATCCCACGGGGATAATCATCCCTTGAGGGACTGCTGAACGATAATGCTTTAAAAACATAATGCAATAATATTACAGAGCATCTATGTTGAGAATGCAACAAAGGATCAGAGTTTATCTAGATTAGTTGGTCTTAACCTTTACTTTTTTATCTTCACTATCTAGTCAAGGTTTGTTTACCATCCTTTGTAACAAGGTGCCCTAGAAAATTTATACCTTCTTGCAAGAACAAGACACATGTCTGCAGATAGTTCAGGTTACATTCAGACAATCTATTAATCATTATAAAGAATATCTCCAGGTTTCGTTCAAAACTATGACTATAGATTATAAGATTTTTTCTAACAAATTACTCATATTACCATTAAGCGTTGGTAAGCTGCAGTACTGTTTGAGAAGCCAAACAGCATCTAATTGTATGAATGAAAACTAGTGGACCAACTATGTAAATGCTCAACACATGTGATTCCTCTTAATTTGCTAGATGGCAGACTGATTTCATATTTGTTTTACTAAACAAAATTGCAACATTTAAAATTTTAAACATTTCTTCAGTTCTTGGCGAAGTATAACTATCCACGACTGTTACCTTATTTAGCATATGAAAATTAATGCAAAATATCAATTTGCTATTTTTCTTTCCATCTAGTACACCGTTTGATGCCAATGATGACTTTGATTTTCTTATTATCAGTTCCCTTCCGTATTAACTGCAGCGTTGCACGTTGCCTGATAAACGTTGTCTATCTCACGTCATGTGCCTTATCAGGTCATGATGACGTTGCACTTTTTAAATGACGTCGCCTGTGACACTGAATTGACACAAAAATCAACCATTACGTCATATTCGCTAGTTTGAAGAGTGAATCAGCTTGGTAAGCTGATAAATAGAATACCAGGTTCGCATCTTTTGAATCAAGTTTACCAGGCTTGGCTTTGAGAATGAACGTTGACTCTCTTGGCAAGCCTCGTGATGTCAACAAAAGTTCTCAAAGCCTTGCCTTGTAAACTTGATATCAAAAGACACTCTCCTAGTATTCTCTATTTATTACACTTTCTAAAGGTTTCTCTGTGTGCCTTTACTTTATCTTTATTGATCATAGATGGGGTATCCTCCTTTGTCTTTCTTTAACTCTTAAAGCGCCAAGAAAAAATGCATCTGAAAATGTCATCTTCTGAAGCCGTCTGCTGCAAAAAAATGCCTAACATTACTAACAAATTAAGAAAAGAAGCAAACAGCGTGGACCCAGAACAGACTGCTCCTATAGGAGCAGTCCGATCTGGGCCCATACTGTTTGCCATAGAGGCTTCTTAAACATTTCAACAGACGAGAAAAGCAGACGACTTTTGTTGCAATTGGCACTTTAAGGGTTAAAACGGGTATCATCCTCAAAGTCAATTCCTCATTTAATTGTATCACAATATATCACATTCATGTTTCAATGAACCTATATACCAGACAAGTATGTGCTCTGAGCCCATCCACTGGACTCTATGTTGGAATTCCAAATAGGAGGGGGGTAATTTTGGTATGGGTGTGCGAGCCAGTATTTTGAAACCAACCCCAATCATATACCTGGCCGTTGAAAAAACAGCTTATTCACATATATGATTTCATAGAAAGTTGACCTATTCATAATATACCTTTCTTTGAATTAATATACCCTTTCTCATATACTCTGTCATTTGTAAACAAGTTTACAAATGAGTAAACCGACTTTATGTAAATGTGAAAACAAAGGCTTGACGAGTATTTGAGCGAAAAACTTGTGCTTATACATGGGTGTCAGAAAATTTGGGCCATTCATTTACCAAAATCAGAAAATATGGCCATTCAGATACCAAAATCAGAAAATATGGCCATTCATTTACCAAAATCAGAAAATATGGCCATTCAGATACCAAAATCAGAAAATATGGCCATTCAGATACCAAAATCAGAAAATATGGCCATTCAGATACCAAAATCAGAAAATATGGCCATTCATTTACTTTCTTTATTTAAAAGGGGGTTTATTATATACCTGGCGGTGCTGATAAAGGGCGCTATTTTGCCCGCACAACCGTACTATGTCATATATAGGGATTGACCCTTCCCCCCCCCCCCCCCTCCCCGAGGAATTTGTTTGCATTACAATATCTATTCAGCTCACAAGCTTATCCCTATAAAGTTGATTCAAGGGAGATAACTCAAAAGTCCAGCAAGGCAGAGCAACCAGTTTTGAACATGACACACATACCTTCTAAATATTATCAAAATAAAAGTTATTGAGTGCACAAGCATTTGTCTATGGACAGACGGACGCCAGGCTGAACGTTCTATCGCCCTAGCCTTATCAGTGGGGGATAAAAATGAAAGAAAGAAAACATAAGGCAAAATTACAAATCATGTGAAAAGTCATTGTTCCATTTATTCTATTTTAGCCAGCACAAGACTGGAAGTCAATCTGCACCCACTTGAAAGATGGTGTAATGATATGCAAGTAAGTATGTAATTATGTTAATTTATTCCTTAGAAGGGCTAAGTGACATTTGCAGCCCAAGATAAGACGTATTTCAAATTTTGTATAATTACTCCATGAAACAATTATGTGCTAGTCATTGTGCTTCCAGTGAAGACCCACAGCATATGTTTTTGTGAAGAAGTTTAAACTCTTACCTTAAAACAGAGTAATTTCGTGGAGCCAAATTTTCGTGATTTTCCCTAAAAACATGAGGATAAATATTGGCCTTTTTCATATTTCGGGGGTAGGGTGCATATCCGCAAAAATGATTACTGCAAATGTGCAGTGAAATGACAGCTGAGCAAGTATTCATGTGGATCGGTCTCCACATTTCCGCTGAAAGACGATTCGTAGTTTATACTTTAACAGGAAATTAAATGCCATTATCATTTCTTTTTATTTCTTTTGATCTCAAAAAAGAAATAATTACTCAGACTGACAAAAATTTGTGAACACATTCTGACAATCACTGGTCACTGGATGCAATTATAGAGATATCGATTCTCTGGTTGTTAGTGCTTGTGTGGAATTGAATTGAGCTCAAAATTGATAGCACAAATTACTCAGACTGACAAAAATTTGTGAACACATTCTGACAATCACTGGTCACTGGGTGCAATTATACAGCAATCGATTCTCTGGTTGTTAGTGCTTGTGTGGAATTGAATTGAGCTCAAAATTGATAGCACAAATTAAACTTATGCAGACACTAGTTATTGGAGTATTATAAATATATCTCTTTGGTCAGCAATGGCACTGATTCAGCTACCCCCATGCCTGATTGTTTTAATCAATTCCATAATCATGACATATGGTCCTGTTAGTTACATACAATACTTCGCTTTATGGATAGTTGATGGGGATATAACGCTGAAATCAAGTGAAAAAAAAATACTCACCCTTGTTAAACCATATAATTGTGCAGAACAGATTATATAGAATGATTTTTTAAACATCACGGATATTTGTAAAGATATGAAGAGCGGTCATTTCAGACCGTTCTAATTAGATACATGTATGCATCAACAGACCAACTAACTGTCTTATATTCATTTAACCTGGGTTTTATTTTATTGACTTTTCTGTTGAAAATAAATTTATTTGACAAAAAAATCAGTACAGTTGCCAAGAAGCAAATTTATTGAATTTTCAAAGATTAATTAAATATCAGCAATGTTTGCCTAGATATTTAGAGTTGCTATAATGCTCTTAATTGGCGTCAGATTTGCATCAAAGACGCACTCTGACGCTACATTTCATTAAAGTAAACTGTTATGTATACCACGTTAACCTTTAATTTCTTATTTCTTAACTAAACCTAATGTAGTGGGTACTTTACTGGAAACGTATTGAAGAAATCCTTCTAGAATATCACAAGAAATGTTTTCATGGAAAAATAAAATACTTAATTGATTCTACATGGCAGTTTAATGATTATTTTATAGGCAACCAGAGAAGGCTCATTCTAGCCATTGCAGTCTCATCAGATTCTTCACTACTATAACACACTAAATGCTCAAATAAATGACGATTCCCACTAAAAAGCATTCAATAAGCCCCACTCTATGGATGTACATGTATGTTTAAATAATATAGTGACTTCATGCATATATAATGATAAGATCCATAACATCATAAGACTAGTCTATTATAGTTTCATTATCGTTGAGAAGGTATCAACCAATTTAAGCCTTATGGATTTCCCTTTCCTTATCACTTGGAAGATTCCATTTCAAGTTTAAGGGTTGCTGGGTGGTTATTTTCATTTCGATACACATTTTGAGTACTACATTAGCAAACAGTGAGGACCCTGATCAGAAGCGACATGCGATGTCTAATCAGGATCTCCAATGTTTGCCTTTATCCCATAACAAGGGAACGAGGCATACATGTATGTGTTCATATAATCTAGTATGGATATATATTGACCTCAAGTAGAGAAAACCTGTCTTGTGTGTTTGTGAACACCAAAATCGCAAACAATCCTGCGCATCTGCGCAGACTGATCAATCCATTTGCTATTCCTTTTTTGGAAAGTATCATATCTTAACTAACTACAAGCAAAATTTTACTTTTCTAGCTAGTCTCTATAGCTGAGAAGCCTGCTTTGAGTCTCAATTTGTCGAAAACCCTAAAGATGGATTTTGTCGCTTTGAGGCCCATACTTATCAGTCATTCCATTTACGTTATGCTCATCCCCTCTATGGTCAGACTCATCAAGGTGGCCAATCACGTGGTCAGCATGATTGGTTCACGTATTTCCTGAACCAGTCAAATCATTAATAGCTTTCGTAATACTAAGTCAAATTTCATGCAGTAAAGTGCAAAAAACTCTCATATTTTTCTGCACAGGACTGTGTCAAAGTTTCTCGGTTTGCTGTAGTTTCCCAGATTACCTCGACCAACTGAAGAAAAAAAAACGGAAAGTTCTCCGCGATTGGGTACACACTTTAACTGGTCGAAGTAATCTGGAAAACTGCAGCGAACATAGGTGAAACTTTTACACAGTTTTGTGCAGAAAAATATGAGGGGGTTTTTACACTTTACCGCATGAAATACGACTTAGTATAACGAAAGTTGAGAACGACGTTCCTTACCTTTGATGTACGATTACTGGTTCGTAAAGTCTATGAAACTAATCAGACAGGCCACATGATTGGCCACCTTGCTCATTCATTTATCAAACTTTTCCACAATAGCTGACCGCATTTACCTCGTCTACATGAATTAAAAGCTCCACACAAGCTTGGATTGTATTACTTGTTAATGAATTTGATAAATGCGTATTTAGTGTTATTTCAAGGCTTTGCATCTGCTAAAAATGAGCATTTCTCATTGGACACAAAATAAAGTGAGCAAGCAAATTAGATGTTTGTTAGGTAATTGAGTTGTTGAACATAAGAATCTATCATGAGTGTGAAGTTGGGATAGAAAAATCCGTCCTGAGGATCAGGGATTGGCATCACGAGGCTTACCCAGTAATGCGATCGGTGATCGTGAGGGATAGACTCACACGAATAATGGATTATTTTCCTTGCTCACCACTTAATACCCCATTTATATTGGAAAAAACTTGAAGCAGACTTCCATAAAATCTTAAATACGTTGAGATGCGACATGGTCATGTCATTTTAACATAACTTTGACAGGTGTGTGATGTAGAAACAACGGAAATCCCGCTCTGGTGTACGAGAATATTTCTTTTCTCATTTAGCATATGTCTATTTTTATCTCTTAAAATTTCTTTTTTTCAAGTATGATCATTTTAATTATACATTTTTATCACAATTATTAAAGTTTGTGTTAAGAGAAATAGCTCACTTTAACGGGTGATGAGGCTTTAATGCAGAACTTTCAATTAGTTAGCAATTATGGATGTATGTTTTGGGGAGTTTCCTGGTGTCGTTCTTTGTTTTTGCTGTTATTCATAAGGATGCCTATGGTAGCTTAATAGATGATTTCAATCTTATATAGAGGTTGATACATGTTAAATGTATGAACTATGCTGCACGTTTTGCACATTAGGCACAACTTTTATATTAATCATTTCATCGTCAGACTATAGCTCTTCTGATAAGAGCACAGTTATATAAATAAAATAATGTATAGGTACATTCTTTTTGCCAGCCTCATTGACATTCTGAAACATGTAGATGGGAATTGTGCATTGTAATGTTATTAAATGACCTGTTATGTTTATACATTGGGCATTTGAATTTGGTTTTAAATAAATTCAATGTGATACTAACTTTATCTGTTTGTGTTTGTTAAAACTTGTTGCTTTTTGCTTAGCATGTATGCTTTGCGTAAGCATGACACGTTGTTTTTCTCAAAACAGCAACTTACATTGACAGAACAAGCCCTCTATATGAGCATACATCACATATGTAGCGCCCATTATGCATTTGTGGAATGAAACTTTTACATATTTCAAGAGAGATCACTTAATGAGGAATTTTGTTTCCAAAATCACTGCTCTTTGGAGCTGTCCAAATTTTGATGAGAACCACCTTGTTTGTTTTGAAACTAGAATGATACTTTACATAATCGTCCATTAGATGGCATTCTTCAAATACTGACCTATCTGATTTGAGCATTCTGGGTAAATGTGCCATATTCTTTTGCCAATGCATCACAAAGCCATTAGATTCACTCTTGTTTTATTCAAACTTTCGTCACAGTTCATTGGAACGCATCTATGATACGACTGTGTGTAAAACTTTTCAAAACTATTTTAATCTAGAGAATAGTATACTGCTCAAAATATTTAAAGGAACACTGCGTGTTTTGCCATTGATCACAATACAAATGCATCCATAATCCTACCCAAAGCAAGAGTTGGATTAACAAGGCAGACACATGTTTGACCTGTGATTAGTTTAGTTACTGATGAAGAATGGTGATTCTTAATGAAAATGAAGTAATCCCTTTCCAGAAATCTCCATGGAACGCTTTGTGTAAAATGGAATTTTGTTAAAGATACACATTTTTCAAAGCCAAATTTAAAGACGATTTTTTAATTATACACCACAGCACCATTATTTCTGTACATTCATTAGCCCTTTAATGTTTCAGAAATCATTAGGTTACGCTATCAATAAATGCAAAGATTCTACAGAGTGAGTCTCAGAAAAAAATCGTCATTAATATTACAAATTTGAGCCTTGAACTTGAGCAGCGATTGTTTTGTCAAAAACGTTTTTGATCCAATACTTTGCTTCTCTTTGCAAAGAAAGCATAAGAAACTGGGTTTCTACCTTATTGTCTAGTGAAATGTATGGCTTGTCTATATGACAGGGTTTAACATTATCACATATGGAAAATTATCTGGTGTTCCTTTAAATATTTTGAGTAGTGTATAATGCTATTGGTAAATACTGCAATACACTATATTGTTATCATGTGGCTGTAAAATTCAAGTAATTGTTCATATGCTCTATGACTTTCACAAGCCGTTCTCTCACGTGCTACCTCTTACTGGCAAAATTGGGAGAAATTAAGGGAATAGAACATAACAAGGGTATCAAAATATATCCTCACAATCAAGTTATTTTAGATTGTATTATGCCAAGCATACCAATTAAGCACAAGGGTTTAAGTATCATTCTGATATGGTTCGTAGTAGTGGTCTCTAAAAAAGTAAAAAAAAAAAAACTTTTCTAAATTGGGAAAAAAACAGTCATGATATTGGGAAAAATGTGGCTATTTTCGATAGGGAATGGGGCCAAAAATCGGCCGCTGGAGAAGGGCAGAAATCCCTGAATTACTTATGTGCAACTTAAGAGAGCAGTGATGAATTCTCGTCAGCGGCATCCCTTTTCAAAATGTGTTACATGGTGGGAGTGAATTCTGTAAAGAAGAATATGGTATGAGAAAATAAATTGCCTACTAGGTGATCACCCTTGAATGTGATAAATTTTCAATGCGTATTCATGATGGGCTCTACGTTAATATCCGTTTAATGCTTGACAGACATTAAATGGTCAGTAATGCATATTCGAGTGTTGCATAATAAAAAAAAAAGTCCAGAGCTATCAGTTTCACATATCCAGTATATATTCTACAACTGTCAGAAAGTCATCTGATTAGTTATTCCATCTGAATCTTCTACTACTTAAACAAACTTGTTTCGTAATACTGGATTCTTAAACGGTTGTGTGTATTTAAATAGGTTTCAAGAAGGCAATATCTACCATGTGCAAAGAACGCCTAGTGGATTGTGATTCAAAATCTACAGTAATAAAGTATCATATTACTAAAGTATCATGATATTCTTCCATATAATACGGGTGCTAACTTGTGATTAACATAAGAACTGCATAGCTAACTGATCTTTTCTATCTGCAGTTTAAGTCTTTCTGAAATTATTTACATTCTAATCGAAACAGTAAAGCTCAGAGAAGTATTTCAAAAGCGTACATAAAATTCATGATTCTATTTTCATCTTTTGCACTTTAGGTTATGTTCATGGACGATGACAGTTAGATGATCTACCAACACAATCATGTAGGTTGTTTGTTGCCCAAAATAGAGCTATTCTGATCCCTTTGTCTTTAAAACCACTTTACCCTAGACTTTGAAAGTGTTGCCCCACCACAGCGGCTTATTAACATATTATCCTAACAATCACTTTTTTGATCTCATGAAATATATTAATCCATTCCTCCAGTGTTTACCATCAAGTTTATTTCATATATTTCCTTGCAACTTAACGTAAACCATGTTTTCAGATCATTCATTCCTAAATAGTGAGATGTACGCTATATACATATTACTGTATTTTTATGTGTTGTCTTTATTTGTATTAATTAACCATTAATTATCCTAATAAACACAAGAAATTTACCTTTTAAATGATAAGTAAAGAGAGAACCAGCCTATTGTGGGTCAGCTTATGGCTCAAATATTGAATAAATGTTCCAAGTAATAGCATGTTTAGATTTTGATCATTTGTTATTTTGAGAGGCTGTGTGTTTGATCCATCCTTGCTTGATGCACAGTTTCTTAAAACCACAAAATATCTGATTATTTTGTAGGTATGTAATTGGTACACAATAATAAAATTGCGTAGTTCCTTTGTAACATTAGCAATAATTATGTTTGTAAGTATAATGTGGGTTTCAGAAAATTCGCTCACAATAGTGTTTATCTCAAATTCCATATTGTAAGATTAATTCCTTATCATATTTTGGGTAAATTCTATATCATATTTAGACGTAAATTACTTACCATATTTAAAGGTAAATTCTTTATCATATTTACAGGTAAATTACTTATCATAATAAAAGATAAATTCATTATTGAAAGACAAATTCCACGTTCAACATTAAGTTCCATGTATAAAAATTATGTGCATGTTCTGTCAATCACTCTACCTGATTATGCAAGTTTGTTATCACACGTACATTAAAGTCAGAAATAAAGTTGGCACACTCTGTGCATACCTGTTTGTGATGCACAAAAATTCTTATTATCCTCAGCAGTAGTGTGCATCTACAGAACTCATCAGTTGTACAACTGTGTAAACTTTAATTCAGTCTTATCTGTATAATCTAAACCATATCATTTCAAGCTTCTTGTCCATCCACTTTAATTACACGTACATACAATTCAGATCTAGATAAGTATGCACATTCTCACAGTATGATGCGACTACCCTATGAAATTGTATGGAAAATGAAGGTCAATTCTGGTAGGACAAGATTGGACTTTTTTCACATATTTGTAATATTTGCAAATGCTTCAGGAGATATGAAAATCTTGAGCAATCAAATTTTCGCTAAAACATCTTGTAAATGACAGTAATTTTACACAATGTTTGGTGGCATCAGAATTTGCAGCAGATGACATAAAGAGTGTGATGTTTAGTTAAGAACTTAAATAAGACTTCATATGTTATGTTCAAATGAACTGTCAAGCCTTATTTAATGAAAACAACATATTTTGTTATTTGCAGTAATAGGCGTTTATGGATTAAGCTTCTTGGCGCTTTTTGTGTTCTAATATGCAGCAAATTAAAAAGCTCCCAGTCTCACCTAGAAACAATCACTGTTGCTACTTGTTTGCAATACAACAACTACTATGATGCATGGTTTTATAACTTGCTTACAGGCATAAATAGGCAGATTTTGTTGGGTAGAATTGACAGCAGCTCAAACCACTGAGGGCCTAAACGCATTGTACTGGTGACAAACCTGCACCCCAAATTGTATTGGTGTTAAAATTTGTTTGGCTTGCAAGGAGGGTTCCTAACTAATACAATGCATCATCACAAAGAAACAATCTAATTAAAGGATCGTTGACACCTGTCATTGGCAAATACATCACGGCCTAGACGCGAATTTTTAACGTCGCAAATATATCTTTTAACTCTATTCGCAAAAATTTCAAAAATTAGAGTAATCTACTTGACCTATTAATTTATAAATTTGTGTTTAAATATTTCAAACTCATACACGTGTGTGTGTGTCTATTTATGTGTGCTATCTATATATTTGACTTGAGCAATTTCTTTGTTTCGAATATCTAAATGGCCTGTGTTCTTTTACAATTATGTTTCTTTTTTTCTGTGTTTGTTATCAGTCAGAATATATTTATTACTATTATAACATATAAAAAGATCCAAGCCTACAGTATCACCCAAGCCATTCTTTACACCTAGTTAACAAGAGCAGACTTCTTTTAGCCATCAAAAATAACTACAGGTAAACATGGAGATATAATGTTTTAATAAACATTAGTTAACTAGGCAGTAGACTGGAAGTTAACAACTTGCTTACCTGTAGTGGACTCCTGGTTAACTAGGGTGTAATGAATTATGTGAATGGTACTGTAATTACAGTAGAGTCAGAACTCTGATGTGTTCACCACACCAGAAAGGAGATTTCAAAGAAATCTTAATGTCATATGGTAAGTAGAATCTAAAATTCGTGTTCTTGTGTTATTGAATTTATTTCACTCGTTGCGAAAAAATAGATAAAATGCTCCGCAAGCCTCGCATTTTATCTCTTTTCTCCCAATTCGCTTAATAACTTCAATAAAACAGGAGCACTCATGTAAGATCCTCTACAAATAGAAATGAACGCATTTACCAAACAATTCATGGGGAAAAGTGGTTCTTACATTTGGTCGCAAAACATAAACTTGCTTGATTAAACTGATAAATCTGTGTCTATCTTTATATAAATAGAAGTGTGTATGTTTCTTATGTATAATTGAAGAGAACTTTACATGGTCAAATATTATGCTGTAAACTTTAGCTTAGAATCTTTAGAACGTTTTGTACAAATACAATGATAGCACATGACTTAGATGCTACACTTTTGTGGTGATTGAAAGGTGTTCATATATAAAATGTGCCTTTTCCCCGCTTTCACCATTTTTACAAAGTATTTTCAGGACTAGACTATAGACACTTTTGTTAGTATTTAAATCCTGTGAGAAAGAATATCCAATAAGAGGGAGAGGACCAGTGGTGATTATATATCTACTATTTTAAACATCCTTACGTGTAAATGACCCCATTATGTTATGCAGTCATACCAGTTACATAGCCTATATTCTGAATTCATGAGCATATATACTTGGTATTCAACTATATAAAAATATTTTGTTCATAATAGTAATAATAGAATCAAAGGCGCCTCGAAATGATAGTTTTGATAAAATCACAGGATCGAATAAATCATCTTCAAACATATTTTAAGGTTACTGCCTGTCTGTCTCTAGACACAGGCCTTGGACTGTATAAACCGTAGAAATCCCATAAACTGCTCGTATTTACCTGATCTCCTGTTCAAGTCGACTAGAACAGAGCAGGTAAATACGAGCAGTTTAAGGGATTTTTAAGGTTTATACAGAGCCAAAGGCCTATGCTCTAGAGTGCATGCTGGAAACCACTTTTAGTTAGAGAAAATTGGCCTAGACCAGTTATAGACAGTTGTGCTTAGATTGGCGAAAGAGGGAGAGAGAAAGAACTCAAATGAGCTGAGAGCTACATGTACTATAAATTGGAATTTTTCGTGATGGGAAGTTTCCTGAAAGTAAAACCGCGAAGTGGTGAAATCGCTGTCATTTTTAGATGTAGGTATACCATGCCTTAGTAGCAGGGGCGTAGTTAGTCTAAACTGCAAACTACGCACTTGTGGAACAGGCTGAACGCATGCGTCACATAACATCAAGAATCCATCAGAATTGTGATAGAATCTGCCCATATTTAGGGTCCAAATGTGTACGCAAATGCGATTTTGCGTATGCGTAGCTATACACGTCCCTACTTAGTCGCGATTTTTAACATTTCAAATTATGTCTTTCAACATTATTTGTTAATTAACAATATCTTCACTGCACTGTGCGAAAGTGGGAGAAAGCTTGGTGTCTTTGTTACAAGTCATGGATCAATTGTTTCAACTGTGTTTATATTGGAGAAAGTTAGAGCTACCTTTCATTGGCAAAATTGGAAGTAAGACACACCCCTTTCATGTGGCATTCTTGTTTATGGAAAGCGGCATTCTTGTTAATAGATAGCATGCAATTGAGCTGTGCAATCCTGTTTTATTGGCGAATGTTGGTAGAAGATGTATCTTACATGAGCTGAAAGCTATCTTCCATGGACTAAAGCGGTAGAAAGTCATGTTTCTTTCAAGCAGTAAAGGAATCGCTATTTTGTTTTATGGGATTAAATTGGAGATGAAAGTTTCTCACACGTGCAGAAATCTGTCACCATGTCCTTTTCATGCCATTTTCTTAATTGAAAGCAAGCTGTAAATCGTTGCAAACGTGTTAATGATTTCTCACATAAGCTAATTGCTCTCTCAGATGGAAGAACGTATACCCAACAAAAAAAGAAACGCACCACTTAGAACTGTTCCAACTTTCAGGAAGATCACAAGTGATTGGCCAGTTTAGTTTTTATCAGTGCAAAGGTATGTCAGGCACTGCTGCGTTACACACCTTTTGCAATCTGGCGTCGGAATTGTGTTAAAGAAAACTGGTCATGAACAAAGTGGGGGTCAAATAGTAAAGTCACAGGAAATAAGCTTTTTTATAATGCTCTCTTGCTGGATAAGTTCTAGCAATTGGAATCATCTCAGTAGACAAAATTGTACACAGACACGCATTCTTTGCAAATCATATCGTTAAATTTATCATACGCAATAATTGAACTCTAGGTAGCCAATGTATTGTGCCTACCCTTTGGATAATGATTCCACACTGGAGATAAACCTTACAAACCATTTAAAGATTTCAACATTGTTTTAATCAATTTAAACGGTCCGAACTGATTAAAATGGATTTTGGAATTACAAAAAAGCATCAATAAACACATTGGTTGTCTCACATAACGGCAACATATCGTTTTCATACTTTGCAAATGTAAAACATACTTGGAATCGCATGCAGACAGTAGCGTTGAATTAACGCTTCCAAAACTCATTTACCATTCGCCTTGATGTGTTTTGTGCCTACACAGGGAAAGTACAGATACTCATTTACGTCACTCTCAAGTTTTAGTAAGATTTGATTAGAAATGACTATTTCATGACAATTAACATTTTCGTATTTAAAGGAGATCTTAATGGGAAAATCGTAGTGGTGCGTTTCTTTTTTTGTCGGGTATATTAGAGAAAGCCATGTTTCATTCATCAGGCATCCTTCATGAGAGAATCCAGAAGTGGGGGCAGGGGCCCAGAACCCACACCCTGGAAAATATGAAAGCTAATGTGGTTTCTTAGCAATACTAGTCCGGATCTCATGGAAAATCACAAAGCTACCAAGCCAGAATTCAATGTTGGCCCATTATCGGCCCCACAGCGAAACACCATTTATATGGTGTTACAATAGTGTGCTGATTATTGCCCACTTTTAGTGGAATCATCCTCTCTCTATCTCATAAAAAAACTTTCGCAAAGTTGAGTTGGACCCCTTCGGACAGAATTTTCTGGATATGCGCATGTCCATGGTACTGCATTATTGCATAGGAAGCCATATATCATCGAAACTGCGTTTTGATTGGCGTAAACTGGAGAAAGAATTGCTATAAGAGATGAAAGCATATCGTCCCTGGGCAAAAGTGGGAGACAGCCATCATTGGCATAGCTCCCATTACGCAGTTACGCATAGCATAGCTACCATTACGCAGTTACGCACGTGCGTAATAAAAAAAGTTACGTTCAAGGGAGGTCACCTAATGTGGTAAAAATGATTTTCCATACCATAAACTGCTCTTTTACCTGTAAGAGAAGTTCCCATTTTGAAAAAGAGAATCACTACTTGATCCAGTAGTCTCCCTTGGGTGGGCGTAATTTTTTCAGAGTTCTTGCTACGCCATTGCCCACGTTCCTTCATGGGTATCATTTTTATTAGACAGCAAGCCATTAATCTATGCACTTGTGTTTAAATGTTTCTGTTTGTACGTATAACATTGTCATGTTCTGCTTATTATTAATGCTAATATGTGGTACTTAAACTAATCAAGATAGTTTTTTTTAAAAAAAAAAAGTGTGTTTGTTCAAGTAGATGCACGGATCCAGACTTTTTCGCCACGGGGTCCAGTAGGAATTAAAACGTTGAAAATATAGACTTTCTCTGCATTCAAATTCTCAGACTCTCTGATATTGCATTTATCATGCTAATAAATGATCAAATGCCAACAATTGTTGGCATTTTATCATTTATGAGCATTATAAATTTTCTGCTAAGTTGAGCTTGAAACAGTTTTATAACCTCGTTTTTAGTCATCAACTCATTTTACAGAGTGGGTCCAATTGCTTCTCGAAGGGTGTCTGTACCAGTATCTCTAAGGAAACCTATAGGCACTAATAGTTTTCCAGGGGTGTCAGGACACCAGTCCCCCATCTGGATCCACATTTCTAAGTGTATCATTTTTGTTACAGGTTGATAAACAAACTTCTGAAAGCCGATGGACAGTCACCAATACAATTTCAGAAGAAAGTAATGTCTCCTTTTGTAGCCATGACAAACATTGAAAACTTTAACAAAGGAGCTATGCAGTATGGTTTGGAAAAGGAGTCCACTTTCCAGTCTGGAGATTTGTGGGAATGTCGGAAAGGACCCTTTCTAAACGTCATAAATTCACTCCATAGTTTAGGATTTGTAGTAAGTATACATATAATATATATCAACTTATGGAGAGTAGACACTCTTTGTGTATAATATTGTAGTCTAATTTTACATGGCGCCATGTATCCGTTCTTTTGCCAAGTTTTGGGTAAGCTGACAAAAGTTTCTCAAGCACAACTGTTAACCCTTTGTATATTAAGGATTCTTCCTTGGTGTGAAGACCTTTTCCTTTACAAAACAGTGTGGACTCTGATGAAATGCAGAATTATGGTGCATTTCATTTGGTTCTTCACTGTTTGCAAAAGAACTCTTTTAGGGGTTTCCCCGCATACAAAGGGTAAATAACACAAAATTAAAATCGGGCTAAATTTAGTAAGATATTTTGAGCGGGTTAATATCTGCAACCACACATTCAACTGGACCAGATATCTGGCGCCATGGCATCAATTATAAACATTGTAGTCAGCTGAAGATTTTAATCAATGAAAGTTTTATCATCTAATTTTCTTTGATAATGAAAGGGGGCATCAATCTCCCCTACACAAAAATATATATTTTATGCAAATTTACCAGACATATGGCATTTCATTGATTAGAATTGCTTGATATACCTTTGCAGTGACTACATATCCAGCATGATATGGGCCTCGTCGCGACAAAACCTGTCTTCTGGGTTTCCGATAAAGCGAGATTCAAACCAGTCTCATCAGTTACAGGGACAAGCTAGAAAGTTGAAAGTTCGCTTGTAGCACGTTTGTTTATGATACATTCCAAAACGGGAAAAACAAAGGCACTGATCAGACTGTGCACATGCATGTTTGTTCGCAAACCACCGAAGACAGGTTTTCTCGCGACAAGGCCCATATATGAATACAAGTGTTGCAATGTACTTCATCTTTGCTGTCAGTTGCTGCATGTATTAGACCTTATCAGCGCACACGCCCTTTCTTATATGCACCAAGTGTTGTGTAATTTCATTATTATTAAAGATTCATCATATGTATTGAAAAAGTGTGGAACATATCAGCTAGTTTCATCAGATGGCAGTGATGACGCCAGCTGATCTTGATCAACACAGTTTTCAAATAAATGTATAGAATTTTATAAGCCATGTGCACAGTGCGCTCATCATGTCAGATAAGGTATTTCAGATTTACCAAATCAAATGTGCTTGTATCTATGTTATCATATGTGACCTTAAGCAAGTTGTGGGGACAAAATGAGTACCAGCTTATCAGATGTTGGAGCCTACAGTACCATACACACTATTCATTTCACCCTTGTTAACTAGGAGTCAACTACATAGGAGTCAACTACAGGTAAACTAGGGAGCGCAGTGGCTCAGAGGTAGAGTGCTTGGCTCGAGACGGAAGGGCCGCGGGTTCGAGTCTCACCGTCGTCACTGGGTTGTGGTCCTTGAGCAAGACACATTTATCCTAGCTTAGTACTGGTTCAACCCAGGAAGACCCGTCCCTATATAACTCAAAGATTGTTGATGGGGATGTAAAGAGTCAAATCAAACAAAATCAAACAAACAGGTAAACTAGGTGTTAACTACTTGTTAACTTCCTAGTTGGCTGTCGTTTATAAACCCATATAAGCCTAGCGTCCTTGAATGGTACTTTACTTAATGTCCTATTCTCTGTATCCAGAGTGTCACAAGTTCATTTTGAATTAATCTGTATTTCAAAAATTCAAAGTTTGGATTTTCAAGGCTTTAATGTAATAGTATATTGTTCAGCTGAAGTTCACAGAGGGTGTCAACTTAAGTCCTGACTCTACTGTGTGTAAGCTTGAATCTTGATTTTACTATACAGCCCCACATCATGTACCAGGTCATTATGATAACATGCATGCAAGCAGGTTTGTTAAAAAACTCAAACAAAATGACAGCAAAGGCAGAAAAACATTCCACATCTTGTAAATGTGACCCACTTGTCTTGAAGGATATACCATCTTCCATGTATGATCCATAACCAGTTACCTTTTAGCCCTTACAGTGCCAATCACAACAAAAGCTGTCTGCTTTTATCATCTGCTGAAATAACTTAAAAGCCTCTTGCTTGTAGATTCAGATCAGACTGCTCCAGTTAAAGCAGTCTGATCTGGCTCCACACTATTTGCCTCTACATTTACATTAATAGTCAATAATCTTAAACAAATATGTGCTTCAGATGACTTAAGTAGATGTCGTTTTGGATGCATTTTTGATGGCGCTTTAAGGGATAGAATAGTTTTCACTTCCTGATCCCCTCCCCTACCCTGTAATGTAAGCTCAAGCCATTCACGCCAATTGCCGCCTACTCTTTCATCTACTTAAATGTATGTACTTTGATAGCCTATATTGCACGCAATTTATACCCAGATCAGACTGATCTGGTTCTACACAGTTTTCAGAAAAGGGTATCACATATGGAGACTGTATGAGTGCTCTTATTAGGAGTATGCCTCAATCCCTAGCACCCTTAATTCTCTTCACTTCACCTCCTCCCAACCCTATTACTTTTGTTAACATTATTATTGTTGTTGTCATTGTTCTTGTTGCTGTTATTGTCAATATGCATTTTATCAGATTTTGTTTTACTTCCACAAAATGAACGAAAAATGGATAAAAAGGTCACACAACTAATATTTATAAACCCTTTGTATACAAATGAATTATTCTATCTGGTCAATACAATGTAGTAGATCACAGGTTACGATTTCCAAATAAAGATGTATACTGGTGTTACTAATTACCGCTGTACTTACTGATTAAGACAGTCTATAAAACAAACTATCTTACAGAAACCAATAAATAACGTCTTGTTCAACTATTTATTCATTCCTTCAATGAAATCAAACGATAAATGCTTCAAAATAAAGTTTAATTTGCTGAAAACTGAATTTATATTGGGCTACCCTAGCCGATATTTTGAATGCCCGTTGTTACTTATTACCAGTGTATATGTAAACAAATGCTCTAGAAAATTATCTCGTGTAGACAACTCTACATGTAATGGGTTTCTTCATTGAAAGGATTAGACACCTTCAAAATAATAGTAGTAAAGGGCCTGTATGAAAGCTTGTTATGTTTTCTTTGCCTGTTTTCTGTAAGGTATACCAATTTTTAATGTAAGTAAACAAAAAATATAAATAAACGTTACAATGTTTTTACAATGAAATACTTGTTGTCTTTCATTCATGGTAACTTATGTCATCACAAATATGTCTCATAATCATAAACACACTACACAGTCTATATTGGGCATATGTCCTACCAGAGGACTACACCTTTCAGCCATATTTGGGCATAATGTGACCCTTGTGCTGTGACAAAGCTTGACGTCATTTCCAGTTTTTAAGCAGGGAACAAGGCTGTCAAAATCTTCCACATCAAGCAGACACACTTTTCAAACAGCAATTTCTCATTTATTGTCAATGAAAATACCATTTTAATGATATATAACGACGAATCCGCATCATGATTTAAGACTGCACTAACAAAGAGTAAGTCACTTACTCTCAGAAACGACATTTCTGCTTTTTTTTCTTTGATAAAAAGAGAAAAATGCATTGTAAACAAAGTTGAGTGGAAAATTCCGAAGGATAATATCGCACGCGACAGTCATTTGGAGGAAACGGAATACACCGGTAATTAGTATACACCGGTATTTAGTGAACAAGGGATACTTCATTCTTAACTTAGCCAGCAGTGCATGCTCAGTGAATTTCATCTGGAAGCGCCAATTGCAACAAAAGTCATCCACTTTTCTTGTCTGCTGAAATATTTAAGAAGCCTCTATGACAAACAGTGTGGACCCAGATCAGATAGGAGCAGTCTGATCTGGGTCCACCCTGTTTGCTTCTATACTTAAATTTGTCATTAATGTTAAGTAATTATTTGCAGCAGACAACTTAAGCAGACGTTATTTTTCAGATGCATTTTTTCTTGGCGCTTTAAGGGTTAAGAGGTTCCAGTATACAAATGGTTAATGGGATGACATATTAAATTCAACATTTCCGGTAATTTTGGACTGGTTAGTTCAGTCATCAATAAGGAGATTTCAGTGAAACCTGTCCTAAGCAGCGGCTCAAAATAGACAAAATAAAGTCACAAAGACAGGTGGTAGTTTAGTGCAGGTCGAAAGTATTGCAGGAGCAGCAGTCTGCAATACTTTTGACCTGCACTAAGACTTATTGGTCTTGAAAGCATATTTTTAGTCTTCCTTTGAGTGACTGCTTAAGACAGGTTTTACTGTATTGCTTCAGTTAGGGTGAGAGGGACATTCCAGGGTCGGAGATTTTAAAGCAGTCACTTTTGAGTTTATGGAGCCAAGCACTAATAAGATGCTTTTTCATATAAACTGCTTCACTTTTTTGTGGGAGTTCAATTTTGATGTAAGAATTGCAGGAAATGTACAACTTCTCAATATTATTAGAATATTTTGTAAATTTCCTGCTGGTTTGCACCTATAAATGTGGAAGTAAAACACAATGCATATAATATGTGTGTAATTTGTTTGCTGTTCTGTGTAACCTATCTGAAATTCTCTTTTTTTCATATTATAATTTTCTCTACCTAATAAGTGCTCTATGCATACATAACTATTTAAAAATTCCATACCCTCTGATAAAAACAGTGTAGATCCTTCGAATGAAGCCAGCTGATCAGGATCCACCCTTTTTTTTATCCACATGAAAATCAATGTTTCATAATAAAGAAATTACACCACCCAAATGCCTCTAAAAAAAAGTTCATGTGCCTATAAATTCATCGAAAATCATCAAATGGGTTATATCTTTTATATATATATATATATATATATATATATATATATATATATATATATATATATATATATATATATATATATATATATATATATATATATATATATATATATATATATATATATATATATATATATATATATATATATATATATATATATATATATATATATATATATATATATATATATATATATATATATATATATACTATAGTATGAAATTATCCTGCAAATATGTATATCCATTTTTGTTTCTTATAATCATTCCTGTTTCTAGCTTTTTAATTTCCATATACATGTATAGGATTGAATGGACAAGCATTTGAGTCACTTCATGACAATACTGACAAGGTGGCATATATGTGCACCCAAGTGAAGACTTAGATCAGCCTCATAGTGTAGTCTGATCAGCAGCTTCACTGCCAGTGCTATGGGTATATAAGTACCCACATGAACTACAGGCAGACAGTGAATACTCTGATCATGCACAGGAAAAGTACAGGCTGACCCGAGTCTTCGCTGAGGCCAAATGCGACTATTTGTTTGATATGAGGAGACTCGGTCTTGATAGAGGAGTTTGGCAACCCATAGAAACTTGGCCCATGTCTGATTGGATGAAAATGTAATTTTCTACTTACGCACATAACATTTCAACATTCTATACCTTATTTTGAAAACAGTGTAGATCCAGATTTATCAGTTACCACTCATATTAACTGCATTGCTGAACGCTGCCTGATAAACATTGTCTATCTCACGGCATGTGCCTTTATCAGGTCATGATGACGTTGCACCTTTTGAATGACGTCGCTAATGACGCTGAATCAACACAAAAATCGAAAATTTCATCATAATCTCTAGTTTGAAGAGTAAGTTCGCATCTTTGATATCAAATTTACCAGGCTCGGCTTTGAGAACGCATGTTGAATTGCTCAGCAAGCCACGGATGTCAACAAGCTTTCTCAAAGCCTTGCCTGGTAAACTTGATATCAAAAGACACTCGCCTAGTATTCTCTATGTTCAGGATCCATACTGTTTTTATCCATATGACAATACCATAAAAAACTGAAATGGCATTGCTGAATTGGCTAGTAGAAGTTGAAAGAGCATTCAAAACTGAAAATGAACCCAGTGTGCACTTATATTGGCATGTGCACTCTTATGATTGAATAATGTATTCAATATTTTGTGCAACAAAAATACTGTAGTGTGATCTAAATACTAATGTCCATTCACAAGTTTGCAGTGAAATGTAATCCGCTGTTTGAAATGGACATAAAATCTGGTAATTTGACTTTGTTTTAACCCTCAAAGCGCCAAGAAAAAAATGCATCTGAAATGTCGTCTGCTGCAAATAATTGCCTAACATTACTGACGAATTAAGAATAGAAGCAAGCAGCGCGGACCCAGAACTGCTCCTATAGGAGCAGTCTGATCTGGGTCCACACTGTTTGCCATAGAGGCTTTTTAAACATTTCAGCAGACGAAAAAAGCAGACAACTTTTGTTGTGATTGGCGCATTAAGAGAACTAAAGACCTTTACAACTACGTCATACATCAGTATCATTCTGAATCTTCCTATTCAAACAGCAGATAACGTAGCAACAAGTATCCTTTGACTTTTCCCTTACTGTAAAGGCGGCGCCTCATGAATGTGTAATTAGGACTGGTCAATGCCCAGATATGAATATTAATGTTGCCGCCTTTACAGTAAGGGAAAAATCTATTAATATCCTAATTAGTTTCTTTTCTTGCAGTGAGTTAGCTGACTGTCCTATCTCCTATACTCTAGATGCATTTTCCTGCAGTATATCTTAACACTTACTTTTCTTTCTGTTATATTTCTGTGCCTTCAAATAAAATAATTAAAAAGTAAATTGAATATGAGCTTTTTTAGATTTCCTGAAATTAGCGGTGTTTCTGAAAACTTCTTTTGTTTGAAGGCACAATGATAAGGCAAAGGAATAGAATCTAAGGAAGTTATGTGCTCCTTTTTAGCGCTTAAAATCTCAATGGTTATCAATTATTTCAAAGAATCTTGTGAAAATTTCTAACAAGACCCTGAACAATGGCTGACATCACTATGACATTCAGATGCTTAAGTGATGTCAGCTGAATGTCAGACTGCAATCGTTTTCTTGTTGGGAAGAATTAGTTAAGTTGCTATTATTGCAAAGCCTTCAGTCTGCTGAATGGTAATTCCAAGGTTTTTTTCATGGATTTACTTTATAGATTGTGAGTAAATACTTGGACCTACCAATCTTATGTTTGACTTTCCGAACTGGTTCATTCCTTTGTCTAACACAGTCTTGGTACCAACTTTCTCATGCCTTATCAACCTTTTCGTGCCTGTAGATACAATTTGCACATGAAGTGTAGATCTCTGTGAGATTTTTCACAAGAGCCTCATCTCAAGGATCAACACTGTTTGCAAGTCTTTCATTGGATTTTTGGTAATCTATTTTTGGAACAATCATTGGTCCAGATAACTAAATATTTTTATAAGTCAAGATAAACAAATTATTTAGAACATATTTTTTTTTAATATTTTCTTATCTATAAGTTTTAGCATGTCTTTTCAAAAAAGTTACGCACGTCAGATCAAGCAGCGATTCTCTTCAATTGCATCCCTTTTCAAAATGGGAACTCTTAAAGAAAAGAATTTGCTCCCAGAGGGAGCAAATTCTTTCTTTTAAGAAGAGTTCCTTATGGGATGGAAAATCACTTTTACCGCATTAGGTGACCTGCATTGAATGTTACTATTTTTATCACGCACATGCGTAATTGCATAATGGGAGCTAGGCCGATGCTTTTGGGTGCTCAAATGAACTGCCTCTTTGAGAAAATTTGTTTAAGTAGCAACAACATATGCTTTGTTCGAGTAAATAAAAAAACATTTCAGATCTTAGAATAAAATTCTGATTGTTTTCTTATCTGTCAGTTTTAACATTATTGTTTTGGGTATTCAAATTAATACCCACAACATCTTTTGATCAAGAAATAAGAAAGTCACTTTATAATCTTGCCTTTTCATCTTGAGGCCTGATTCATAAAATGGATAGTCTACCACACAAGCTTCAGAAAGGGTTGATTTTTCTTCCATTTCAGGTCTTTATGGTTTGTATATATTCACACTGGGTAGAAGGCAATGGTCAGCAAAACTGTTTTTAACTGATTATTTAGATTCATAAAGGACAATCATCAGAGCTAATTAAACATTGTTGATTGCCAAAATAAGTACAGTAAAACCTGTCTTAAGCCACCACTCAAAAGTAGACAAAACAAATATCTTAATGACTAAATAGTACTTAATGAAGGTCAAAAGTATTGCAGAATGCTGCAATACTTTTGACCTGCATTCAGCGATAATTGGTCTTGAAAACCAATTTGGTCTTATTTTTGAGTGGTCACTTAAGACAGCTTTTACTGTATTTTGATAACTGAAAATGTTGTTTTTGTCAATCTGAAACTGAAAAAAAAATTAAAATTTTGCATTTGAGATTGCCTCATACCCAGTGTAGTTTAATTTATTACTTTTTATCAATTTAGATACAAAGCCAAAACGATAACATTGACAGTAATTTTAGCAATTAATGAAAACAAAGCTTAAATGGTAAATATTTTTTTCTCTCTTTTATAGGCAAACGGCAAGAATAATGAACCAAAATATACAGGGGATATCAAAAAAACCTTAGATTTGGAATAAACGCTTTAAACATTCATTTTGTTCTTTTCGCATTTGCTATGTTTCTACAAACCTGTAACTGTAAATTTAACAGCACTTGTTATTTTGCCGGCAAAATAATTACACCTACTTGACATTGATAAGTCAAGGGAGAAACAACTTTTTATAGTGTTAATTTTATACATATCTAGAAAGTGAGGACACTGTATACACATGTACACCCAGAATGCAACATTCTCAATGAGATCGACATGTTCACATTTCAGTCCAATTCAAAGCAATTTATGCCTGCATATTGTGGAGAAATCACGAAGACCATTGATCGAGAATAATTTGTCACGTGTCTTTAGACTGAGATCATGAGATTTTCATCGTACAGTTCCAGTTCATATAACATGTGCCAAATGAACTTATTATGACGTCATAAGAAGAATCCAGCTACAGGGTCTATCGAATATCCACGTGGAGAAAATTTATCAGCTCATTTACGCAGAAATTCAGTTGTTCTTTTTTTTCTTTTCCTTATTTTTTCCTTAATTTTTTTAACGCTGTGCAGGACTGCTTTCGTTCTTTCGTTATCGCCTGTTGTGATGTAACTATATGTGTATCTATATTAATTGGAGATGTAAATCATTCTTACATGTTGCATAGAATAAACAGTCGGAAGTTAGGAACCACTTGATAGGGACTACTTTTTAGGGACTACTTTTCGCTCCTGCATTGACGGTCGACCGTATCTTCTAAAACTTCATAAATTTGCTTGATATCAATAAAACATTTCTTAAGTTACAGTAGTATAGTTAGACTATTTTCTCCCAACCCTTACCCCTACCCTTAGATATTTTGTTTGATTTGATTCTTTACGTCCCATCAACAGTCTTTCAGTTAAACAGGGACAGGTCTTCTTGGGCCAAACCAGTACTAAGCTAGGATAAATGTGTCTTGCTCAAGGACCACAATGCAGTGACGCGGGTGAGGCTCGAACCCACGGCCCCTCGGTCTCGAGTCAAGCACTCTACCACTGAGCCACTCGCTCCCCTACCACTAGGTATGGAATAGCACACAAAACTTTGAAACTCAACCCTTTACCTCATTCAGACATCTTTTAAGGCTTTTGAAAACAGAGCAGACCCAGATCAGGCAGCTCTTATAAGAGCTGCCTAATCAGGGTCTACTCTGCTTATGAACAAAATGATTGGATATGATTCTACACTAGTAGACCTGACAAGTAATTTCTTTGTTCTATATACAAACGTGAAAGTTTGTTTATACAATTATTCATAGTGGGTGGAGATTAGCATGAATATTCATGAAAGAAAAGTTTGAAATATATGAGCATCAGCCTCCTTTCACTCTTTGCAAGCTGGGTACTTTTTCATGCTTATTTTGTTGTCTGACTTTTTCCAAAATTCACTTTTTTAAAATATTCTTTCAAGAACACTATCAGAGTGTCAAACCATTTTGATCAAGATCAGAACCTACATTCTGTTGGTCCTGATTTGGGTCTGAACTGTTTGCAAAAGTTATATCAGCTGACGCCAAAAATACCGCTAGCAAGCAAAGAGTTACAGAGTTAAATGCCCCTTCCAGTGGAGCTAGTGATCTAATTTTTGGTCTCCGTCATACTTTGTGTATGTAAGAAGTGAGGTCTCTGGCAAGACTGTGAATATGCGCAGGCTAGTATGAGCATTAGCTTCTCGCCAATGCAATATATACCAAGGTCTTGTGCGCTGGACCATATAAGAGCTGCGATGCAAGATTTCCAACAATGTGGCATTTTGACATGAATAGTCTCCGACGAGCCTGTGCAGCTTCCTTTTAAGCTTAGAAACTCCAAATGATGTTCAGTCAGAAGCTTAACAGTCATAGAATAATTAAGTGACTAGCAAAGGCTCTGATCAGACTGCGCATATGGGCAGGCTGATCTGAGCCTTTGCTGGTGGCACATACCACATTGTTGGAAATCTCATGTCGCGGCTCAATTATTTTTTTGAGGGAAACTTACATGTCTTGCTCCTAAAGTAATTGAAATATACCTCAAACATACGTATTTATGTATGTCATTTAACCCTGTGCTCCATAAGCTATTTTCAGATCATGACATCCTTTTCTATTTATAGACAACAATGAAAAAAATCAAGAATACTTTGAGTTAAGTTTTGAATACTTTTGAAAATATCATGGAAAATCGAGCATTTGCCTCAAAAGAGCAAATGCTCCATTTTTTATAATATTTTCAAAAATGTGGTATTTCAAAGGCGCTCTTATATGAAGGTAAGGATTAATAGTATAAAATTAAGTGAAATACTAGTCTGGTACCCTGCCGCCACGACTCTATTTAGGAAACCTTGGAGATAAGAAAAGCTTTTGTAAACAATAAAAGTCCCAGATTAGACAGATTGCTCCTCTACTGCGCCTAGAGGAGCAGTCTGATCAGGAACATTTTGCTTGCTTTCTTCAGCTAATGAGAATAAATTTGTCCGCATTATCGACTGAGAGATTCCCTTTAAGAAATTCAGTGCTCAAGCAGTCGGGACATAACTGAAAAACTGTTGTCTGTGATGTAAAGCATGAAATCAAACAAACAACTTTCCACAAAAGTTACTCCGATACTAAATGAGCCTAATGTCACAAGAACACCTGTCTTCGGGGCTTCCGACAAAGCAAGATTCTCATCAGCTACAGAAACTAGCTAAAAAATTGAAATTTCATTTGTAGCAAGTTTGAGATATGATACCTTCCAAAGAGCAAATAACAAAGGCATTGAGCAGACTGTGCAGGCTTGTCTGCACCATGTTATTTATAAACCCCAGCGACAGGCTTTCTTGTGCGACAGCCCAAATTACATCATGAAGTCATTTAATCTTGTCCTGATAAACAGGTATTTTATTTTTGTTTGATTTGATTCTTTACATCCCAGTCAACAATTTTTCAGTCATGTCAGGATGCATCTTCCTGGGTTGAACCAGATTAAGCAGAGGATAAAGTGTCTTACTCAGGCATACAATGCAGTGCCTCCGGTGAGGTTCAAACTGGCAACTCCTAAGTTAGACGGGTGCAAAGATCAGGAATCGTTACAATCAAGTACCACACCTTACCCAGGATACCAATGGGAAAGTGACAAATTCACAGTAAGACACCACAAACGAGAGCCAAGAGGTCAGCCTTTTCCCAGCAGGTGACCACAAAGCACATATAAACAGACGCGCACAAAGACGTAGCAAACACAAGACAGAACAAAAACATAAAAGATCCACAAAAGAAGTAAATCTCAAGTTAAGCACTCTACCACTGAGCCTAAGTGCTGGTGATAAACCAGTGTTCAACTGCTTTAGAATACAGTAATGATTCATTCTGATTCAGCCATGAATCCAGGGAACCATAAGGTCCTGAAGAGCTCACCTAACAAGGAGTCACCATAATTTCCAAATATAGTGAAGTTGCTTTATCATGCTGTTTGAATTGTGTTATAAAGGCAGAATTTTACAAAGCAATCACAGTAGAACTTTAATGGCTCGAACTCTGATGGCTCATTCACCATGGCTGGCTAGAACTATCATTATGGTCCCTACGGGTAATTTTATACATAATCCACCCTTGATGGCTCGAACTACCCTTGGCTAGAACTACATTTATTTTTCATGGTCCAAAGCCTGTTCAAGCCATTGGAGTTCTACTGTATTTTATGGTCCTTTTCCTACAATTATTTTGTAAATTCCATGCTAAAAAAATGGAATCCGAAACATTACGGTGTTATATCAAAATCTGTGTTATAACAAGATGTGTTATAAAGAGACTGCACTGTAAATTAATATGGCATGATCCACTCTGTTTTATGGTCTTCAGTTGAACAAACTTTGTAAGGTACACATCCCAACTGTTACATACTAAGGCCAGAATTTTTTAATTAGTTGATTTCAAACCCTCTTGCTGTAATTTTCCAGAAAGTAGAAAAAAAAATCTAAAATTATTTTTTTATTTTATCTGCCGACTCTAAATATCATTTGTTTCGTTGAAAAAATATATAAAAAATTTGAGGTTCTGTCTGTGTATTTTTGAGAGTGACACTGTAAAAAGCAATTGTCCTGTCCAGATTTTAGGAAAATGATGAAATATTTAAAGATTTAATACAGACTGTTGGTTTTCCTAACTAGTTTTACTGTTTGTTCTGGATATTTAAAAAAAAAAAGCTCTTAAAATGACCAGGCAACTGGTCATTTTTTGAGCTTTTTTTTTTCTTCACCCCTCCCGACATTAAATCTGAAAAAAAATCCCATAAATCAACTAATAAAAAAAAATCTGGCCTCAGACTCTGCGCTCATTGGCCATTTTGATAAAAAAAGAAGAGAACTTTTAAAGAGTTTTAGACTAACATGTGCATGACAGCCAAATTTTAGTCATAGGTTGTCTCATCCACTGGACAACTCCATATTTGGTTTGATTCTTAATGTCCCAGCCATCAATTTTTCAGTAAATGTTTGGATGGGTCTTCCTGGGTTGAACCAGTACTATGCAGTGGATAAAGAGTCTTGCTCAGGGACACAACACAGTGTCTCCCCGGTGGTGAGGCTCAAACCAGCAACTCTTCTATCCCCAGTCAAGCGCTCAACCAACTGAGCCACTGCATTCCGCATGACCACTACATATGAAATTTGAATTTAATTTGCCTGGTCATTTCTTAGAAAAATATCTGAATATATTAATGGCATACAAATATGAATGACCTCTGGAAACAGCAAAGGTACTGCTGGCGTTGGAGTGTTTGTAGCAGAGAAGTGGATAGAGAAGGTATTTGAGGTCAAGCGAGTCTCTGACAGGATCATCCTGGTGAAGATCATAGTCGGTCAGCGAGTGCTTTGTTTTCTGTCTGTCTATGCCCCACAGTGTGTTTCAGTGATTCTGTACAGAATCTATTCTATGACCAACTTAGGGCTGTGACTGCAATGATCCCATCATCAGAATTCCTCATCCCATGTGGTGATTGGAATGGCCATATAGGCAGTACAGGCTCAGGCTACAAAGAAGTTCATGGAGGCTATGGGTTTGGCAAGCCAGACCCTGATAGTGAGGGTGAGAGGATCCTGGAATATGCACTAGCATTTGACCTGTTCCTCGTTAAAACATGTTTCAAGAAACGTGACAGTCACCTCATCACATACAGGTCCGGTAATACAGCAACCCAGATAGACTTTGTGTTATTTCGAAAGAGCCTGCGCAAACTTGTTATGGATGTGAAGGTGATTCCTGGAGAGGAGGTTGCTCTGCAGCATCAGCTCCTTGTGTGCAACATGATGATTGATATGCCGCCCCAAATCAAGCGCAAATTCACCCCACGTCCAAAAGTGTGGAAGCTCAGAGATCCTCAAACGTGTAGCCGATTTCAGGAAGTCTTCAAGGCACATGTGCCCGCTGTGGAAACTGAAGCGGCTACTACTAAAAACTCAAGACAGGTTTGCTGAAGACAACAGATAAGGTGTGTGGCACAGCAAAGCCCCACTGATGGCGACGTGAAACTTGGTGGTGGAATAAGGAAGTGGATGATGCCATCACAGCCAAGCGCCAAGCTTTCAAAACATGGAAGGCTGGCAAATGCACACGAGCATCATATAACACTGCCAAGCGCATCTCCAGACGTGTGGTGCACCATGCACGCCAGGAAGCAGAAAAGGTGGTCTTTGATGGCATTGACCACAAGTCCTCTGATATCTTCTGCCTCGCAAACCAAATGAGGAAAGAGAATGTTGATGTTGTAGGCGACAAGCCAGTGAAAAATGACACTGAGGAAATGTCAATGAGCGAGGAGGCAAAGCAGAATGCGTGGGCTGAACATTACGAAAGGCTTCTCAACGTTGAATTTGACTGGGACCCTGATCACCTGTCCAACGAACCGCCGCTTGAAGACTCACCTATCCCAATCACTATTGATATGGTGAAGAAGGCCATCTCAAAGATGAAGCCGGGCAAAGCTGCAGGTCCTTCAGGCATAGTAGTGGAGATGATTAAGGCAGCAGGTGATACAGGTGCCACCATGATCCGCAATCTTGCTACTGCAATTATCCCTGATGGCAAGGTCCCAACTGACTGGGAGCAAAGTTTCATTGCCTGCCTTTACAAGGGCAAGGGTGATGCTTTGGACAGAGGCAACTATCGAGGCCTCAAGCTGACTGAGCAGGCTATGAAGATCCTAGAGAGGATTGTCGATGGTCTCATATGACAGGTGGTGTCTATTGACGACTCCCAGTTTGGCTTTGTCCCAGGAAGAGGCACTACAGATGCAATCTTTGTGGTCTGGCAGCTGCAGGAGAAATACCTAGCAGCGAACAAGAGGCTTTATATGGCCTTCGTGGACCTAGAGAAAGCATTTGATCGTGCCCTTGGAAGGTTATCTGGTGGGCCCTGAGAAAGCTAGGTGTTGAGGAATGGATTGTGCGATTAGTCCAGGGAATGTACGCTTATGCGCGAAGCCGGGTTCGTGTTGGCGAGGGTTTCAGCAAAGAGTTTGAGGTGAAGGTGGGAGTCCACCAGGGATCCGTACTCAGTCCCTTGCTCTTCATCATTGTGCTTGAGGCCTTGTCACGTGAGTTTAGGGCTGGTGTTCCCTGGGAAGACCTATATGCGGATGATCTTGTCATCATTACTGACTCTCTAGAGGAATGTGTCAGGAGGCTCTTGATATGGAAAAAAAGCCATGGAGAAGAAGGGGTTGAGGGTAAATGCAGGAAAGACAAAGGTCATGATCTGTGGTACAGGCCTGGACCTCTTGCAGAGTTCAGGTGAATACCCATGCCCTGTCTGTCGTACAGGAGTAGGCAAAAACAGCATCTACTGCAATGGCTGCAAACTTTGGGTGCATAGAAATGCAGTGGGTTACAACGACTGACACCAAATCCAGATTATAGGTGTGCATGGGAAATGCCCGCCCTATTGATGGCAGGCCACAGAATGAAGTCCAGGTCGGACCTGATAAGCTGGAGGTGGTAGCTTCCTTCTGCTACCTGGGTGACATGCTTTCTGCTGGTGGAGGCTGTGAAATAGCGGTCACTACTCGTGTGAAAACAGCCTGGAAGGAGTTCAGGGAGCTACTACCAGTTCTTACATCCCGCCACTTCTCTAACAAGACACGTGGCCATGTATACAGTTCTTGCGCGCGGAGCGCCATGCTCCATGCCAGTGAAACTTGGTCACTGACCAAGACAAACCTGCAGCGCTTGCAGCGCAATGATAGGGCCTTGATCAGACAGATCTGCAGTATCAAGCCAGAGGACGTGGCCATGGTAAGGTCAAGCGAATTAATGGCAAAGCTTGAGGACCTCGACCTCATTTTGAGAGAGAGAAGGCTTCGCTGGTTTGAGCATAAGGAGCGTTCTAGTGGTGCAATCATGGCAGGCGGGGGGCAGGGAGGCCCAAGCTTACATGGAAGAAACTGACAAAGAGAGACTGCCGTGAGTGGAAGCTCACGACAGTTGACCCTCAAGAAAGGAGCACCTGGAGATCAGGTGTGAGATCTGCTATGCGTGCAGCTAGCCAGTTACCTGGAAAGGGGCCCACTGATGTGGATGTCCCAGCACCTGCACGTTAATAAAAAATCCGATTATGATATATATATTGGCTGAAAGGTCAAATTATAATCTTTGGTACTTATTTATAATCATTTTCTAATTAAGTTTAAAAAATCAAGTAAGAATTCATGACTTTGGCTTCAAAAGCTATGAAAAATCAATTTTTAAAGTGTATATTAATGCATTAGGATTAAAATAACCTGTGTCAATTCCAACTTTAAAGATCATCATTTGAACAAACTTGGTCGAGCCCACATCCCCAATGCTTCGTACAAAATGACCTTAGCTATTGGCTGTTCAGTTCCAGAGAAAAAATATTTTGAAGGGTTTTACCATATATGGGCATGCCAGACATTTCAGTCATATGATCTGGACCTTAGTCATATTTAGGTATGTTAAATTTGACTCAAATTTGGCCAGTGGTTCCTAAGAAAATATGTCAAAATATATTGATGGCAGTCCAATATGAGCGAATTTGGCTAAAAGGTCAACCCTTGGTACTTTTCAATAGTCATTGTCTCTATAGATTAAACATACGAGGGTCAGTCAAAAATAACTGAGCCCTACCTCATAACATTTTAGTTTGGTATTGTAGACAACAAATGTGATTATTTTCTATAAGTATCATATGTCATCGATGTTTTGACTTTGAATAATTATCCTAGTGAAGCTTCTATTATGGTTGCTAGGCAACTGAAGGTCGTCAGTCAGAGCGATGCGTTCACGATCTCAGCCACCATGAATATACAGTATGTCTTTAAAAAGCTTGCATGCTTGATAGTTTTTTTGAAAGATATATTTGACATTTATTTGAATAAAATGTATCATATTATCTTTTCGTTTCAATTAGTTCGTTAATGTTTAGGTGAACATTGATTGTATGCGTTGCCTAGCAACAAAAAACACCAAAATTCCACAAATTTTAAAAATACACGAGAATTGTGTTGCCATGGAAACAAAAGTGTGATTTTAAATCAAAGAACTTAATATGTCTGAGGGTTGGTTTTGTGTATGCAGTACTGTTAAAGCATTATTAGGCTAATAGTTTATGTTTTCTATTAAAATATTGTAAATTTGAATATGGGTGGGGTAAATTATAGGTCCTCAGGCATGTTAAAATTTGATAAATTTTGCAATCAAACTGCCACAGCATCTATAATTTGCGTTCAGTTGGTTTCTGCTCTGTGGCACTGAATAGGTACATGTTAAAGATATCAGACGATAGTGAATAAAGCCCTGCTTTAAAATTACTGTTTCCATAGCAACGCTTAGAATTAGATGTATCACAGCGTGAACGCATCCCTTTGACAGGTCATATTCTGTTGCTTAGCAACCGTTACAAAAAGCCTACCGACAGAAATAAATTAGGTGATTAAATAGATTACATATGACTACAATGAAATATCATCTAATTATATGTCCATTTTACTTGATTCAAATGTTATGACGTAGGGCTCAGTTATTTTTGACTAACCCTCGTATATATGGGAGTGCAGTGGCTCAATGGTAGAGTGCTTGACACGAGACCGAGAGGCCACGGGTTCAAGCCTCACCGGCCTCACTGCGTTGGGGTCCTTGAGCAAGACACATTTATCCTGGCTTAGTACTGGTTCAACCCAGGAAGACCCGTCCCTGTTTAACTGAAAGATTGTTGATGGGACGTAAAGAATCAAATCAAACAAAAATCAAACATAAACATATATATCTAGTTTGATTTAATTTTTTATGTCCCAGTCAACAATTTTTTCAGTTATGTCGGGACGGGTCTTCTAGTAAGTATTAAGAAAATCGTGCATTAGGAATCAATTTTGACCTTGCTGTAAAGTAAGTGAATGGTCAACCTAGAATCAATTGGACAAACTTGGTAGGGCACATATTCCTGTTGCTATACACCAAAGTCCAAGGCCATGCATATTTTGGTTCCAGAGAAGATGAGCAAGGTTGCCATTTTGGTCATGTGACCTGGACCACTTAACAAACTGATGTACCCCAACCCTAAGGAGTCTCTATATGAAATGAGCCAGTGCATGAGATTTCCAACAATGTGGTTTGTACGACCAGCAAAGGCTCAGATCAGCCTGCACATACGCGCAGTCTGATCAGAGCCTTTCCTAGTTGCTTGAATATTCTGTGAGTGTTAAGCTACTGACCAAATATCTTTTTGAGGTTCTAAGCTTAAAAGGAGGCTGCAGAGGCTCGTCTGAGTATACACTTGTCAAATTGTTGGAAATCACATGCTCAAATTAGAGTCTGAACAGAAGGCGAGTGGAAATGTTGACTGACAGATACAGGACAGAGAGATACCAAAGCCATTTGTTAACTCTCAGTTCATCCATGAACATTTACGCAACAGAAATCAGACATACATGTATCACATAAGGAGTCCGGTGTAATGGTCAGTTTTTTCCCCAGTCAGTTAAAGATTTGAATAGTCAGTTTTTTCCCCACCAAGTCAGTTTCTTCCCCCCATGTTACTTTTCGGAAAAGGCATGAAAATGACATATGTGTCATTGTGGAGTTAAATCAAATTAAATTTCATTCTGAAATAGCTGTATTATAACTCTACCACCCCCAACACAGCACAAAAGTGCAGAGGGTGCAGAAGGATTTGATTATAAATGGTTAGCCTATTCAAAAAACAAAATGAGTATGTTTTTAATTTAAAATGGTTATTTGAATGGGTTAAAGGAAAATCTGCCTAGTCTTTCCCCACCCCACTATTTGGAAGAATCAATTCACTAAGATAAATACAAAGGTTGGAACACTTTGGAGGGGGGGTAACCAATATACTTCCTGGTTTGAAAATTTGATTATCTCTTTGGAACAAGTCATTGATAAGTATTCAGATACAGTAAAAGAATAACATAAACTGAAAGACTGAAAGATAAATAGAAAGATCAGAACATTTTGGAGGGTGGAAAGAATGGGCCGGCCCAGTCATTCCCCGCGCCACAATGTAGCAGTACAAATAAACTGTTTGGTTTGAAAACTTGATTCTCTCTTTAGAATAGGTCATTCATAAGTGTTAAGACACAGTGAAAGAGTAACATAAACCGAAAGACTAAACGATAAATAGAAAGATCGAAACATTTTGGAGGGGGGAAGAATGGACCGACCCAGTCTTTCCCCACCCCACAATTACTAATAAACTTGTTGGTTTGAAAACTTGATTCTCTCATTGTAATAGATCATTCATAAGTGTTAAGAAACAGTGAAAGAGTAGTATAATCCAAAAGACTGAAAGATAAAAAGAAAGATTAAAAGAGTGTATTTCTTATTCTTCACCCAAAACTGATGTTGTGGGTACTCAAAAGAACCTTCTCGATGAGACGGTTCCCAAATATAGGTTTAATCTGATGAGTAAGAAAATAATTACAATTTTACGCTTAAAAACTTTGTTAATTTGACTTATGGGACATATACTTATATTCAGAGGAACATTGGCTAAAAAACCCAACCCCCCAAAACAACAAAGTTAAATTGTACTTTTTTTATTATGACTTGTGATATATAAATGGCTCAAATATATTTCATGATTATTTAACTATTTCATTTTGCAATCAATAACAAAAATAATAGCTCATAAATTTATGAAACTAGCAATACTTTGATCTAAAACATTATAATACGCATTACCTAATCATGTCTAATGAGACATGGAACATGATGTGATATCAACTACATGATATCAATACTGATATCATTTATTTACTGATATCATTTTAACACTGATATCATTTTATTTGGTGGACAGGCCTTTAGTTAAGGGTGCGTACCAAAAAAATAATTTTCTCATTTCTCACCCAAAACATATGTTGTGGGTACTCAAAAGAACCGTCTCAATGAGATGGTTCTTTTGAGCACCCAAAACATATGCTATAACTGATGGGTTAGAAAATTTTACAATTTTATGCTTAAATTATATGTTAATCGAAACCTGTGTCAATGTGATATCAACCATTTGATATCAATACTGATATCATTTGGTGGACAAACCTTTAGTTAAGACTGCTTAACGAAAAAATAGTTTTATTATTTCTCAACCAAAACATATGTTGTGGGTACTCAAAAGTACCACCTCAATGAGACGGTTCTTTTGCGCACCCATAACATATGCTAAATCTGATGGGTAAGAAAATATTTACAATTTTACACTAATTTTTTTTTGGTTTATCTAAACCTGTGTCAATGTGATATCAAACATATGATATCAATACAGTGATATCATTTGGTGGACAGGCTATTTGTAAAGGGTGCGAAATGAAAAAATAAATTTCTTATTTCTCAACCAAAACATATGTTGTGGGTTCTCAAAAGAACCATCTCAATGAGAACCAAAACAATATGCTGAAACTGATGGGTAAGAAAATTCTTACCATTTTGTTTATCTAAACCTGTGGTGGATATCAATCACATCATATCCAATGACTCATATCAACATTTTTTTTTAATATCACATGAATACTTCCATGTATACATGAGTTAGCCCATTCATTATCCCCATAACACTCTTCCCTGTATTTCAGTGTAAGCCAAGGGTAAAAGTAACAACCTTATCAAGATGTTTGTTTGTGTTGATGCTTAACATCCCAGTCAACATTTTTTCAGTCAAGTTGGGATGTTTTTCTATCATCCTGGGTTGAACCAGTGCTAAGCAGAGAATAAAGTGTCTTTTTCATGGATACAATGCAGTGTTTCTGAGTAGTCTCACCAGCTACCCCTCAATCATAAGTCTAACACAACACTCAACCAATCAGCCCCACGCTCCTTATTACCCTAACGGCATATCCAACAAGTGATTGTGAAGCCAATACTTATTCTTATGTGTGAGATATTTCTGTATGCCTGCACAAAATGTGGGGGCTGTAAACTGTTAAAACTCTTATAGATGCTAGTGTTTATTGGGATAAACCCCGTGTCAGTGAAATTCACAAAATATTTAACAGACTGAACAATGCTGTGAACCAATGAAATGCTGCTTATTTATAGATTATAGAACACATGCTGATATCTCATAGGTTGGCCAATTAAAGCTATAGTAGAGTTTATATCCCCTATATAAAGTGATAGCTTAAAACATACATTCACAATAAAGTTTTAAAACATGCACATTCACAAAAATTTTTTGAAACGTGATATAAATCATACATTCACAAAGTTTTAAAAACAGACACAATTTACAAAATTTTAAAACACGCATTTATTTATCAGCAGCAAAACAAGAACACAAGCAAAATTAATTCCTTTTTACAACCGCGCAACTACCAGGTTAGCAAAGAGGTAGTTTATGAACTCGAATTTGGAGATATAGCTGTCATGCAAATAAAAGCAAATAGCAGGAGAGCGACATGTATATTAATACTGATTGGCAGTTTCAGATGTTTAAAATAGGCAGAGACAATGGACATGATACTTGGCAAGAGTAAATTTCCAAATATTTTTCCTTATTTTCAGTAACATATGCTGTAGATTCACATTGGAATATGTACCTACAACATGTCTTTTCAATAAATGAATTTTTCACTGTAAGCTTTTTTTAAAAAAAAATCTCAACCACTTTCATTGATTCAGTGAAATCAGCATGTAGAAATGAACAATTTTAATGTAGTTTGACATGCACCTGGATGACAATAATAGACTGCCTATTTTATGACATGTTTCATTGGAGTCTATTACTAGATTGGTAGTTGAGTGATTGTAAATCAACTCACAAAAATCATTCCTTTATAAATCAACATACTGTAAAAACCCTGAATATCAGACCAACTAACATATCTAGTACAATACACTGTGCCTGGGGTGGCTCATTGTGCATATCAAGGGGCCACATGTTTCCAGATTCAGAATTGGGCTAAGGAATTCCAAATTATTTTTAGGAGTGTCTGAGTATTTAGGGCAATCACTGTATGCTCAATGGCACAGTACAATACAATTTAAGGACTTCTAACATTAGAACCTTAAAGTATCATATTTGATCTAATAACCACAATGTGCATTTAAATCTTTCTTTTAAATTCCATTCTCTCATCTTATAACTGTATCCATTAATGGGGAATGAACAAAGAGACTGGATTTTTTTTTTGTCGTCTATCTCGTTTTACGACGACACGCAGGTGGAGCCTTAAAACTTGATTTCCAAACATATATTGGATGATAGTACCTCCCCAAATGAAAATTTTGACTACAGTTATCCCCATTCTAATTGTTTGCAAAGATTATCAGCAGATGACAAAAGTCACCGCTGGTAAGTCATTAGTTAACTAGAGAAGGAAATGTAAGACTCACTTTAAAGTCTGCCATAGAGAAAAGCACATCAGAGTTTTCAAAAAAGAGGACACACACACACAAAGTTTGAGACAGATACATACATGTGGCACTTATAAAAAAGAAACTTTAACGAAAACCGAAAAAACAATTACTTACACTTTCCTTGCTAGCAGCTACTTTTGTCATCCACTGATAACCTTTGCAAACAGTTTGAACTCCAAATGGCAATGCTGGGTTATTGTTCATGCTCTTGTTGTCGTCTGCAGACTTTTATCATTATTTTTTTCTTCAAAAAAATCTTTCAGGAATTTAACACTATCAGAGTGCCAAACTGTTTGCAAAGGTTATCAACAGACGATAAAAGTTGAGGCTAGTAAGGGAAGAGCTAATGTATTTAAAAAAGCTTACATCACAGAAAAGGAAAATATTTTCAAGAAAAGGCCATTTCTTCCTTATCATTAATTACGATAGACTAACAACTAACAATTTAATAACATAAGCATACAAAACAATAACTATACAGTAACTTATGCAAAAATAAGATGGAGAAAATTTACTTCACACTCTAGCTTGAGCCGCCGTGGTGTAGTGGATAAGTCACTCGCCTTGTACTCAGGAGTCCCAAGTTCAATTCTCAGCTCTCCCAGTCTGTCGGATGTGACTAAGCCGTGGCCCTATCTTCTGAAACGCTTTAAAACCAGAACCACTGCTGGTTGAGCCTTCAGGTGCTCCTGGACATAAAACCACAAAACCACCCGGTTATAGCAATTTTACACCCTTGCTTCCCTACCAATGCTTAACTCTTTGCCTGCTAACAGTGACTTTTGTGGTCTGCTGATAGCCTTTACAAACATTTTGGACCCAGATCAGGCCAGACAAAATGTCGGGCCTGATCTGGATCCAAACAGTTTGACATCCTGAGGGTAAATCTAAAATAATTTTTCAAAAAAGTTTATTTTGAAAAAAATCAGCAGATGACAGAAATTCATAACAATCTCGTGTGTCTACCAAATTCAACCCTTCCCTTCATGAATATTCATGTTAGGCTCCGCCCACTATGAATAATTATATAAATAAACTTTCTTTTTGGAAATAATTTTTCAGGTCCAGTTGTGTACGATTAGATATATTCCATAAGCAGAGTAGACCCTGATCAGGCAGCTCTTACAAGGGATTTCTTACAAGAGCTGCCTGATCTGGGTCTGTTCTGTTTGCAAAAAGTGTTAAAAGGAGTCTCTATGAGGTAAAGGGTTTAATGACTTTTGGCGGTGCCTGACAAGACACCTGGATGAAGTATATAACTCCTGAAATGCCGCCAATTTTGTAAACACTTCACAACAGCAGCACAGGCGGAAGACACAAGGACGTTTTAGCAGAGGTACTCACTTTGAATTTGGAGCTAGGTGTTTACAAAACATTCATACTTTTGAGGGAAAGTTACAATACATGTTGATTGTATGAACTTGTAGGTACCACATTGACTTCTTTTACTATATATTCATAATCCCTTTGATTAAATTCCTGTAATATCATTTAACCCTTTGTATACTGGAGACCTCCAAATGCGCACCTCAGCAACAGTGAAGACCCAGATGAAATCTGGGTCTGCACTATTTGCTTAGATTAAAACAACCTTCAGTGACAGAAAAAATAATTTAGAAAATTGTACCTGTGACCTCTTAAAGTATAAAATGGGCAGTCCCATATTTATTGTATCAAAACGTATGGGAAAATCCATCAGAATACAAAGGGTTAATCAGAGGGATTATGTCCTGCAGCCCTAAGATATATCGCCCCCTCATTTTTTTTAAAGTTGGGGGAATACTTAGCATAACAAACGTTATAAAATATTAAAATGTCTGTTTACCTATAAGTGCATACAATCAAAATGTAGTCTTGGAAATCAATGCAATTCCTTCAAAATGGCCGAATATCAAATGTTTCAGATATCTGTTACCCCTTACAAAGAATATATATCTGTTTGTTCTAATATTTTCTAACAAAACCAAATATATCAATACTATCTAATAAAACCAAGTAACGTAAAATTATACAATTAATACTAATACATATTACAATACATAAAATCATATCATATCAAAAACTGAACTTTGTGCTTCTGAAACATTGTACCCCCAACAGCATGGCTGTCCATAAGGGTCATCCTCTTTCTTGATTTTGCTTGTTTGATCTGATTCTTTACATCCCATCAACAATATTTCAGTTAAACAGGGACAAGTATTCCTGGGTTGAACCAGTACTAAGCTAGGTTAAATGTGTCTTGCTCAAGGACCACAACGCAGTGACCTCTTTCTTGAACAAGGAACATAACACCCAGTGATATTCGAAATTCCTTTTAACTCCTTGCCTACTAAAGTTGTCTGCTGATAACTTTTGCAAACAGTTTGGAACCAAATCCGGACTGACAAAACTCTTTGCAAATGTTATCAGCAGACGACAAATGTGGTTCCCACAGGTACAAGGTAAAGAATTAAACTCAAACATTCTTTTCTTCCTGGCAAAGATGGCTTCCTCAATATTTTCTATCCACGTCATACCAACAGTAAATGTTCTAAAATTTTCAACACTAGTTGCCTGTCAAGAAGGCCTAGACAACCGTGAAACAGTGCAGACCCAGATCAGACTGCGTCTTAAGAAGCAGCCTGATCAGGGTCTTCCCTGTTTGCCATTCAGACAAGCATTTTGTGAAACCAACATTTTATTTAAAAAAATAAAGAGAAAAATATTCAAAACTTTAGAACATTTACCGTAACCTACATCATGGCTTCTCTGTCTGCCTTCTCATCTAGTATGCCGGACACATTCAAGTTCCATTTTGAATTATCACTTTACTGACATGATATTGATTAAAATCATCTGTCATGAATTAATTTGTTATACAGTAGTTCATTGTTTCCCTGATAAAATTGAAGGATACCATCCCAGCAGCATCTGCAACATAAAATAATAAAACAATTCATTATAATATTAACCCTTTATTTCTCAATCTTTTGATGCCTTTGAAATATCATGTATTTGAAAATATTATAGAAAATGGAGCATTTGCTCATTTGAGCCGATGCTCCATTTCCCATAATATTTTTGAAAAGTTCTCAAAACTTTACTTACAATATCTCTAGAAATTTTTCAATGTTGTCTAAAAATAGAAAATGATGTCATGATCTATTTATGGCCTTAGTATGGAGTAAAGAGTTAATTAATTTTACTTTCTTATGCCTAAGCCTAGATCAAAAGGGGACAATAGGTTTGAGTAAACAATACGTTTGAGCGAAAAATACGTTTGGGCGAACTTTGTATGCATATGTTTGGGTGAACTTTTAGCAAGTTTCACAATAGGTTTGAGGTAACTTTTTCAACCAAAGGGAATTTATAATAAGACATGACTACTAACTTCTCCTGTTTTGAAAGTGAACACAGTTATGTGTACAAAGTTACAAAAACAATGGTTTTATGAAGATGTGCAAAGAAAGGTTGAGATGTCAGGTGTAAAACAAAGTCAGTTGACCATAATCATGGGCCTGATGATGTAACGCTTCAGAGACGCAAATTAAGATCAGACTGCAAGCAAAAAGCGGAAAATGACCCATGTGAAAAATCAGGAAAACTAATACTATCCAGATTGGTCTAGGCAGTTCTCTGCTACCGAAGGATGTTTCTGTTCCACAGGCCCTGTATAGGTATAGATGAATACATATGAAAAAAGTCACTCAAACGTATTCGCTAATTCGTATAGTAAAAATTTGCTGAAACCTATGGTCGCTCAAACGTAAATTTGGAAAAAGTTGCTCAAACATGATGCACTCGATCAAAATAAGCAAATATTATGATCGTAAAATTGTGAGTATGTTTGATCATTATTATATTATTACATAATTTCAACAATGTATTCACCTCAAATTTGGAAAAGAATGTCATTGCATTTTGTTCTCGTTTCTTAGTCACAGATGGTTGGATGTTTGGATGCATAATAATATGTGTTCAAAGACAGTGTCAATCCTGATCAACAGGCTTCATCTGAAGAAAAATTGATCTGGATCTACACTGTTGTCAAAAGTTATTATAGAATTTGAGAACAGAGAGCACCTCATGACCCTTCAGTCCTGGTCCATGGTAGCCATTTTGTTCAGTGGAGCAGAAATGGCATATGGAAACATTTGTGTGTTATTATTTTGAATTTGGCCAAGCGCTTCAAGACTATCATTCTCAAACTCAAAATAAAGCGCAATGATTGGCTGATTGTGGACACGTGTCTGCAAGCAACCAATCATTTCACTTTATTTTGAGTTTGAGACTGTACTTAAGTTTTATAACCTGGAGGCCAGATGTTGCTTTAAGACAAAATTTAGGCATGACACACTAAGATGGATCACAAGAGCTTATATTGCGCCTTCAACTCAGGTGAGCTAAAACAGTTAGGCATGCAATGTGCTTACCAGGTTAAATAATTATGATAAGTTTAGGAAATTTTGTTAAGAATTTAATTGTTATATTAAATTCATATTAGTTCCCAGATACCTATTAAAATTGACAACTGTAATTGTATAAGTGGTCTTGGTGAGATATGGTTATAAGCACATAAACCAAGCCCATAAGGTACATTATCATATGATGTCGCGGCTGGGAATGTAATAACACCATGCAATTAAATCGATAAACCACTAGGGGTTTACAGATTTTTGGGAAACGTTATGACGTCTATAACAACGTTGCGTACATAATGACAAAATAATAACGTTTTCACGATAGAAATGAGATTAAAAGTAATCTTAATGTCATATGATAAAAAGAATCTAACATTTGTGCTCTTGTATTATTAAATTTATTAAACTCGTTGCGAAAAAGAGATAAAATGCGAGGCAATCCTCACATTTTATCTCTTTTCCCCAACTCGTTTAATAAATTCAATAAAACATGAGCACTCATGTAAGATCCTCTATTAAAATGAATTTTCAAGGCAGTTTTATCGTGGATAAGTTGAATTTAGAAGTAAAATGGGTGCTTAATTAAGGAATAAACTTCATCTTTCTGATGTTTATGAAATTCACCTAATTTATTTGCTATAATAGAGATTTCAGTAAAGGTTCAGATAATGAAAAAGTGGAAAAATAAGTGCTGGTAAGTAAAATTCTAATCCCTCAACCCACACCCTCACCTCCTTCACCCAAATAAAGAAAAATTATCATGTTTATTTACATAGGCTGTGATGCAAGAAAACATTTCTTCAGGGTTTCGGAAAAAGTGAGATTCTGGACCAAGTCTAGATATGATCCGTTACAACGGTGCTGATCAGACTGCATGGATGTGCAGACTGTGTGAATGTGCATGCTAGTCTGCGCCTTCATTTTGCAAACCCCTGAAAACAGGTTTTCTCGCGTCAAGGCCCATATGTCTTTGTATTTCTAGCTGTGCTTTAGCGTTTTTGAGCACAGTTGGATAGATGACATCATATTTTAGGGTTAATTGTGCTTGATTGCTACATCTTATTATAAACAACAGAATGATCAACACACTTTTTCAAGGATACAAAAAAAAATCATGACAAACTTTGAATTTATTAAGGTATTATGGTAGCTAATGTGAGTGTTAGAAAAGAAATAACTCCTCTGAATCTATACTCAAATTCCTCCATAAAGCACACTCCGATTTGTTTGTTTGTGTTGACGCTTTACATCCAAGCCAACAATTTTTCTGTCATGTTGAGATGTTTCCTGGGTTGACCTAAAACTAAGCAGAGGATAAAATGTCTTGCTAAAGGAGACAACACAGTCTCTCCAGTGATGCTCCAACCAGAGACCCCTCTATTTCAAGTTCTTCACTCAATCACTGAGCTACTACATTCCTCACTTACGAGTCTGGGCTGTATCAATTTGAACATGAGCGAGCCAGTGTTCAAATGGGTCCAACCTAGCCTCAACTGTGTTTTACCAAGGGAATTTGAACGATTAAATTATTATTTAACCCTTTGTATTTAGTCAGGAAAAAATATCAGAAAAGTTAACAAGTACAGGCATTTTGTGAAGAAAAGGGTTTGACACCTTGATTAGGGGTAATTTGGCATGCTGAATCCGAAAACCAATGTTGGCAAGCTGAGAAATGACGTCTTAATGACCTAATTTGCATATTTTCAAAATGGCCGCCAAAAATCATGGAATTTGACATATTACTGAAATGTTTTATTTTTTGACAATGTTTTTGTTATTAAAAACCATTTGTATTATTTCCTAAGATTGTTTTGCCATTAGAGTACATGGTATTTGGTGGCAATTTACATAATTATTCCAGGATATTACCGTATTCATGGTAATAAATGTCCAATTAGTCTATAAAATCATATATAAACTTGCCTTATTCAGTATCCTGCTATTTAAATTTTAGTTTTATTCATAGCACGATTTGGACAGTTAACCAGCTTTTTAAGTAATAAATAAGAACGAAACTTTGATAATCAAGAAGTTGTTTTGTTTCAAAATAAATGTGTCATAATGTCCATGCCGAAATATATGGTACATTTTGTTTCTATAAAAAGTCACAGCATGCACATTCCTTAGTACCCTAGGGGCTAATTGGACCAACCTTGTCCCATCAGGAAAACTTCTAATATGTGTCAGTTTGTTTTGTGAGACCACCTAAATGTGGAAAAATATTGTCCTAAAGAATAAACTCATTTGAGCGATGTGAAATTGCATGGTTTCCGTAGCAACGCATAATACGCTTCTAAAGAATGGGGATGTCCCTACAAAAGTACTCATATCTCAGCAGCAACTTGGTACCAACTGAATGTTGCGACATAGGACTTTTATCCAATGTTCAGATATGCAAATTATCAAATTTGCATATTCAATTTGCATATTCACGACTATTAATGAAAACATTAGAAAAAAGAGAAAAATCGTAAAAAATTAAGGGGTGTACAAGTAAATTTATCTACATTTCACCTGCTTACTATCCTATACTATCAGCCTCAGTACCAATTTAATGCTAATACATAGCATGTTTACTTAATGGTCCAATATGCAAATTATCTAAACATGGTATTCATGAATATTAATTAAATATTAAAAATGAGCAAAATTGGAGAACAGTTAATAGAATGTACAAGCAAAATTACTCATATCTCAGCTGCTATTTATCCTAGATTTCATACTCACTTACTTTCTAAACTTGTTCCCAGATTAAAGTCCAGAAAAGTTCTTGAATAGTAATTTTTGATACGTAACTTATTTAATTTGTTTATTAATGAGTATTTTGGAAGATACAACCTTATTGATTCGCTTTCAATTTTTCTTTATTTTTCTATAGATTTCATCAATATTCATGAATAAGTTTGTTAAATGATTGTATATCTGACCATTGGAATACAATAATATGTCTCAGCCTTAATATGATACTAAGATTTATTGTCTAAAACAAATAAAAGATGAGATAAGTGTAATTTTAGAAGTAGACCCCACTATTTTTTCTACGTTTTTTTTTCTCTCATTTCTAATGTTTATATTAATATTTATTAAATTTAAAAAATAGATAATTTCACATAATGAATATTGAGTGTAGTAAAATGTCTTAGCGTTTAGTTGGTACCAAGTGTGGTAGTCTAAGAATATTAGCAGCTACGATATGAGATATTTTGTAGGTACACCTCCTTAGTTTTATTACCCTTTTCTCTCATTTCTAACATTTAAATTAATATTCAAGAATATAATCATAAAATAATATGCATATCCGATCATGGCATAAAATTTGCTATGTCTTAGCATTTCTTTGGTACCAAGCTTGTTAGTCTAAGACAATTAGCAGATGAGATATGGGTAATTTTGTAGATATACCCATTTTAATTTTTCAACAATTTTTCTTTCTTTGTTAAATGTTTTCATTAATATTCACAAATATATAAATTATATTTGTAAATCAGAATATTGTGTTATAGTACTATAACTCACCTTTCATTTGGTACCAATTTTGGAAGTCAATGTTATTTCAAAGTTTTTTTCGTTGCTTTTTTATATGTTTTATCTTTCTATATTATATCTTTTCTATATTTCTGCTTTTCTATGTTTGTCGTTCTATGTTTTGTCATAGACCCGCATGCAAAAATTAGCAGCTGACATATGGACTATGTCATATGTACACCCCTTTAAATCTTCTAATATTTTTCTCTTATTTCTAATGTTTACATTAATATTCATAAATATGCAAATTAGATAATTTGCACATCATACTATTGGGTTAAAGTGTAAAGTCTCACTTTCATTTGTTACAAGTTTGGTAGTCTAGAATAGTTAGGATACGAATCATTTTGTAGGTACACCCACTTTCTTTAGAATCATATTGTGGATCTTCACATTAGGGGGAGGGTAAATTGTTCTATGCAAGACTCCATGAGCGATGTTATTCTTTGCTATTTAGCGACCATTTGTTTTGCTAGTAACTGACAGCTTTTTTATGAATTAGTGGAAGAGAGAAAAAATTCCATGCAAGAATGTGCGACATGCAAGTGTTGATCTTGGATCTGCTTGCAAATGACCCAGCTACAGTGCCCCATGGGTTGCCCTGGACACCATGCAATTTTATATAATCCAAACAGGTTTATTTTTGGAGACAATAAGAATTTTTGGTATTAAGTGGATCCACTGAACAATTTCGCACCCATGAGTAACTGCCCTTGTGTGCAAGGTAAGTCTAATAAGCCCCCTCCCCGTCCCAAGGTGTGTGTGGGGGGAGGGGGTAAATAGTTATTCCATGATCTTACTTCTATTTTTAGTTTCATAAATATTCATGAATATGCAAATGAGACATTTTACATTTGACTATTGGATGGATGGACTTGTCAAAGTGTATCACTGATGATATAATAGCATGCAACAAGGACAGATTGGGGCAGAATTCAGTTCATATTTGCTTTTTATAATTTTCACTTATTTTCTGAAATTTTCATCAGAATTGAAGAATGTGCAATTTAGATAATTAATCTGCATATCAGACCATTCCATCAGATGAAAGTACTATATCTAAGCTTTAATTTGCTAGCAAGTTTAATAGTGTAGGGTGAGTAACTGATGAGGTACGAGTCAGTTTGTAGGTACAAGCCTACTTTGTTTAAAATCGCATTTACCCCCTCCCTAAGCTGAAACTTACAGAATGTTGTTTAAATTCCCATACTTTCCAGCAAACAATAGAGATATCATTGTTATGCATTCTTTTTTTAAAGTTCTCATTTTAATGAAATCATTCCTGACATATTTGGGCCACATAATATGCATGGACTATCATGAAAAAAATCTTACTTAGTCGGATGCAAGATTTTTTGCTCAAGTTGTCTCCCCTGATTACCTCTTGGTCATATTTTTAATTCTAATTGCATAAATTGATGTCAGTGAAGACCCCCAATAAGGAGAAGATGTTTTTGGATTGATTTGAACCAGTTTTGCATCCTTAACACGTTACTCTACATATTTTTATGGATATTTCTTCAATTCGGCGGCCATCTTGGAAATATGCAAATTAGATAGTGAAGAAGCCATTTTTCAGCTTGCCAACATTGGTTTTTGGATTCAGCATACCAAAATACCCCTAATAGGCATCTTAAAACCTTTTCTTCACAAAATGCCTGTACCTTCTTAAATAAGCGTCTTTTTCTGTTTTTTTTCCTGACTAATTCAGGAAAACCCTAAATGAGTACTTTTCCAAGCAGTGAAGACCCAGATGAAATGCAGCATCATGCTGCATTTCATCAGGGTCTACACTGTTTGTCAATGCAAAAAAAAAAAATTTCAGACAAAACTATTTTTTTTTTTATTATTATTATAACCTGACACTCCTAATATTATGTACAATGGACTATCCCAAGTTTATTTTATCAAACCAGGAGGAAGAATTTATTAGTATACAAAAGGCTCATTAAAGAGCCACTACTTACTGTGCTTTATCTACGATACTTGGCTAATATCTGTAAAAGGTTTCAATTCAAATGGGGAATTTTTTAACCCATTTAAGCCCAGCATCCCACAAATGGGAATGTTGCAAACAGTGTAGACCCAGATGAGATGCCACAAAATGTGGCATCTCATCTGGTTCTGCACTGTTTGCTTGTTTGCTTGTGCTGATACTTTAAGTCACAGTCAACAATTTTTCTGTCATGTCAGGACATTTTCCTGTCTTCCTGGGTTGAACAAGACCTAAGCAGAGATAAAGTGACTTGCTCATAGTATCAAGGACAACACAGTGTCAGGTTGAATCTTGAACTAGTGACCCTTAGATCCCTAGTCTAACACTCTACCATCTGAGCCGCTGAGTACCTCTGTTTGTTTCTTTTAACACCATACTAAGCAACATTATAAAACGAATATGGTATAGAATCTTTTAATAAGCTGTCCCCTGGCAGCCATGTTTTTCCATCAAATTTGATTTAGCAATTTCTGTATATAAGTGTCAGACTCACTCAGTGACCATTTCTACAAATTATTTTGAATACTGATGAGTGGTTTAAGAGGAAAATATTTTTATTTTTTTTTCTTTCCACAATAAGCAATGCCCTCTGGCCACAATGTTTCACTAATTTTGTAGAGGGTCGCCTATTGACTATTTCTGCCAAATTGTTTTCAATTCTAATCATTGGTTTTTAGTGGAGATGACATTTAAAGTTTCTTATATAGGTACGTAAGGGAAACTGGCCACTCCCCCTGGCTGCCAAGTTTTTAGAAAAATGAAATTCATTGTAGCTATTTATAATGAAGGTCAACCAGTGACCATTTCTGCCAAATTGGTTTGAATTCTGATAAGCAGCTTCTGAAAATTTTTAAAGTTTACCATACCACTATAAGCCATGGCCCATGGTGGCCATGTTTTTGAAAGATCAAACTCCTTTTTACATATTTCAGGTCACCTTGGAAACCTTCCTGTCAAATTTAGTTGAAATTGTCACAGTGGTATAAAAGAAGTTATTGAAAGCAAATTATTAATGATTTGTTTGTTTTTATTCTTTACGCCTAAGTCAACAGCTATGGTCATGTAGAGACGTCAGTTCACCTAACCACACTTTTTCCTGGGCAAGCTTGACAAAGCGGTTAAACAGTACTTCGTGCACATACTTTCGCTTGTAACTGACACATCCCTTCTTGAATCAGCGGAAAGAGGAGAATGACTGTAGAAATTATTTCGTGATCAATCTCCACAAAGTATGGGACTGAGCCGGGATCGAACTTGCGACCCCTGGATCTGCAGTCAGACACATTACTGATTGCACTACACGGCCTGGTAATACAATATTGACTGATTCCAATAGATCAATTTGAGCACTTTGTGTTCAGGTGAGCTAAAATCAGTGTAAACCCAGCTCGACTGACTTTTTTAGAAGCCATTTAACCACATCTACAATGTTTTCAAAACAGAGTATATCAAGGTGCTGCAGGAAACTATTGAGAATAAACTGAGTGTAACCAAAAAGGCACTTTTTGTGAGTTTAGTCAGTAAACATTTGTGATTGTCAAAATGCTACCACTTTAGATTTCACATCTGAAAACAAATGTACATTTTCATTAGTTGCTTTACCCTTTTCCCACCAGTCATGATATTGTTGTCTGCTCTCATCTGCTTTTGTTCTTAGGTAGCCTATATTGTACACAATATGACATCAAATCAGACTGCTTCTTTGGGGAGCAGTCTGATCTGGGTTCATACTTTTTTGCTTCCAAGAAAAAATCTCGTCTGAAGTGCACCTGAATATATGCAGCTAAAGTAAAAAGCAGAATTTTGAATTTGACATAAAATAGTGGCAGAATAAGGGTTAATATTATTGAAAGGTTTTTTGGCTTTTTATTACTTAGTTACATGTATAGGTTAGCAGTATTTGAACCAAAATCTGTACTTGACTTGTAATTTTTTACCTACTTGTGGTCACTTTTGTTATCATCTGATATCTTGCAGTTTGGACCCAGATTACGACCAACAGAATGTAGTGCCTAGTCTGGATCAAAACTGTTTGATAAGCTAATGGTGTTCCTGAAAGAATTTTTATTAAAATTTGTTGAAAAAAGTCAGCAGATGAAAAAAAAGCATGCAAAATTACCCGGCATGCAAAGCTCTAATAAACTTTTACACTATAGTCTAAGTATATGATAAAAGCAAGCATAGCAGAGTTCATGCACCAAAAGAATGAGAAATTTATTTTTAGCTTAATGCCATTAAGTTCTAAGTACATGTGTAATAACACTTTCTTCCAGGAAAGACATTGATTTGTTTGTTTGATTTGATGCTTAACATCCCAGTCAATAGCTATGGTCATTTCAGGACGGTTACCTAACCACACTTTTTTCCGCGGCAAGCTTGACTAAGTGGTAAACAAATACTTCGTGCACATACTTTCGCTTGTAACTGACAACAATCTTTCTTGAATCAGGGGAAAAGAGGAGAATGGCCATAGAAATTATTTAAAGACCTTGATCAATGTACTAAACAGTATGGGTATGAATACAGTAAAATGTGATAACTTAGGAGTCCAGACACAAGTAAGGCAACTATATTCAAGTAAAATTTAGTAACCTGAGAGTGAGTTTCTATACATATATGGGACAGTACATGACATTTTGATGCTTTATTTCCCAATCAACCATTTTTTAGTCATGTTGGGACGATTTTCTATGTTAAACCAGTACTAAGCAGTGAATATAAAGTACCCTTCTCAAAGGACACAGCATAGTTTCTCTGGTGAAGCTTGAACCATGTTGATCTCAAGTTGAGCACTCTACCACTGAGCCACTCTACTCCTCATCAGATTTTTGAGACTTATCCCATCGGGAAGCAGTCAAAACTCAGACAAGCACATCCTTGCAATCTTGCCAGAGACTTTGCTGCTCACATACATAAAGTATGGAATCAGATAACTATACCCACAAGCCATATTATAGAAGACATTGGATATGATGCGATATCCACCATAAATATAAATTTTGACCTCTCTTAATACATTAGCCATTAGCAATATCCTCTAGTAGATATCACATCATCTCTGATGACTTAACAGATAGTTATTGTTTTATTATATACAGAAAAAACTCGAAAATTCCAACTTCATTTTTTCGAAATACTTGCTAAATCAAAATAAATTTGGGTCACATTAGATTCAGTGAATAGGATCTATTTTGATAACTGTCAATTTAATAACACATGTTTTGGGTATGTAAAAGAAATGTCTGTTTGATTTTGTTTGTGTTATTCTTTACATCCCAGTCAACAATTTTTCAGTTATGTTGGAACGGGTCTTCCTAGGCTAAACCAGTACTAAGCAGAGGATAACAAGTGCTGCTCAAGGACACAAGGCAGTGCCTCTGTTCAGACTTAAACCTGAAACCCCTAGATCTTGAGTCAAACACTCTACCTATGAGCCAGTGTGCTCCTAACGTGCCAAAAACTTATGTTTGCTAAAAAATAATTGATTTATAATCATTATTTTGGGGAGTTAAATACTTTTAAGTCTACCTCCCTATAATTGGAACTACTGATTATTAGAAGTAAAACATCCTGTCCCCAGCACTTCAATTTTTTTAGATTTACTGTATGACTTTAAGTTACCATTATACATATGGGCCCCGTCGCGACAAAACCTGTCTTCGGGGTTTCTGAAAAAGCGAGACTCAAACCAGTCCTCTGCTACAGAAACTAGCTAGAATATTGAAATATTGAAAATTCCTTTGTAGTACGTTTAGATATGATACTTTCCAATAAGCGAATAACAAAGGCGCTGATCAGACTGCACGTATGTGCAGGCTGGTCTGCGCCTTTGTTGTTCGCAAACACCGATGACAGGTTTTCTCATGTCAAGGCCCATATATTTGTGCATAAAGCTCTATATTACACACTTCATTGCACTTTACATAGAGATCCTTCCATGAGTGCTCATGTATGATTGAATTTATTAATAGAGTTGAGGAAAAGAGATCGGATGTGAGGCCATGATGTTTGCTTTCATGATAAAATCATTGGTTTAGATAAACAGCATTTTTGAGCTTAAAATTGTAAATACTTTCTAACCCATCAGTTTCACCATGTGTTTTGGGTGCTCAAAAGAAATATCTCAACAAGAAGGTCCTTTTGTGTACCCACAACATATGTTTTGGTTGAAAAATAAGAAAATTATTATTTTGGTACGCACTCTTAACTAAAGGCCTGTAAAATCAAGTTTTAAATGCAGTTCTTGAATACATGCAGCAGACCTAGAATGCAGACAACATTTACAAGACAAGAATTCAGTGGTTGGATAAAAGTTAAGAAATGGACAGTGAAAAAAACAAGGGGGTATAAATATTGGGGTGTGTGAATGATTACCTTAAAAAGCACAGCAAACAGTGTTCCAATAATGAAGTAGGGGAAATATGAAGCAAGACCGGTCTTTTTAAGGCTCTTCTTCATAACTTTCTGTACAAAATTGATCTTTTTCTCAGTGAAGGGGGGATAGCGGATTCTGTGCAAAAAAAAATTATATAGGATCGGTAAATACCACATCAATTAAGTGATAAGACCGGGTTTCATTTCTAAAGCCACTGCCAAAATGCAAACTAGGTAGTGTTTATTTGACCTGTAAAATTTTAAAACTTTCCCTTCCATAACATCCCCTAAAAGAAGACAGATCTTAATTTTGGGAATCATTTTGGATGGAAAAACCTCTGCCTTGTAGGCCAATGAATATGGTATACTTATTAAGACTGTTGGCATCTATATTAGCTAGAGATAAGACTTTTTCATTAAATATCAGAATATTTCTTTTTATTTAAATAAAAACATGTGGTGTGGTGCTCAATGGAAGTGTCACAATGAAACACTGTTAATGAGTACACACAACATTTTCATAGAGAAAGAAGAAAAAATAATACTTTTTTTAAATGAAAAATACAGCTCATCTCTATGTATAACTCTATTAAAAGGTGTTAGTGCCATTTTTAGCTCTTTTGATTTTAATGAGTTTTGAAAGGCAAGAAGCTATCTAAATATATGGAAAAGGTAACTGTACAAAGAAATCAAAACTGATGAAAAAAGAAATATATACCTGTATACTTTGTAGGCTTATCGCAAAAGATTTTTTCTGTACCATAATTTTTTTTCTATGTACATCAGTTTTGACTTTTTATGTTAAAAGTACAAGAGAATTAGACAGGACACAGGAAAACCAACTTGACCAAATCATTGGAGTACTAAATATTATTACAATAAAACAGTGAATTAATTTTCTTATTTCAAAAATCTACACTCCAAATCAGTTTCTCCTTTCTTTTTAATTCCTTTTTTGTGTTGTTATTTTTTTTAATTATCAACCAAATTTTTGTCTATAAATGTTTAAGTTTATTTACTATGGCAAAATAGCAAAACTTGGCTATTTTCCTGCCTCCTGTTCAACCACACAACTATGAGTTACCACTATTACCTTGTTTATGACCAGAAATTGAAATATGAAAAGAATCCTCCTTTCAACTTCTTGCTTTGAAGCCAACTTATCGTGGACATTTTTTTGTCTGTGTAAGGAGGATAACGAACTCTGTTGAGAAGAAACAATTTCATCCAAAGACACAAAATTTTATGATAAACATTCAAAAGTTTAAACACTAGTAACTTGATTTAACCCTTTGAAAACATATTTATCATATGGGCCTCGTTGCAAGAAAACCTGTCTTTGGAGGTTTGCGAAAAACAAAGGCGCAGACCAGCCTGCGCATCTGTGCAGTCTGATCAGCGCCTTTGTTATTCGCTTATTGTAAAGTATCATATCCAGCCTTGATACAAGCTAAATTTCAATTTTCTAGCTAGTCTCTGTAGCTGAGCAGTCTGGTACGAGTCTAGCTATGCGAAAACCCAAAGACAGGTTTTCTCACGTCACGGCCAATATTATGTTGTGTCTGGTAGTGACTCATGTATTAAAATTGATAAACTTGTGGTTTACATATTTAAAAACATCATGTAATGATGTCTACAACAATGTTGTATACAAAATGACTTTTCAAGCCAAAGAGACGATTTTAAATCATTTCAAATTTTGAACATCATATGATATATAGAATCTAACATTCATGCTCCTGTATTATTGAATTTGATAAACTGTTTACTAAAATGCGATAAAATGCAGGACAAGCCTCACATTTTATTGTTTTTTCCTCAACTTGTTTAATAAATTCAACAATACATGAGCACTCATGTAAGATCCTCTATGAATTCTTCCTTCTTAGTATGATACAATACACTTCAGATCGTCTTTGTCTATGTGAGTCACAACATGTGATTTCCAACAATGTGGCATTTTGACAACTGTAGACTCAGACGAGCCTGTGCAGCTTCCCTTTAAGCTTAGAAACTCCAAATGATGCTCAGCCAGTAGCTTAACACTCATAGAATATTCAAGAGACTAGCAAAGGCTCTGGTCAGACTGCGGGTATGCGCAGGCTGATCTGAGGCTTTGCTGGTTGCACATACCACATTGTTGGAAATATCATGTCACGGCTCATATTGAGTGATCACAGGTTATAATTTCCATGTAATATTGTATTTCCTTTTCTGAAGATTGTTTTTGTCTTAAATAACAGTGAAGACCCTGATGAATTCAACATTCTTTGGCATTTCATCTGAATGCCCACTGTTTGCCAAGGTACTTGTTTACGACTATCCAGGATCCAAAGGGATAACTAATATTGATTGGGCACAAACGTTTTTTATGCAATAACATTTGCCAGGTCTAAAATGAGCTGTTTGAATATGAAGCCAATTAGCAGAGTGTTGAAACATCTTCCAACAAATCGTGTAAAATCACATGCCAACCAATGAAAAGCAGTGTTGGGTACATGCTATAACATTGGGTGTCTGACAGGTTTTTGAATGTGTTAATGCTTTATATCCCAGTCAACAATTTTTCGGTCATGTTGGGTTGTTTTTTCTGTCTTCATGGGTTGAACAAGTAACAAGCAGAGGAAAAAGTGTCTTGCTCAAGGAATCAACAATTTGAAAGTGACTCTGCTAGGAGTGAGACACAAACTAGCAACCCTTTGGTCTGCAGTCTAACACTCTACCAAGCCACTGCACTCCACATTAGCACCCCCCTCTTATCCCAAGTCTAATACACTACCACTCAGCCACTGGGCTCCTCTTTCTGACAGATGGTACTTTTGAGCACCCAAATCATATGAGCCGCAACATGTGATTTCCAACAATGTGGCATTTTGACAAGTGTAGACTCAGACGAGCCTCTGCAGCCTCCTTTTAAGCTTAGAAACTCTAAATGGTGTTCAGTCAGTAGCTTAACAATCATAGAATACTCAAGCGACGAGCAAAGGCTCTGATCAGACTGCGCGTATGCGCAGGCTGATCTGAGGCTTTGCTGGTCGCACATACCACATTGTTGGAAATCTCATGCACTGGCTCAATTATGTTAAAAGTAGGATAAGAAAGTATTCACTATTTTATGCTTGAATTGTTTGTTAATCTGGACCAATGTTTTATGCTTGTTGTTTTAGACAGGAAGATTTTCAATATTTCAAAAGTTAAAATATCATTTTAGCTCACTTGACCTAGTTATGCAACAGACTGGAACCATTTGAATAGTTACTAAAAAGGACCATATAAGGATCATTCTGGCCAAGTCTGGTCAAATCTTAATAGCAGTTGAGAATGAGATGTTATTTGGAGAAATTGATGTCAACTCGTTACATTGACTAATCTTAATAGCTCACCCTTCTTGAGCCTATGACTCAGGTAAGCCATAGACCTCAGTGTATTTTCATGGCTGCAAGAAAATTTACTATGCTACAACCAGCAAACATATTATTATTCTTTTGGTGTCATTTGAACGTTAAATAAATAATGTAATATTGTTTTTATTTTCATTAAATTCCATCCATTCATTTTTAAGCTGCAGAGATTTGCAATTTGCAATTTTTTTTTTGAAAACTTGTGATCAAGGTCACCATTGACGTCAATGGAAAAGTGCCTATTTCAAAGGTTTAAACTGTTGTATTTGAAAAATGCTAGGTCGAAACTTCGTTTAAATTGAACAATGCATGCACTTATTATATAGCTTGAAAAGAATTGAACATAATTGCTATTTAATCTTGATGTCACACATAAAGGAGATTCTTTCAAACATGAAAATATAAGAAATGTCTATGGGAAATCAATTCTGTGGAATTACTTCTGGTCCTTGACTGTATGTTCAAACAAATTTTGCAGCAAACAACACATAACTTTCTTAACTTTTTTTTGGCAACTAAATCAGGCTTAATATTTCATGTCCATCTTTTGCCAGTAGACGATTCACATAAAAACATCAAACGTTAATGGTCTAGTTGATCCCAAAATCAATTTGCAGCAGACAGCATTTTCAAACCATATACCTATTTTTAGCAACTAAACAAGGCTTGATATTTCATGTGAATTGTCTGCCAGCAGACAATTTACATAAAATATCAAGCCTTTATTTTTCCCTAAATAAATTTGCAGCAGACGGCATCCTACTTCTGGCAACTTAATGCGGCCTGATATAATATGTACATCATCTGCCAGCAGACATTTCACATAAAATATCAAGACAAATTTCCCTGATATAGAAAAAGAGAGAGATAAAATTGTGGTCTGCTGCAGTCCTGTTTGTCTCTTTCCGAATCGACCACTTACTTGTTGACAGCCTCCATCTTGAGTTGTCTTTCCATCACAGCTCTTTTGTGACTAAATGTGTCATAGGTGAACTTGCCATGGTACGCTCCCATTCCACTTGTGCCAACTCCGCCAAATGGTAAAGTAGGAACTGAAATCACACACAAAGTATACAGTTTTCATATAACACACAAACTATACAGTATTCATATAACACACAAACTATACAGTATTCATATAACACACAAACTATACAGTATTCATAACACATAAAACGCCACCTATAATTGGCAGCAGACATTTTTTAATTTTGTTGCTTTTTTCAAAAATTACAAAATTAGGCATGGAATATCATGCCTTATTTTTTCAAAGTCCATGCCTTATTTTTTCAAAAATTCCGAAAGATGTCACAAAATTTGTTGTCTGCTGCAGGTGTGATTGGTGAGTTGATATTCTTTTAATTGAATGCCCACAGGATAAAGCTTTTTCCTCTCAACTCTTTGCCTACTAGTGTCATCTACTGAAAACCTTAGCAAACAGTTTGGACCATGGTCAGGCCTGATAAAATATCGGGCCTAATCTGGATCCAAGCTGTTGACCCTCTGATGGTATTCCTGAAAGACTTTTTTGGAAAGGTTGATTTTGAAAACAATTGGCAGATGGCAAAAATGCATGAAAAATACTCAGTAGACAAAGAGTGAGTTATTCAACGAGCACAACAACTAATGATATCATGTAAAAAGGAGACAAAATTACAACATTTTTGCTTGAAATATATATGGCAACAATTGTGACAGCAAAACTATTTATTTGAAGTACATCAGCCAAAACACATGAAACTGACTAATTCATAAAAATAATGTCTATACAAACAGAAAATTCTCTCATCTCAGCTTAACTTTTTCAGTGCTGGTGACAACTTTTGTCGTCTGCCAATAATCTTTGCAAGCAGTTTGGACACAGATCAGGACGGACATAACGTCAGTCCTAACTGGATCCAATCTGTTTGACACTCTGATAGTGTTCCTGATTTTTGTTTTCGAGAAAAATGATTTTGAAAAGTCAACAGACGACAACAAAAGCATGAGCAATTTCCCCGCATGAAATCATTACTTTTAGAAAACATGGTATGCTTGTGAAATAAACATTTTTTGGATTTTCATTTGAAAATTTTCTATTTACCTTGGCTATGCATCACTTAGCCATTTTATAATGCAATCCCTTAAACCTGTACTTTGCTCAAAAAATCTGCAGAATGTGCCATTTCATCAGTGTCTACACTTCTTTCTAAAACAGTCTTAAGAGACAAATGTATCATTATTTGAAAATTGCAACCTGTTTGTTTGGTTTGATTCTTTACATCAGTCAACAAATTTTCAGTCATGTTGCGACTGGTCTTCCTGGGTTGAACCAGTACGAAGCAGCAGATAAAGTGTTATGCTCAAGGACTCAACCAAAGTAGCAACATAATAGCAAAATTGGAAAAATGTCTAACTTTACGGAATAAAATGACCAACAGACACCAATGTGTAGACATTAGTTTAAGTAGCATACCAAGTATCGATACAAACTTGAAAAGTTGCACACACGCTAGTTTGGTTTTGTGTCTCAATTTGGTTTCCATGGCAACGTGAATATTGCTACTGGCCTGAAATTACACTTTTTGACCATTTTTAAATGATAGTTGTTGAGACAGGAAATACCAAAAGGGATAAATTTTATTTTAGGGATATCCACTGATGCTAGGCGTCAGTATTGAAAAAATAAAAATGTTCAAAATATTTCATTTTCCTTGTTACCATGGCAACCAAAGTTGGTGGGGTAGCCAGGTATGAAAAAAGCCTATTTTTTGGCATTTTTGAACTACTACAGCCATTCCCCCAGCGTACATAGAGACATATACAGTTAATGGTAAGTTCTAAATGGTATTAGCTTTCATAAAACACGAAATTTAGAGTTAACCACCTTCTGGGGGTAACCATGGAAACAATCAGAGTACTGCTGCAAAATAGAGATTAAATAAATTGCATCTTAAAGTGTTTAATATTTCCAGTTGGATATAAATCAAGTTTTAGTATGTTTAAAAGATAGTTTTGTTGAGATATATTAACATTATCAATATGATTCCAGCAAAATTAATACGTTATGTTTGATAAAGTAACATTTATAGACTTTAAAAGTGGGTTGGGTAACCAGATATATATAACCAAAACGAGTTTTAGTGTTTTTTAAACAAGTTTTCCCAATAGTGGTGGGGACGAAGCCATATTTGCATACTGCCAATTCTTGATAGGGGCCTCCAAGTTCTATAGACTGTAAAAACATGTATGAGGTTTACCTCTTTCTTGCCGTTACCATGGAAACAAATACAGACCTGTTGTAAAATGGATATAAAATATATTGCACCTCTAAACAGTAAAATGTACAGATGGTTATAATGACAGTTCCTAATGTGTATAAAAGATAGTTGAGTTGAAACATATTAGCATAATCAATATGATTTAAGCAAAATTTAATAAGGAAAGTTTTAAATGGTAACAATTATAAATGTTGAAAGTGGGTGGGGTAACCAGATATATAAGAAACATCATTTTACATCATTAAAACTTTTCGAAGAAAATATAGCCTATCTATCTCTAGAAGTGTTAAAGTGATTCAAGCTAATAATAATAAGTTTTCAATTAGCTAAAAGGAGAATTGAGTTGAGTCTTATTGACATTATCAATATGATATGAAAACTGAATAATTTGTATCAATTACAGTCATTTAAAGTGGGTAGGGTAATCAGGTATATAACAAAAACTTATTTCAATAACTTTTAGTTAGTATGCCAAATAGTGGCAGAGATATTGATATTTTTGAATACTGCCAATATGTAATGGGGACCTTTGAGTTTCATAAACTGTTATACATGAATTTGGTTTTACCTGCTTCTGGTTGTAACCATGGAAACAATCACAGGCCTTTTGCAGAATGGAAATGAAATTAATTGTATTTAATATTGGTTAGAATTGTTCCACCTAGTTATTATATTACAGATTTTGATGTGCATAAAGATAGTTGAGTATAAAATTTTAGAACAAGCTTTGGATAAATCAATTTAAAATGATTTTATAGCTTTGAAGCCAAAACAAGTTTATGTTTTTCTGTATAGTATAGTTATTGTTTCCATGGTTACGACCAGAAAGTGGTAGACCGGATGCATGCTCTTTTATTGTATGAAAGGTGAATACCATATAGAACTTATCAATAATTGTATGCACCTCTTAGTAGGCAGGGAAAATGATTGTAGTGGTTCAAATATTCAACAAAATAGGGTTTTCCAAGATTGGTTACCCCACCCACCTTTGGTAGTCTGGAATGATTTGTACAAAGACCATATTGGGTTTATTTATTATTTTAATCTTATCACTTTGAGCTATAACGTTTCAGCATATAAAGATCAGATTCAAAATTGGTGTGTTATTGGATATGTGAATGTGCAAAAAATATCTTTTCACACTTTTGGCCGTTTTAGGCCAAATCATTCTTTTTGGTTACCATGGCAACGAGCAATAAACTGAGAGAACGGAACAAAGCTTACTAAAATTATAAATACAACTAATGTGGCCATCGAAACAGAGCAAGTAGTAAATGTAATCAAAGGAAAACTCATATCAGCCTGAAAGGTTTCAATTTCACATTTTTTCTTGGGCAAATCTCAATATTTGTCATATTTTTTGGCCATGAAGTTAAAAACTTTGTGGCATTTCCTGTAACTGTTGCCATGGTAACTCTCATCTGGAGTCTTTAAAACTATTGTTTGTGTATTTGTATAACAGATATAGATTGTGTAAAATGTTGAAAATTATTCATATTTTGTCATGCTGGAAGGAGGTAGTTTGCATAGAATATGCCCTGTTTGTTGAATATGACATTTTTGTGAAATCGCTAATTATATGATGTTTTGGTTGCCATGGTAACATAAATTGAGATAATTCTTTCGTAAATTTGAATTTGATGTTGAAAATCAGGTGCTTGTTACGTAATAGGTGCTAAAATAATCAATTTGATCCTTTGTTCAGGGGAGATGTTTTGCTTTGAATATGCTCTTTTTCGTAAAATAACTGTCAATCTGATGGTTTGGTTGCCATGGTTACCTATATTTAAATAATTTCATTATTTTCAATTTTGCTAAACAGATGTAGACTTGCCAGAATGTGTTTACATAATCCATATTTCTGTTTGCAGAAACAAGATAATTTACATTAGAATTGCAGTATTTTGTAAAATTCTGACGGTCAGTTAGTTCCGTTGCCATGGAAACAAAAATTATAAACATTTTGAGTTCTTTTATTCATGGCATTTGTAAATCAGACATAGATTATTTAGACAATATATAAGTCGATCATATACAGCTTTGCTGTAAAAAGTTATTCATATTTGAAAAAAGGTCAATCTTTAATTAGAGTTCTGAAAATTGGTTTCCATGCTGAAAATTGGTTTCCATGGTGACACGTTTGCTGCTAGGGAACATAATACAAATGGCATGTTTCATTTTTCACTAAAATTTTGTGTACAACTAATGTGGGTCTCTAAATAGACCTAGTAGTTAATGTTATCAAAAGAACTTATATCACAAAAGCCAGTCTTAAAAGTGTATATTTCACATTTTTCTTTGGGCAAACTTCATTTTTCGTAATATTTCTTTGCTACATAGTAAAACGGTTTTTGGCAATTCCTGCTGCCATGGTAACTATAATCAGGAATTTTAAAAACAATTATTTTGTGTTTGTATTGCAGATGTAGATTATGTAAAATATGTTTAAAATTATTCATATTCTGTCGTGCTGGAAGGAGATAGTTTACTTTGAATATGCCCTTTTCGTTGAATATGCCATTTTTGTGAAATCGCTGATGGTGTGATGTTTTGGTTGCCATGGTAACACAAATTGAGATAATTCATTTGTATATTTTAATTTGATGTTGAAAATCAGGAGCTAGTTACATAATGTGTACATAAATAAACAATCAAATCCTTTGTTTAGGGGAGATATTTTGCTTTGAAAATGCTTGTTTTTCGTAAAATCACGGACTATCTGATGGTTTGGTTGCCATGGTAACCTATTTTTAAAGAATATTATTATTTTCATTTATTGGATTTTGTTAATTAGATATAGACTTGCCTGAGTGTGTATAAATTATCCATATTTCTGTTTGCATAAGCAAGATAATTTGCTTTGAAATTGGAGTATTTTGTAAAATTTCTGACGGTCAGTTAGTTTGGTTGCCATGGAAACAAAAATTATAAACATTTTGAGTTTTTTTATTCATGGCATTAGTAAACCAGACATGGGTTATTTAGACACTATGTATTTCGTTCATATACAGCTTTGCTGTAAAAAGATAATCAGATTTGAAAATGGTCAATTTTTAGTGTTTTGAAAATTGGTTTCCATGGTGTCACATTTGTTGCTAGGCAACACAATACAAACGGCATATTTCATTTTTCACTAAAATTTTGTGTACAACTAATGTGGTCCTCTAAAGGGAGCTAGCAGTGAATGTAATCAAAATAAACTAGTATCATAAAAGCCAGCCTGAAAAGTGACAATTTCACAATTTTCCTTGGGCAATTCTCCGCCAATCTCCAAGAAATCTTAAATCCCGGTTTCTATGGCAACCACTGTCAGAAAAAGGGAATGCTTTGTTTTGTGAAAGTTTTTCAACAAGTCTGATTAAATGGAGTTAAAATTATTGATTTCTGTGACTAGTCACTTATCACCATCTGCATGATTCTTAGGGAGAATGCTAATTAAAACACCTTAGGTTTAGATAAACACAAATTTTTCAGGGTAAAAATGTAAATATATTCTTACCAATATTTTTGGCGTATGTTTTGGGTGCTCAAAAGAACCATATCATCGAGACAGATGGTTCTTATGCGTACCCACATCATATGTTTTGGTTGAGAAATAAGAAATTTATTTTTCTGTTACGCACTCTTAACTAAAGGCCTTAAACACACCGACTCCGCTGGCTCTGAGGCTCAAAGCCAGCAACCCTTTCCAGTCTAACACTCTACCAACTAGCAATTCCAACTGGTGACCCATTAAAACATATAATTAACAATCCTATCCTTATTGTTGATTCTATATGAATGGGAGAATCCATCAGTATAGAAATATTTATGTTGAAAATTCACAAATGACATCATATCTATGATGACTTTGCATAATGTGTCTGTCTTCCAAAACTGAAACCACAGGAGCTGGAGTAAAGAAAATTTTAAAAATACCAACAATTTGATTACAAATTGTTCCATACCATCTTATTAAGAAAATAAATATGCTCAGTTTGTATTTTTGTCCACTTATAGGAAAGTAATGTGTTTAAAAATCCCAGTTGATCTCAGGTAAGAAAATGGAGAAAGCAGAGGACATCCAATTTCACAAATGAGAAAAGGTTATATTTTATATTTGACTCCAGAGAAAATATAACTCTTGTATATTTCATTAAGGGGAAATATACATAATGTTTATTCATTTTTCCTGTTTTTCATTAATACTTTGCATATTATAAAATATTTCAAGTTACAAACCTGAACTCTGCATGATGCAATCATTAACACAGACACTACCACTGGTACAAGAATCTAACAGTTTTTCCACCTGCTTCTGGTTGTTAGAATATATGTACATTGCCAAAGGCTTTGTGCTGAAACAGATATAAACCATTGTAGATGTGGCAATACTTCTGCCAATCAGGGACTTTCAGGGGCAGATGCAAGATTTCTGGAAAGGGGGTTCATATGTATAATTGTGTGGGGGTTTCGCTTTGCTAATTTTTATCTCTTTTTTTTTAAATATCCAATGAAAATGAAATAATTTGGTCTCACTGAGACCAAATTATTTCATTTTTATAGGATATTTAAAAACAAGAGACTGGGAGGAGGGGTTCAAGCCAACTCTCTGTACACCCTCTGGATCCGCCACTGACTTTCATTAATCTATAGTTTGGTGGCATGGACACTGAATAATTAAAACAAGTAAGTGAAACACTATGTCCCCAGAACATCATAGCCCCAGAGGCGCAGACAAGTAGCCTACAGTAAAAATTCCAAAATTGGAATGCTCGCTTATTTGAAATAGATTTGGGGCACGCTGGATTTATGTAAGAAGACCTATTTATTACCCAACCGTCTATATACAGAGTAATTGTCTATTTTTTGCTATGTCATGAGTCATTGAACTATTGCCTTGGGTTTTCCCTTCAAAAAAATTTCCAGGGGTCATTGTGACCCCCAGGTAGTTGACTTTGGGGGTCATTTTCAATTTGAGAGGGTCACATACTGATCTCTTACAGGATATACTGGTAGTATCATTATAAATGTCACTTGATGTTTTCTTAGGCGTGCTCGGCCCAGGTTGCGATTCGTCAGAGGCATCGCTATCTCTTTTTCGTTTTTCGGTTGCAGACGAGAGAAACGACATCAATTTTGACTGCGACATTTTCGTAGACTGGTTTATCGCATATCAATAGTGTATGCACAAAGTCTGTCGCTTAGAAGCAAAGAATTGGACGCTGACACAGTCTACAGTTTCGTCCCCAATATCGGCGATTCGGACCCAAGTTCGCGTTGTACTTACTCGAAGATAACAAATGACGCTGACGTCGATCTGAATCATTCGTTTAAAAAGCAAGTGCTGCGCACACAGCTTTGCGTCCACCATGACGCAGTAGTGATAGTTATTTGGGTCATTTGGTCCAAATGTGCGTCAAAACGCACAAAAATGTGCGTCATGGAAAACCCTGTATTGCCCAGTCAATATTTTTGACTATTGACCGGCACTATACCATGACCTAGTTGCCCGCTTCGCTGTTAAAAACACATAGGCATTTATCAACATGCGCCACAACGATGTGCGTATGGTTCGTTTATGAAAGGAGACGTTGTGCAACAGAGGTGAAAATGAGCCATGCTTTAGCAACTTTAAACTCCAATAACTTCTTTGTTTATGGTCAGAAACATAAAGTTTGGGTACTAGTTTTATTAGTTAGAATGAGTGGAACATTTTGAGACCACGATTGAGCAGAGTTGGTGAAATTTTCTGTTTTGCAACAAAACTGCATCCTCTACAGAAACTCCATTCAAGAAACACTGCTAAGTATTTCATCAAAAGGGCTGGGTAATAAAACAGTCATTTCATGTGTGTTTGTAGTATAGTCAAACTATTACCCCTCAGCACTGTGGACGACCTGATGCACTATTGTACTCCGCCTTTGGCCTCTGCAATAGTGCATCAGGTCGTCAACGGCACCTTGGGGTAATAGTTTGGACTATACTACAAACAGGCATGAAATAACTGTATATTATGAACTATTTGATTAACTGTCTATAAAAACATATGTTTTGGGTGTGTAAAAAAAGAACCACTCCTTGAAACTTTTCTTTTACATACCCAAAATGTATGTTTAATAGGGGAAAATTGATTATAATCGTTCTTGGGTTATTTATTTTTATATCTACCTCCCTATAATTCGAATTTTTGATACTTTGAAATAAAACTTCTAGTCCGTAAGACTTCAAATTTACGAGATTCAACTGTATTTGAGTATTTTAAAACTGTTAAATTATTCAATTAAATCTACTCTTGTGTGTAGAAAAACTACAAGAAAACTAGTTGGTATGGGATGCAAAAACTTGTTTGTGCAGTGGATTATTTGTAAACTGAAAACACCATGACTCATCATATGTCGTATATAGAAGATCTTCCATAATTGCTCATGGCTTATTGAATTTATTTAACAAGTTGGGGAAAGTAATAAAATGTGACTCTTGCTGACCATTCATCTTTTTTACGCAATGAGTTTAATAAATTCAATAAAGCACTAAGGAGCATGAATGTTATATCATGTCATACATAGAGGATCTTACATGAATGCTCATGTATTATTTAATATATCTAACAAGTCGAGGAAAGTGATAAAATACAGGCTTGCTGAACATTTCATCATATCTTTTTTTGGCAATGAGTTTAATAAACTCAAATCAACACTATGGAGCATGAATGTTAGATACTATTTACCATATGGCACAAAAATTCTTTGAAATCATGTTTTATAGTGTGAAAACACTAAGACTTTGCCATTAATATGGATGTTGTTATGACTGTGATTACATCAAGTTACTATATATATGAGCCGCGAAATGTGATTTCCAACAATGTGGTATTTTGACAATTGTAGACTCAGATGAGCCTGTGCAGCCTCCTTTTAAGCTCAGAAACCCCAATTGGTGTTCGGTCAGTAGCTTAACTTTCATAGAATATTTAAGTGACTTGCATAGACTCTGATCAGACTGCGCGTATGTGCAGGCTGATCTGAGCCTTTGCTGGTCGCACATACCACATTGTTGGAAACCTCATGTCGCGGCTCATATATAAACCACTTGTGGTTTATTGAAGTTAATAAATGGTGTTATATCGCTCCCAGATGTGACTTCAAATGGCAAAGGTCGGTATTTGAGAGCTGCCTAAGATCAGTGGCTTATACAACAAAGAGCAAACAGCTAGTGCCTCCTCACCCACTTACTGTGTCCAAAGAATTTTGACAAGTTAAAATTGCCAGCATCTCAACTTTGAGGCTCATTGAAGTGAGGATAAATGGCTTGTTTACTTGATAGTCATTCCTCTGCTATTTTGTGTACTGTTTTTTAGGCAAGACGCAAGATTTGAAACAGTTATGAATTTACACTCAAATGGCATCTGATTAAAATCTGTATATTTTGTGTAAAGAACGCTGATCTCCCCAATATTTCACACTAAATAAGCAGGAGTAATAGTTATTTAAATAAAGCCGACAGACAGGGATACTCTCGTTCACAATGTCAGATGAATAAGTCTCAAAATTTAGCATATGTTATCTTTAAAGGTACAATCTTTGAAGATTTTTTTTACATTCCATTTGCTATTTATAGTGTATGTTAGCAGGATAAGGATTAGAAGTACAGTAAAACCTGTGTAAACGGCCACTCTCAAAAGACCGAAAATTGCTTAATGCAGGTTAAAAGTTTTGCAGAATGCTCCAAGGGGAGCATTCTGCAATACTTTAGACCTTTACTATGCTACCATATGTCATTAAGATCTTTATTTTGTCTATTTTTGAGCAGCTATTTTACACAGGTTTTACTGTACAGTAAAACTTGTCTTAAGCGGTCACTTAAAAAAAGGCACAAAAAAAATTTTCAAGACAGATAATCGCTTAATGAAGGTCAAAAGTATTGCAGAATGCTCCAGTGGAGCATTCTGCAATACTTTCGGCATGCACTAAGCTACCACCTGTCTTTAAGGCCTTTGTTTTGCCTACTTTTAATGGCTGCTTAAGACATGTTTCAAGGTATATTCAAGGATTTAACAGGATACTCACTTCTCATTGATATAGTTAATAGCTTCATCCTCCCCACTGACTGGAATGATTGGTAAGACTGGACCAAATATCTGAAATATAAAATAACTTGTTACATAATATCTGCTCATCCGGTCTTCTTTTGTTCTTAGGTTGCCTGTTGTCTGCTCATCCCTTATGCTTATGTTAGTTTAAACATATTTTATTTCAACTTCATGACATACATACATATATATATATACACACATTACAAAAGGATTAGAACGGAAGCTTAAAGCTTATCTAGTTCATCTCCTGACAATATTCAGCTGCAAAAATGTAATGGCGCTCATTCAATATCAGATGTAAAAAGCGCAAAATGGCAAACATGACAGAAATATAGTCAATATAATACAAATTGTGATAACTCCACCTTGTAACTTTTACTCTTTTGTTCAACTAAATTATAAATTCTGTAAAAGAATATCACCGTTTATTAATGAGAAAAGTAATAATTTTTTGTAGTGTTATTAAGTTCAAGATCATTTCTTCATTGTTTTTGGACATTATTACAAAGGCGTGTTATCAAATTGAGATATTTTGACGAGAAAAAAATGTATGGTAATTAGAACGTTAACAATGATTAATACAATGTAAAACATGTACAAGAGAGAGAGAGAGAGAGAGAGAGAGAGAGATCATTGAGCAGGCTTGAGGCTGAACTTGGCGGTATACACTAGTAGTTAATTTATCAAACACTCATAACTTATCTGAACAGGGTATACTTTAAGGATCAGTATTAGAGACGCTTCGTATCAGAGATATATTTATGGACTGCTTCAAAAATGAGTGTATTTGTGGGCAACAGGGATGGAGTACTCATACTCGTACTTGAACTCATACTTACTCGAGTACTTTTTTCAGTACTTAGCTGTACTCTGTACTTAGCAAAATTCATGAGTACATGTACTCGTACTTACTTAAGTACTGTTACAAAAAACCCTGTACTCATGAGTACATGACGAGTACCACTGAGTACTTTTTTTTTATTTCAATCAGATAGGAAAAAAAAATTGTTGCTCATGCCCTCCCTCATCTGTTCCAAATGCCCCTCATCTGTCTTTTTCAGACTTGAAAAAAAGTGGCCTCTTTGTGTTTTGAAAAATAAAAAATATGAATAAAAAACCTGCCTGCCTCATCTGTTTTTCATAAAAGTGGCTGGTTTATTGTTTTAGCCAAATCCTAATATTTTGAAAGAGTGTATTTTACCTATCAAGCTTTTTTAGGTTAGTGTGACCACATTGACTTCTTTATTAACAATGGACTTGATGATGCAAATAATTGGCCTGAAGCAACACTATTTTGGATTACTACAATGTACTTTAATCAATATATTTTTGTATTTGTCACACTTGCTGCAAAATAAGACACTGTATTTACCCCAAATATTGGGACAGATATATACCTGAGCAAACAATGCACACCCAGATCAGGAGCAGTCTGATAATGGTCTAAACTGTTTGACATTTGATCTGCATTCTGACATGTACATGTATGCATTGTAGAAACATGCTGATCACTTTTTCAGACAATTATATCAATCATTTTTGGTGTCCAAATATTTATGAATAAAAATATCAAAAATAATATAATCCTTAAAACAGAACAGTTCTCAAGCTCATCACATAAAGCGCCAAAATCAATATCGAGAAGACCACTGTAGATTCAGATTAGGCGGATCGGATCTGCAGAGTTTGCAGATTCAGCTATTGTTTTATTTAGTGCTTAAATGCTTAATAATTTGTATCAGGTTTTATCTATTGAATCTTAAATGTCTCTACTATGTATTTGCTTGTAAATATTATAAATATCAGCAGCCTGTTTGGTTATTTAATTTGGCTTTTGTCTTAAAATTTCATTGCATACTTTATAGTACTCAGATGTACTCATGAGTACTTTTCTAAAGTACTCAGTACTTACTTAAGTACATTTACAAAATGTGTACTCAGTAATTACTCGAGTACTTTCAAAACAGTCAGGACTCAGTACTTACTTGAGTACTTTTTCTTAGTACTCGCTTCATCCCTGGTGGGCAAAGACAGTAGGGGATTTCCAAATAAGAGAATTTGAAGAGTAACTGATGAGTGTTGAGAGATTTTTTGATTTAGCTCTGCTCTCTGTTCGCGATAGAGTGGACAACGCATAAAGTAGTGATCAGTATTCTCCACATTTCCACAGAGACAGAGAGGTGAATCTGTGATGCGTTTCTGAAAGAGATCATCGTTAAGCGAGCTACACTTTGTACGTAATCTGGTGTGAAGTACCTGAGCACGCCTATTACCTGCATAGAAATGCCTAGGGATGGCTTTAATGTCAGAGTTCAACTTACGTTTAAAAATGATAACAGAATCACTATTTCTTACATCCAGTGGCAAGTTATTCCATTCCCTAATAGAAGACGGTAAAAACGAATTGAAATACTGAGTAGTGCGAGAGTTTACTGTCTGAATATTTTGTGCATTACGCAGATTGTATTGAGATAGAGTGTTGACAGTAGGGGGAATCAGAGAAGAAAGATATTCTGGAGAGAGATTATTAAACATTTTATATAGAAGTAAAAGTCTATGTTTCCTGCGCCTAGTTTCCAATGGGTCCCAGTTTACTTCCTCATAAAGCGCATGTAATGACACAAGTTTAGTAGCTCCCGTCACAATCCTAGCTGCCTCTGTCTGTATTTTATCAAGTTCTTGTTTCTCATAATTTGTACAATTTCCCCATACGACATCGGCATATTCTAGTACAGGTCTTATGAAGGTGAGATAAATAGTTTCAAGAGATTTTCTATCAAGGGAAAACTTCAACCTCCTCATGACATTTATTCTACCCCAGGCTTTTTCCTTGATATAATCGATATGTTTATGCCAAGAACAATCATTGGAAAGAAATACACCAAGATGTTTATGAGATTCTACTTCAGAAATAACTTGATTTTCCATAAAGAGAGGTGGGTGTAAAGCTTTATTTAGTTTGCGAGAGATAAGGAGAGACTCTGTTTTTTTGGGATTAAAAGAGACAAGCCAAGTTTTCGCCCAGGTCATAATTTTTTCAAGATCCAGATTGATAAGTTCAGCAGCGGTATCTGGGTTTTCAACAATTATAAACAAGCTGGTATCATCAGCAAAAAGACGAATATTGGATCCAATATCCGTTACAATGTCGTTAATAAAAAGAAGAAAAAGAAGAGGACCAAGAATAGAACCCTGAGGAACACCAGCTCGTATAAATTTCCATGCTGACTCTGCACCAGGAATAACAACTCTCTGACGTCTATCAGTCAAATAAGAACGAAACCATATAAGAAGATCTCCAGCTATACCAGCAGCTTCAAGCTTTTTTAAAAGACCTTCATGCCAAACACGATCAAACGCCTTGCTTATGTCACAAAAGACGACACGTACCTCCTTTCCGAAATCAAGGGCTTGAGAGAAAGTATTGTATAAAAAGGTCAACTGGTTGACAGTTGAGTCACCCGGAATAAAACCAGACTGCAATGAAGTAAGAATATTATTGTCTCTGAAGTGATTATAAACATGTTTGAAAATAGCTCGTTCGAAAACTTTTTCAGACGTGCATAAAAGAGAGACAGGTCGATAATTTGATACAGATGAACGATCTTTTGTTTTGGGGATAGGAGAAACATTTGATAACTTCCAAGAATCAGGGAAAGTTCCCGTTTGAAGAGACTGATTAAAGAGAGAACAGAGAGGATATGAAAGTTCAACTGCCAGTTCACGAAGAATTCGATTGCTAATACCATCTGGGCCAGCAACTTTTCTAGTTGGAAGTGACTTTAAAATAACTTCTATTTCAGCTGGAGTAAGGATCAAAGATCTCAGCTCGTGTAACACATTGTATTGAATAACATCAGGAACTGCTTCATTGGAGTCATTAATTAATGTCTGGTCTCGAAAGTAGTCATTTAAGGTGTTAGCTTTGTCGAGGTCGTCAGTGATTATCTGTCCATCTTTGTCAAGAGGAGGTAAAGAATTTGAGCTATATGGCGATATGATAGTTTTTAAGGTTGACCACCAGTCTTTTGATGATAGTGTGTCAGATTTTAGTTTGTTTACAATGTTTTCGTTGCATGTGCTTTTTGAATCTCTGATCATACCAATGACCATCTTTCGCTGTGCTCTGAATATTGCCCAGTGATGTGTGGTATTTGTTCTTTTAGCTTTTCTATATGCCCGTTTACGCAGTCGTATGTGATGCTTGATACTGGTAGTTATCCAAGGGGGTTCATCAGGTCGAATCCGAGTTAGTCTGTTAGGGATGCAGGCTTTTGATATGTCAGTAATATGTTCTGTGATATTCTTTACGTGTTTATTTATATCTTGATCGTATAAACTTTCCCAATCGGTCGTTGTAGCTTTTCCTCTAAGAAGGTTATAATCACCTCGGTCGTATGACCAGGTATGACGGAGATATGATTTGCGTTTAGGTTTTGTAAAGTTGAGAATGCCAAAGACGGGACAATGGTAGCAAACTTCTTGATTCAAGAACGGATCTCCTACTTCAGAATATAGCAAATGATTTTCATTATTAGTAAGTATTATATCAATTAGAGAGGATGAATGTTCTGTGAAATGAGTGGGAGTTTTGATAGTTTGTGTGAAAGAGAATTGCTCACAGATGCTTTTTATTTTTGCTGATGATTGCGTGGCGAGCATGTTATAGTTAAAATCGCCAGTTACAATTATATCTTGAATGCCAGTATCAACTGCCAAGTGTATCGAGTCCTCAATCGACGAGAAGTAAAGAGCGTCAGAATTGGGCGGTCTGTAGAATAGACCAAATAGAATATGTTTATGCCTCAGTGTAAGCTCTATCCACACACATTCAACTCCAATGGGTTCAAGATCTGCACGCCTAACGTAATGTATATGATCTTTAATATAAATAATAACACCACCATGACTATCAGCAACACGATCTTTGCGTTCAGGAGGATGATAGGATAACAATGATATATCGTCTTTAGTTACAGAAGGATTAAGCCAGGTTTCTGAGAATGCTAAAATATCAAAATCGGACAATTCTGCCATGATGGTATCCAGCTTTGGAACAATACTCTGCACATTATAATGGACAAATGATAAGTGGCGAGACAGACCAAGTGTATGCAGACTAGAAAGTGTAGAGGATAGTGTCGAAATATTAGCTGTATCAGACGAAGCGGAAGAAGGTCCCGGATGAGGATGAACATTTCCAGATTGTAAGAGTAGTAGATGTATAAGTAGTAAAGAATAAACCATATGGAAAAAATTGCCTAAAACGAAGGAAGTAAATTCATAGTTAGGGCTGTACTCCTTGCCAGGTATAGTTCGCCTCACCATTGAGTGTTTGGCACAAAGATAAGGTAAAATAGTTATTTGTTTAATATACACAGTTAAGGAGAAGCAACATACATCTTGATGACATACGACTGGCAGTATCAATAGATGTAAGAGTAAAAAGAATCTGAACGAGTGTTTGTATGTTCGCATAGCGGTGGTTAAGTCTCCCTTAGGCGGTTTCATTAAGATATTGCTAGAAGCAGTATAAGGAAGAGTTGAATCACCGTCATACGAACACATCCATTGCAGAACCCAAGCCCCATGCCTGCTCGAGGAAAATCTAAGGAAAAATGTTGAAAGAAATACAAAGAGAAAAGATTAGAAGTAAGAGTATGAAAAATAATATGGTACAAAAGTGACATTGATTTGGTAATGGTCGTCAATAACCGGAGTGATTTTTGGATTTTATGTCGTTTACTTTTGCTTAATATGGGCCTCGCTGTGAGAAAACCCGTCTTCGGAGATTACGACCAGGTCGTGCCCAACCTCAGTAAATAGTAAGGATGGTGGAGTTTCGATTTTAGCAACTATAACACTTCAATAAGCGAGCAACAAAGGCGCTGATCACACGGCGCGGATGCGCAGCCCGTCCTCACCCTTGTTGTTAGCTAACTGGGCCCCCGAAGACGGGCTTCTCTCTTCGTGGCCCATATGATTTCACAGCAAGTCTAAAGAATTTCGCAGACGGGTATAAGGTGCTATTACAAAAAGCCAACAGAAAGGTAAACAAATTGTATCCAGGTCAGAAGAGTCCGTTGTGATTTAGATCAAGTTACAACACTCCAACGAATTAGCGACAATGTAGATCCCGATCAGATGGCTTATCTCAAACCCGCTGATCAGGATATACATCGTTTCAGCGCAGAACCTGTTTCCTTTTAAGATAAGTGTAGGGTTCACTAGTCCCGGTGCTCTTATGGGAAATTGGCAAACATCTAGAACCAGATCAGACGTCACAGAACGCGGTATCTGATCAGAGTCTACGCTGATTGCAAGGGACAATTGCTTTCAAAGAAAGTAATGTACTAAGCCAAATAATACGTCTCTTCAAGTTTTCAAAGGTAGATAATCTTTTCAGGCATAAATGGGTCATCTCTTTCGGTGTCAGTGGCTATTTTTCACATGTAAACAATCCGGACCAAGATCAGCCCCGAAAAATTCACCAGCCTGATCGGGATCTAGACCGTTTATCAGTTCTTTTATGCTTATGTTCTTAGGCAGCCTGTCGTTTGCTCACCCCGTACGCTTACCATATGTTCTTAGGTAGCCTATATTGTAAACAATATGAACCCAGATCAGAGCAGCAGAGATCCAGCAGAGCAGTCTGATCAGGGTTCATATTGTTTGCTTCCATGAACAAATCTAGTCTGGAGTACACTTGAATATATGCAGCAGATGTAAAAAGCAGACAACTTTTTTAGGACAAATAATGGCATGAGATGGGTTAAAGCAAAATGCAGCAGCAAGCTGCTTATAGGACCCCATAAGAATAATAGTAAATTATTTAATGAATGGTTTAAAAAATGCCATGATTTCTAATTCTGTATTTTGAGGGGCCTTATTTTTTGCCCTATGAGCTTTCCATTCTCCAGCTGTGTTGCCCTCAAAGAAATTTGCACGGAGAATGGCTGCAACCTGGTGCAGCTTTTATATGTTACAGATCTGATGTAAACTTTCAAAAGAAATGCAATCAAAATCAGGAATAAAAGTGACCATTTTAATAGCTTCTTAAAAAATGATTGAATTTGACTTATTCAGCTCTGCTGTGACCATGGTCACCAAAACCTATTCTAGTTTTGATCATGCCCAACTATTATATCCATATCAATCCAGTCCTTCTACATGTATTAGTTCATGAGATATTTAGCACACATGAAAGTGTTACATCCATACTGACAGAATATGCATCAAAAAAAAAAAAAATGTCACCTTCCCCTTTTCATTGTTGTCATGAGCTCTGTCATGACGTAACAAGTTCCTGTGAAGGTGTTATGGAATGTGTGGTTATATATTACACAAAGTTATCCACTGAATAACAGCAATGTCATAAGCCAATGTACATTAATTTTTGTATATAATCAGGACTTTAGTTAAGAGTGTGTAACGAAAATTTAATTTTCTCATTTCTCAACTAAAACATATACCGACGTCAGCTAAAAACGCCTCACTCATTATCACTGATTTCTTAGCGATGATATATAAAAATGAACAGCCACGTACTGCTTCTTTATGTAGAGGTTGGGCGATGTTTTAAAAATGACTTTAATTTGATATGCAGGTGACGCGTTATTCCGATGACGTCATACAGGCGTACACATGACGGCATTGTGCATCCATCGCTGATGATTTCAATTTGAATTTGCACCCAGTTTGTGCTGCTATTGTTTTGCTTATCAATGAACAAATTTTGGATCATTTTTCAAACAATTGTGCTTGCGAATAATAGCTTTATGAAATTATGATGTCATATTAAAGACAAAATGTAAGGTCCCTTTACGAAACTTGCCAACATTCTTGTTTTGCTTTAAGTAATGGAAAAAATGAAAAGGGGGAACATTAGGTAATGTACACAGAATATGCCTACGTAAAATTACGTTATTTAAGATGAGCTGTAACGCCCAATGGCCAGTCGTTGGTCTACGTTAACGTCACCCAAAACGGCCGTCTGGAACACATGCCAGATTGCGTTTCCTCAGCAATCGTCGCTGGTTAAAGACTCAAGACTTTTGCAAAGGATTCGTAACAATCTTTTCACTCACTTTGTAGAGTCATGACATTTAAGTTTTACTGAAATGCATGGCAAAAAGGTGGGTGGGGTAAGTTGTTTCGTTCAGCAGAAGCATACAAACATTGTCTGAACATTATAAACGCCTTTTTGGTAAGATAGAGACTGTTTTACAATGGTAAAACATGTTTTTCCTGTCAACGGGTTGTGTCTGGAAACAAAGCAAATGTGGCTAAAATCTTGTGTTGCACAAAATGGTGACCCCTGTCTCAAACCGAGGTCGTTTCTCAGACTCAAATATTCTTTCAGCAATTTTGTTTTCATGAGATACACTTGACTGATAAGATGTTATAATGCACTAAAATTCATAACTTTAGTCTGATCAGTCAGAGATATTCACATTTATTTTTAGATGAGGCGTTTTTTCTTGACGTCAGTATATGTTGTGGGTACTCAAAAGAACTGTCTCAATGAGACGGTTCATTTGAGCACCCAAATTATATGTTAAAATTGATGGGCAAGAAAATATTTACAATTTTATGCTGAAATTTTTTGTTTATCGAAGCTACTATATAATTCACATTACTCACCTCTTCCTGCATGACTGAATCTTTAAATGTGACGTCTGCTAGGACTGTTGGTGATATGTATCTGTCTTGTGCGTTGCTGTCACCTCCTAGGGCAATATTACTGGAGCTTTCTAACAACTTCTTTACTCGCCTATAAATCAAATCAATTACAAATAAGCCCTAGAATAGTCATTTTCAACACCAATCTTCGATTTATCTTTCATTAAATTAGTGCATACCTACAATAAAAAGGATCTTACATTGGTGATCATTTCATATTAAATTTATTAAATGAGCCTTCAGTGTGCAATATGAAATGATCATAAGTGTAAGATTCTGTTTATCATAATAATTATGACCTTTTCAATGTGATTTTTTTGCCTTCAAAGTTTGTTTATTTCCATGAAAAAATTGCATTGTTGTCACAGATGTTGGTATGACGCAACTTGCTCCCACCGAAAGTGATATGTAACATGTGGTCATAACATTATTCATGATATGACATTATCCACTGGATAACTGCATCGTCATATGATAAATGGTTTACTGGTAAGCGCAGATCAAGCTATTTAGAATGGTAATACCCAAGCCTTTTATTCAGAACCAATCAACAGGGCTACCCCTTCACAACGCTATGCTTGTGGTTCATCATCGTCGTCGTTGTTTCAGTTATTGTGATGGTGTGCCGTGGCCCCTCGCATATTGCATATAATGCACGAACAACACACCCAGTTTTATGCACCCACTAAGACTTTGAAAATGGAATTCTGGCTGTAGCCTGCCATTATCCTAGTGTGGGGCATTGTTAGTTTGAATTTCGATAATGTTCTAAAGCAGGCTTCAATCCCGCTGGGGTCGATGTGACAATTCTGTCTGCACAGTGTCAACCCTTCTGTTCCTGAATATTGAGTTTTCTGTCTGGAAGAGCAAGAAGTTTGATTATCATGTGTTTAATTAGTGGCTCTTAAAATAGTGTGCTGTATGCTGCTGTTAATTAGGGGTAACCTCACCCAGGCTTGGGGTCCATTGGAATGGACCATGTAATATAAGTGAACCAGGTTATAAAGTGGCAATTACAAAGTGCCTATTCCTTTGTAAAATTCCATGGTAACAGATTGGTAACCACAACATGACTATGTTACATCCAAACCTGTGTTATAACCAGGTGTGTCATAGAGGGACTGTACTATGTTTCTCGAATGAATTAATTATGCAAAGATGCAATTTATAGTCATCTTGAAAATAAGCATTTCTTAATCTTCAACTTGTACTTGAGTTTATAGAACTAAATTTAATAACTCATCAATAGACTTTTCTGACTACACCAAGAATGTCACTCACAAGTCACCTGTTAGTGCATCACTGACCAATGTAACTGCGAACTAGCATGTGACCTTGTCCCACAAACAAAATTGCAGGTTAACCTCAGATTATTTGTGGGAAATTGAACAATTTCCCACAAACAATCTGAGGTTAACCTTACACTTTGTAGATTTAACTCTTTGCATGCTGACAAATTTTTCATGTGTTTTGTTGTCTGCTGAGTTTAAAAATCACCTTTTTCGCAAAATTTGTTCAGGAGTACCATCAGAGTGTCAAACAGTTTGGACCCAGATCAGGCCAGACAAAGTGTCGGGCCTGATCTGGGTCGCAACCCCTGGTCACAACTATTAACATTGCTCAGGTGAACAAAATTGCTGCCAAAATAGGCTAAAAATAGGAAATTTATCATTTTGGAGCAAATTTGAGACGTTTGACAGAGAAATTAACATAGAGTACAAGCAAATACCAAAAAAATATTTTAACAGATGATGAGAATTAGCATGGCACACAACATATTAAAAAGATTGTTTGGTATTTAGCTGTGCTGATATCTAATTCTTAGAAAAAATCGGTCTCTAAAAGCCTTAAATTTGGCCAAAAATGGCAATTTCTCTATTTTAAGCCTATTTTGTTGGCCATTTTTGTTACCATAGCAATGGTAAAATTTAATTAAATGCTGAAGTTTTAAACTTCAGTTATTCTTCTAATAAACCATCAAAAGAAATTTGTGAAAAGCAATTTTCAGTTTTTGGCTCCAAAGGGGGCCAAATTAGCCCCTTAATGCATGTACCCAAATTTTGACATGTAGCAAGTTTAGCTATCATACTTTTCAGAAAGTGAATAACAAAGACACTGACAAGGAGAGAATTTCTTAGAATGTTTCTTTATACTTACTGGAAGTGCCTATCATTGACAATTCTAGGAAAATCTGGAGATTTGGCTGGACCATCGGGGTAGAACTCGCCAAGTGTTGACTTCATCTTCTCTATAAGTTTGTCCTGAAACGAATTTGTGTGTTTGGTTTGTGGTTCTACAGGGGATTTTCTGCCCTTCTCTAGGGCCCAATTCCCAATCGAAAATAACCACCGTTTTTCCCAATACCATGTCTGTTTTTCCCAATAAGAAAAGTAAAAAAAAAATTTTTTTTTTTTTTTTACTTTTTTTAGAGACAACTACTACTTATGAGGAACAATGAACACATATCAGAATGATACTTAAACACTTGTGCTTAAGTGGTATGCTTGGCATAATACAATCTAAAATAACTTGATTTCGAGGATATATTTTGCTACCCTTGTTACGTTCTATGTCGTTAATTTCTCCCAATTTTGATGTTAAGTCAACCATTTTTTCCCAATTTTGGCCAGGGGCCTTTTTCCATAATTGCTGGAAAAAGCCCTTTTCTAAGTCCCCGTCAACAGCTATGGTCATATTGAAGCGGTAAAAGTAACCACAACCCTAGTAATATCAGGCCTCCAGATAAACATACATTTGGGCGTAATATTGTTAATATTTTCTTATCCATCAGTTTAAACTTTTAAGTTTTGTTTTGGGTACCTAAAAGATTCTCATTGAGACTGTTCTCTTGAGTACCCACAACATAGGTTTGGACAAGAGATAAGAAAATTAATATTTGATCACACACTCTTATCAGGAGGCTGGAAATATTGTACAGTTCTCATTTACACAGGGTGGAATGGATCTAACCCTTTGCAGTCTGAAAATTACTAAAATGATACAAAGAGGATCTTACACGAGTCACTGTGCTTGTGTATCATTGAATTTATTTAACAAGTTGCAGAATAAATCAAATGTAAGGCTATGCCACGAATTTTATGGCTCTTTCGTAACAAGTAGGGCTGTTACTATAAATCGGTTTATTGGTATATTGCTATATTAGTCAAAAAAGTACACTATATTGGCAAAAAAAACATATCGTACTATATTGTGGTTACTATAAATAGAAAAATAAAAAAGTGAAGGGTTTGCTTTTTTATTTAGTTTACCATTGAAAAGTCAGAGGAAAGTCATCAAAACTCATGCTAATAAAGTTAATTGGAACAGAAATTTAGTTGTGTTACAAAATGGTGCATATTTAAGAAATAGATCAGATCTAGCAGTGAATTGTTGAGTAATAATTCACTGTTTGGAGGTCAGTTGTAAAGAAGATCAAATCATGAGCGCACAGCAACACTCACCAGCCAAATTGTAGCTTACGAAATCAAAACACAAGCTGTGTGTGCTCAGGTCAGCCCAACTGTGACCCCTTCCACCAGCGTCTCCAAGTAGTTCTACCAAAAAGGTGCAAGGTTAGGTAAGATCACTTGATACCGGCTGTATCCACTTCATTTAGCCGAGGCCAGTACCATCACAAGATCAATTGAAAGCTATATTGTAGGGGATTTGAGGCCTTGCTAAGGACACATGGTAAAGACTCTGGATTTAAAAGTTCAATCTCAAGTCAATATTCTTTTCATTTTAACCCAAAATGTATCTTTCTTTTCATTTTAACCCAAAATGTATCTTGACATTTTTGGACAATATACTGTCGTATTATTGCAATATGCTTGCAACATATCTCAATAGGGTCTACTCTGTTTGCTTATAGAAATATAATATATATGATCCTACACTAGTGGACCTGACAAGTAAATTCTTAGTTCTATGTACCAACATGAAAGTTTAGTTATATATCTAGAACAGTCAGACTCCAACAAAGGGCCCTGCATAATGCCCTGCAGTGAAAACTGGATATCCATTTAGGCGACAATCTTGATTATCCTTCATCAGACAAAAACCAAATTCAGATATGAACAATAGTTTGATGAAAGTAGTCCATATATATGAAACTTGGAAGAAATCGGTAGATAAAATGACTAAGAGTGTCCACAAGTGCAAACTGACAGGTGGCGGCCATTTTGGTGGCCATCTTCGTTATGAGACAAGGCCCATATGAGTCATTGTCAAAATTCGTCAAAATTCTTGTCCGTTTAATATCTTATGAAAACCGCTGATGTGATCATGAATTTTTTTTCTTCACACAATACTACTGATCATACTTAATAAGGCTAGTTGATAAAACTGAAAAATATTGGTGTGTAAATATATTTTTTATTGGATTAAAACCCCATTTTTTAGCATTTTTGCCCGTCCGACGGTAAAAATTGAACTTTCGACAAGAATTATTAAAAAAACTGTTATTTTCTCAGGAATTTTATCTGGCTGTATTGATATAAGCATTATCAAAGTAAATGTAGGAGGTTTCAATATGTGATTTTTCATTACATTTTTTGCATTTTTTTGCCAAAAAACCTCTGTCCCAAGCGTTTATGTCAAGACCGTAACACTTGATAAATTGCAAAAATAATACGGGATCCCTAATGGTGCTGAATCTGGTTTTCTGTCATACTAATTTGACACTTTCTATTTACTAAGAATACATGTGTTTTGTAAAGCATCTACAGAACTGGCAAAAGAAAATACTGTTTTGGTGAGTGAAATTTTTATAGTATATTTTTTTTGTGTCAAATGACCGTATCACAAAAATGGACAATGGAATTTGATAAAAAATTTCTGGTTTTAACATCTTGACCAAATAAAATTTCTCAACAAAAAATCACTCTTGTTGCAATGTTTTAGGGAGTAATCATTATTTTAAGTAAAAAAATATGTAGAATATATCAATACCGTAACAGTCAATACCGTAACGATGAAAATGTTACGGTATTGACACATCTTGTTACGGTTTTGACATATGCTGTCAAAAAAGTACAGTTTTGAATGCAAAGATATTAGTTTTTAGTCAAGTTTATTAAGTAATTTATGATAAGAATGCTTTATCAAATTTAAACAGAAGCATAAAACACAAATTGAATGATGAATTTGAGTATAAACAGTTTGTTACGGTATTGACATATTGTTTTGTTTTCAGGCAGGGTTTGTCAATACTGTAACAGTTTTGTCAAACCCGTAACAATATTTTGAAATAAATGCAATCTACCATATATTCCAAAATTCTTTCTGTGCACATGTGTCAAGAGTATTAACATTGCAATCTGGTCAACAGTGCTCTACACCAAATCTTAAACAGAAGAATTACGCTAGCATATATTCTTTAAAGGTCAATACCGTAACATTTTTGTCAAGTACCGTAACAGTGATATTTTTGGGATAAAAGTATATCAGACAGAGACAACATGTAGATTTTAAGTACCTGATCAATTCCTTTGGTTGATTACAATCATACCAAAGCATTGTAATTTTCTAGAAATGTGTTTTTTAAACAAAAAAATGAGAAAATAGTATGCAAAATTACTTAAAAGATAAAAAATTGCATTTTACCTTTACTCATTGTCAAAAATAATCATTTTGTTCAAATTTTACCTTTGACACAATTAAACACATGATTTATTGAACTTATCCAATGCAACAAAATAAATATCCATGACGAGATTTGTAGAAAAAACAGGAATTAAAGTTTGTTACGGTATTGACATTTTATCTGGTCATGTGATCTTTGAAACTTAATTATAAGGATCTGATTGGCTGTTAAGGTTTCTTTTTGCTTTTCATAGTATTTTCATAAACAACTTGTTACTTTCATGAAAAAAGAGTATCATTTTATTTAATTCATATTTTTCCTTTTACGTCTCTCAAAATTTGACGAATTTTGACATTGACTCATATTCACACTTGGGCGAGAAGTCCATATATGAAATTTGGAAGCAATCGGGTGATAAATGACTAAGGTAGAATGTCCACAAGTGCAAACTGATAGGCGCCAGCCAATTTTTGTTGGCAATCTTGGTTATCGTTTGTCGGACAGAACCTGTATTCGAACTTGAATGAGAGTTTGATGGAAGCAATCCATATATGAAATTTGGAAGAAATCTCATTAAAAATGACTAAGTTAGAGTGACCACGACAGCGGACACTAATTTGTCTGATCATTACACCGGTTGTAAATTTGATTTGCAATATTCTGCCGTCAAAAAAAAAAGAGTCCATTGTAGAATATTCAGGGATACCTGCGTCTCTTTTGTGCACATGATGTAATCAGGAGCAATACAAGTCTGTCCGGCATTCATTGTTTTGCCCCAGAGGATCCTGTTAGCTGCCACACTCAGGTCTATATCGCCATCTACATAAACAGGGCTGTAACAAATAAACACAAACATTATTACCCTTTAAATGTTAACCCTTAAAGCGCCAATCGCAACAAAAGTTGTCTGCTTTTCTGGTCTGCTGAAATGTTTAAATAGCCTCTATGGCAAACAGTGTGGACCCATATCAGACTGCTCCTATAGGAGCAGTCTGTTCTGGGTCCACACTGTTTGCTTCAATACTTAATTCGTCAGTAATGTTAGGCATTTATTTGCAGCAGACGACTTTAGCAGACGACATTTTCAGATGCATTTTTTTTTTGGCACTTTAAGGGTTTATAGCTTTGGCATGCTGGGTAATTTTGGATGCTACTGTATTTGTCATCTGCAGATTTTTATTTTCGACTTCTGTTCGCTGCTTGATTACCTCATTTTTAGCACCCAACCTATATTCAGCCCTTTAGTTAAGAGTTCGTACCAAACAAATAATTTTCTTATTTCTCTACCGAAACAGACAAGAGACAGTTCTTTTGAGCACCAAAAACAAATGCTGAAAATTATGAATAAGAAAATATTTTACAATTTTACGCTGAAATTTATTGTTTATTTAAACCTGTGTAAAAAGTTTGCATATCTGGATCAATCATACTTTGCAAGCTATGGAAACAGTGCACATTAAAACCGGGGCATCAACGGGGGTTAACTGGAAAAACGTGTAACGACGGGTAATGTGTCAACGCATCAACGGGTTTTGCAGTGAAAAAGGTATGTTATTTATTTACTTCCATTTTCAAAGCAACGGCTAGAATAAATACTGCAGACAATAAAAAAACAAACACTCGCAGGAGCCGTAGGAGTCTTTGCTTCAATTGTTCTAGATATTTTTTTCAATAAAATATCGTTTTTGTAAGCGCTACAGTGCGCCCCATTCTACTGGTGGAAAAAATAAGGGTCATTTGGCCCTGCTTTTGATGATTTTTTAGATGTTTGCATCGACATACGACTGTTAAAATCCTACCTTTGAATATGACAAGATAGCAACGTAAGCCCATATCATCAGCATGCATTGAAATTGTAAAAAAACGCAGGGATTATAGAAATTCAGGCAGGTGAATGGGTTTACTGTGACACCACGGGCACGTTGCGTGGATCAACGGGTCGCAACCGAATTTTGATGATATATTGAAGCAACTTTCTCTTTGCATCAAGAGTAGAAGACTATTTAGTTTAACTTTTATGCTTCGTCTCATCAATTTTGTCGTAATTAAGGATGTTATAGACACAGAGAAATCCTTGACTTTAGTGGTGGTGACTAGGACATTCCTCTCACAAATGTGCCCGTTCATGTTCCGCTTCAAATGCATGAGAATTCGAGGTCGACCTAAGTCTTCGACACGGTCTGTCGAGAGACACTTTTCTCTGATGCTTAATACATAATACCACTTTTTTGCCGAACATGCTTTTCCCCCGTATCCGTTTTTTTTCTCGGTTCGGCTCTTTAGTATTTCAGCTTACCTCTGAAGTGTGGAAGAGAGTTATGGGCCATGTCGTCAGAAAACCTGACGTAACTGCATGCGAGAAACAAAGGCGCAGGCCAGCCTGCGCATCAGCGTAGTTTGATCAGTGCCTTTGTTGTTCACTCTCTGGAAATTTTAGTTGATAAACTTGCTACAAGTACAAATTCAGCATTCTTAAGCTGGTTGGTTTGATCGAGTCATGCATGGTCGGAAACCCCGAAGACAGGCTTTCTCGCGTTGAGGCCCATTTATTAGTTTGCTAAAATTCACGTGTTTTTTTAATTGTTCTAAATAAAAGAACCATATCGGGCGACAAAGTTTGTTTTAAACGTTTTGAATGTAGATATATGAGCAGCGTTAGCCTTACTAAAAGATCCATGTCAGTGTTTTACATGTATTCCGTTATAGTTATTCAAGTCCTGCCTGTTCCAATTCAACCCAAGGTTTTTCGGTCCCCCAACGTTCATCTGGCGTAAAGAAGTCTGAGAAGAGAAGTGTTAGCCATCGTCTAGGCCCTGACTTCATTACGATGACGCCAAAGATCTGAGGCTTGTCACCGTTAAGGAAAGTTGCACAGCCAAAATCTAGAAAAACCTGCGCTAACAGAACTTTGCCAAAACTCTGCTTGGACATATGTTAAAAGAATGCTGATGAAAAATGTGAAAACCGTGACACTCTGAAAAACGTTTTTGTCCAGCATTCGGGTTTTCACTCGCCAAAGAGTTGGCCTATCTATTTTAGCAAAATACCGTGACCAAACGGTTGAAATATTTCCCAAACGCATAAGGTTGATATCAGCCTATATTATCACAGTAGCGTTTTTTGGATTACCTTTGACTTTTCCATTCACTTAATGCATTTCACTTCAGAACTTCAAACGCCCATAAGTTCTTGTTTGCGAACGAAAACATCAAGTGTGGGTATGCATTTTCTTAGTTAGAACGTATCGAATATTTTTGTACTAAAATTATTTGGGTTTGCATTTTTTTCGTTTTTTTTTTGCATTTTTCAATGGGTGAGACATTGCATATAGCCTATAAAAGGTATAAAATAAAAAGAAAATTTACTTTTTTGGGGGTAAATACCAAAAATATTTCATCTCGTGAGTTGAAAACATCAAAATTATCACTCGTGCTGCGCACTCGTGAAAATTCTAATGTTTTCAACACACTCGATAAATTATATTTGGTATTCACCTCAAAAAAGTAAATATCCTAGATATAACGTCGCCATGAGCGTAAGGTCACGAAGTCGCAACGTTTTTTTTTTCACGTAAAAGTGACGAATATGCCATCACAAAGTCAATCACTACCATTCCAACCTTTACAACTCCAAAATGTATGAGACCGGTCTGCATACCCTACAACCCGATCAAGGCTTAAACCAAAAGCAAAGCACAAGACGAAGCTTCCCACAAAACGGCGCATAATACCCAGCATATGAGGCAAAAAATACGTGTTTCATGCTCAACTTGACCAAGCATGAAACTGATCATGCTCACAAATACCCAAATATCAACAATTATTGGCATTCTTATATTTATTTTCATGACGGAGCCCAAAGACAAAAGCGCCACATTTTTTTAAGCATTATAGTTATCATGCCCAGTGGCACAAGGATGAGCATGAAAATTGCTTCGCAAGCCCAAGTAAGGTCTGAAATATATCTTTATATTTGGTCGTCAACACCTTAAATGTGATATGAGTCTGCGTAGTCGAGCCAGGGATTCTGGGTAAAGTTAAATCAGGGATTCTGAACATCATCGTATAATTGACCAAAATTAAATTTAAAAAAAAATCAAGCATAAAGGAGGTATGAAGTGGAGATAAAATTCAAAGCTTCCTTCAACTGGGATCTTGACCTTCAGTCTTTCATATTCGGTGACATGAATGATAAAGGCATATGTGTACATGCATATTGGCGGAAGAACATTCAGTGTAAGCTTTCTTTTTTTTTGGTTCAGTACATATAGAAGTACGGTCAACCATATGTAAATGGACAGTTGTAATGAAAAACCTGAAGCGCAGTGGCTCTGTGCTAGAGTGCTTGACTCGAGGCCCAGGGATTCGAGTTTGAGCCGCACTGGCACAAATGCGTTCAGTGCGTTATGTCCTTGAGCAAAACTCATTACTCTTTGCTTAGTACTATTTTAACCCAGGAAGACCCGGACCGAAATAACTAAAAATTTGTTGAATGGTATGTAAAGTATCAAATCAAAGCAAAAGTAAACATGCGCGGATCCAGGAATTTTCGTCAGGGTTGGTCCAGGTCCATCTGACATAAAAAGCTATGACAACGTTTTTTTGGTCCTCAACTTATTTTACAGAAGACCAACGGTTACTTTCATACAAAACTATCATTTTCCGAGGTTCCAGAGGGGATCCAACTATTTCCAGGGGGGGGGGGGGGGGGGGGGGGGGGGGGGGGGGGGGGGGGGGGGGGTTCCAATTGCTTATCTCCTATAGAAACCAATATAACCTGTGATTTTCCAGGGGGGGAGGTCCAGACCCCAATCCCCCCTCTGGATCCGCCCATGGTAAAATCAAAAACCTGTAGAATCTCTCTCGAACTCAAGTGTATCGAAACGCTTGATATCCGGGATAGGCTATTACAGCGCTGAATGGTTTTGGATTTGTACTCATATTTGGCCAACAAACGGTGCTTACCGCATCGGCGAGCAGCGAACATTTGGACGAGTCTGCGCATACGCCTAGGCAGACGAGAGTTCACGCTTCTCGCAAACACAAAGTATGAAAATAGATAAATGTTGAGACAAAAAAGTAGATCTCCAGCTCAGTAAGATACTTTAGCTTTTGGTGTTCAAAGATAGTTGTTGCATATATATGATAAGTACTGGCCCAATGACAGGTAAAAAGTGGCTGTACCAGACGGTCTCGTCAGAGCATTCGATGTCTACACGCGCTAGGCTTAGTTTACCATAGCAGGGATTTCCCTAGGTATTTAAGGAGGAGAAATTAGGGGTCACCCTGAAATACTTTCACGTTTGTTAATTAAGGAGAGCAGTGGTTCAGTGGTAGAGTGCTTGACTCGAGACTGTGGGACCGCGGGTTCGAGCCTCACGGGCGTCACTGCGTTGTGTCTCTAGAGCAAGATACATTTATGCTTTGTCTAGCTTAGTACTGGTTCAACCCAGGAAGACTCGTCCCTACATAACTGAAAGAGTGTTGATGGAACGGAACGAATCAAATCAAATGTTTGTTATTTCAAACATAAAGCAATGGAGAAAAGAAATGCGTGCTTGTCACGCATTGTCTTTGTTTACCATTGAAGAAAACAAAAGACACACAAGCTTCCCCCAGCTAAGTTCATTCAAGGGGAATGATTGACCGAGGCCCACCTCTTGCCTCAACATTATATGCCTATTAAACATTAAATGGTATCAAAAACATTCCAAGCAATATAAAAGTTTATACGCTTTACAAGATTTTCGCGATAAAGTTCATTAACGATTAAAGATATATAAATTATACAGGAAGCTAGGGAAAGCAATATTTCTTGCACCTGGCCCACCGTCTTGGTATGATTAATATACTTTCCACATATAGTCAATATATCTCAAAGAGTATAAAAGTTACAAACTTTCTTTAACAGACGGTCAGACAGATGGACTAACGGACAGAAAGACAGATAGGCCTCAGGCTGATCGCTATGTCTTCGATCCTTGTTGGTTTTGGGGAAAAAATGTGAATCAAAAATTAGCTATTTCGTTTTACACTCCATTTTAGATGGAACGCGCGTTATCAACACCCGCTGATTCACATAATTTTCACCGTCGTCACACTTAACTTACCCGACGTCTCGCATTATATACATACACCTAGCATTAAATGCATTTTCCTTGCCTGTATTTTTTTTTCTTTTTTAGTATTTATCAATTTGGCTTTTATCCAATTTGCAAATACCGAATTGGGCTCCTTGACTTACTACTTTTGCTAGAAAATCAACTTTGAATGCTATGAAATGTGTTTTTGCGACCTTTTACCATAGGGTCTGTAAAATGGGGCGCACAATGACAACTTTCCTAAAACATCTTTTTACAGCATTTTTGCATTGTAAGAGACAAAATTGATTTCTACAGCTCCTGCAATAATCAAAATTCTGATTTGCAACGTCAAAAAAATATGCTAGGATAATATAAAGGAAAGATTAAAAAAACGTACCATGAAATCCTTGCAAAACCCGTTGATGCCTTGACACCTTACCCGTCGTTACAAGTTTTTCCAGTTAACCCCCGTTGATGCCCCGGTTTTAATGTGCACTGTTTCCATAGCTTGCTTTGGGCTTAAACATGTGAAAACCTATCTTCCAGGGTTTGCAAGCAAAGGTGTAGACCAGCCTCCGCATCCGCGCAGTCTGATCAGGGCCTTTGTTATTCGCTTATTGGAAAGTGTCATATCAAAACTTGCTACCAACAAAATTTCACTATTCTAGCTAGTCTCTGTAGCTGGGCTGGCTGGTTTGAATCTCACTTCGTCGGAAACCCTGAAGACAGTTTTTGTTGTGTCACGGCCCCTATTATTACTGCTGTTAATTTTATATAGAAACACTCATAACATTATGATGGTCAGAGTTTTACCTAAATATGGAAAATATTTTAGTCAAAAAATTCTGACCCATCATTTTTCTGATAAAGTGCAGACTTCTCAGTGATATGCCCATTCAATAAAATGATTCATTTGACAGGAAGTGTAGTGCACTTGTCAGTTAAAACACAAAAGTCAAGATAGATCTCATTTTATGGCCCATTGCCCCCAGGTCGCAAACATCTTGCAAGTAAAAAATATGTAAAAAATATGGGTTTTTTTACAAACCATCAGTTAAAACATATGTAATGTAAGTTCATAGGAACCGTCGCATTGAGGCGATTCTTTGAATACCCACAACATGTTTTGGTGAAGAAATAAGGAATTTAATTTTTAATGACCATTTTTATCTTGTGACATAATTTCAAGTCTCCAGTTAAGAGTGTGCAACTATAAATTACTTTTCTTATTTCTAAACTAAAACATGTGTTATGGGTACTCAAAAGATAATACGGTTCTTTTGAGCACCCAAAACACATGTTTAAACTGATGGCTAAGAAAAGGATCAGAATTTTACCCTCAAAAAACTCCCTTAGCAAGACCTATGAATTACCTTTTTCCTCCCAACTCCAGTGTTAAAGGTGTAAGATACTCTGCTGCAGCTTTCATCACTATCTTGCCCACAAAAGAGTTCCCAGTGTAAAAGATATAATCCCATTTCTCCTTCAACAGGGCCGTAGTCTCTGGAATGCCTCCGTTTATCACTTTTATACATTCCTGAAAATATCAAATAAGGCCTTAAAAAATTGTGTGTTTCATGTTACCTGACCATGCTTATTTTTTTTGCCCCTGACCCTAAATTTTTTAAGCATTGTTAGGGGATTTCCAAGGGATTTTCCCAGTTCAGCCATATTGTTTCCTCATCTTTTCCATGTAAAAATTTTAACAAAATAAATAGAGGAGTTGAGTTGAGGAAAGGAGATAAAATGCGAGGCTTGCCTCATATTTATCTCTTTTTCGCAACGAGTTTAATAAATTCAATAATACAGGAGCACGAATATTAGATTCTGTTTATCATACGACTTTAAAATTATTTTGAAATCATATTTTTGACGTGAACACGGTAGTGTTTTGCCGTATGCGTGAGGTTCACAGCGTCATTTCATAACGTTTCCCTAAAATCTGTAAACCACTAGTGGTTTATTGATTTTAATGCATGGCGTTATTTCTTTCTCAGATGTGATGTCATATGATAAAAATAACTTCCTATCTACCGTCCCTATTTTTAAAATTTCATGTAACCTCAAACACATATTTTTTGTTTGGCCCAAGCAGTGTTATGTGATAGTGGAACCTTTTGCACTTCATTAACCCAATAATTCTCTGCATAATTCTCTGCATGCTGGGTAATTTTTCATGTTTTCGTTAACATCGGACTTTTTCAAAATGAATATTTTCAAAAAATTCTTTCAGGAACACTATTAGAGAGTCAAACAGTTTGGATCTGATCTTGGTCCAAACCCTTTGCAAAGATCACCAGCGGTCGACAAAATTCACTGCTAGCAAATGATGATATCATTAATCTGGAATAGTTCATTATTACTTTCACAGGTTTAGATAAACAAACTTTTTCAGCGTAAAATTGTCAATATTTTCTTACCCATCATTTTTAACATGTTTTGGGTGCTCAAAAGAACCATCTCACTTAGACGGTCCTTTTGAGTACCCATATATTGGTTAGGAAATAAGAAAATAATTTTTGGGTATGCACTCTAAACTGAAGGCTTGTACTTTGTAGATAACAAAATCAAGCAATAATTACATATATATAAAACAAACAGATAATTATAAGAAAGAGTAGATTCTGTTTGTCTTGATACTTTAGGTGGCAGACAACAACTTTTCAGTAATGTTTGGATGTTTTCCTTTCTTCCCGGGTTGAACCAGTACTAAGCAGTGTATAAAGTCAGTGCTTCAGATAATTTTGACTACCATTCAGTACCGGTACTGGTCGAAATGAAACTTGATAGGTACCAGCTATTTTCAATCCATATAAAAGCTTATACTTGTAATTAAAACAGGTCATGTTGTTTTCGTTTCATGTATAGTTTGATTACCCATCAAAAAAATGGTGATGTCCCAATATGATTGTTTTTATCGCCATCTGTAAACACCCTGCTCTTCGGAGAAATTTCTACTTTCACTTTCTACTTTGACTGGTTCACATGAAATTACAACCGGGCCGCGTAGCGCAGTCGGTAACGTGTCTGGCTACAGATGCGTGTCTGACTGCAGATCCAGGGGTCGCGAGTTTGATCCTGGCCCGGTCCCATACTTTCGTGGAGATTGATCATGAAATAATTTCTACGGTCATTCTCCTCCCTTCTGCTGATTCATTCAAGAAGGGTTGTTGTCAGTTACAAGCGAAAGTATGTGCACAAATTACTGGTTAACCGCTCTGTCAAGCTTGCCCAGGAAAAAGTGTGATTAGGTGAACTTACCGTCCCGCAATGACCATAGCTGTAAACTTGGGACGTAAAGCAACAAAACAAACAAACAAAACATTAAATTACAAGAAACCAAACAGACAACAAACTCCCCGAGAGTGGCTTCTGCACACATATTATTCTGAAAACACATGTTCTTCAAGGAGACATGGTAAGGGGACGCAACTTAACCACAGGGAGTTGACTCTGGATTTCTGAATGCGTAAGTTTTGACAGATTCACAAATCAGTTCAATTATCAAGCGTCTTCTGATTCGAATTGGATGAGAAATACGGGTTGCAGGTAAAAACATATTGTACAAGCAAGTCACCCCCCGTATTCAGTAGTCAGTACGTACTAATTTTCAACTCTATCTGTATTTGGGGAAAATAGACCCGTAATTTACGACAGTACTGATGTTATCTGGAGCACTGAAAGTGTCTTGCTCAAGGACACAACATAGTGCCTCCAGTGAGTCTTGAACAAGCAGCCCTCGGATCTAAAGTCTAAAACCCTACCACTGAGCCACTGTGGCAGTGTAGATCACATTGGATCAGTTTTGAATATTTTGTTTGATTTGATTCTTTATGTCCCATCAACAATCTTTCAGTTAAACAGGGACAGGTATTCCTGGGTTGAACAAGTACTAAGCTAGGATAAATGTGTCATGCTCAAGGACCACAACGCAGTGACACCGGTGAGGCTCGAACCCGCGGCCCCTCGGCCTTGAGTCAAGCACTCTACCACTGAGCCACTGCGCTCCCTTGAATACAAAAAATGTATTTTCAAAACTAAATATAAGATACATACTGTGTCAAAATACTTGGGAATCAGTTCTTCTAATAAGACTGCTGTGTTCCAAGAAATTTCTGATGGTTTCAAGACACAAGCGTTACCTGAAATAAAAATCAAATTAGACCATATACCGTCACTGAAAATGTTGTCTGCTTTTCATGTCTGCTGAACATATTCAAGTACACTTCAGACTAGATAGTATCATGGATGCAAACACCATGAAACCTGATTTCTATTTTTCCTGGAACTGTCTGCATTTTACGGGGGCTTGATATATTCAAGTAAAGACTATATCTTTTCATATGAACCCTGATCAGATTGCTCCTATGCAATATAAGATAGCCACATGTAAGAACATAAGCAGATGAAGAAAACAAAACTCATGACTGGTAGTCTACAGGTTAATCTGCAACCACTAGTACATGCCAGTTTTACCCTTATTTGTTTTTTAATGCTTAACATTGGGCAGTCAACAGCTATGGTCAATTGGTCATGTCGGGACAGTCAGTTCACCTAACCACACATTTTCCTGGGCAAGCTTGACTTACAGGTTAACCAGTACATACTTTCCCTTGTAACTGACAACAATCCTTCTTGAATCAGCAGGAGGAAGGAGGATGGCCAAAAAAAAAAATTATGATCTATCTCCACGTAATAATGGGGCCTAGCCGGGATCAAACTCGCTACCCCTGGATCTGCAGTCAGACACTTATCTGCAGTCAGACATGTTACCGACTGCACTATGTGGCCCAGCAAACCCTTAAAATGCCAATCACAACTGTAGCAGACAACAAATTTTGTGACATCTTATTTTTTTGGTAAAAATAATGCATCAGACCTTGTTATATCCTAAAATAGTCTGTAAGTCACTTGCCCTGCATCACAAAAATTATTGGCATATATGCAGAAAATGTGACTCAACATTGAAAATCATCCAAATTTTCACTGGCCCTTGCAATCTGTGGCACTCACTATAAAGAATGGAATAGTGGATTGTTGAGCCCTGTGCATATTTTATGTGAATAGTCTGTGGACAAATATTTCACATGAAATATCAAGCCTCATTTATTATTTTTGAAAAAGCAATAAATGTTTAAAATGTTGTCTGTTGTAATTCTTAGGTGGCAACTAGGATCCTGCATAGGATTGAAAAATTAGACTGACTTTGAAAGATCACTCAAGGATCATTCCCGTGAAGTTTGGCTATTGTTTGAGAAGACAAGACAATTAATGATAAACAAGAAATATCTTAAAGAAAAATATACTTGGCTGCATTTCAATTGTGGAATTTGTTTTTATTTGTATGGCTGTTTGCTTCAAAGATTCATCTGACTTGGAAAAACTAATTAATACTCTTACAATGCAAACAGTCCAAACCAATATAAAATCACTACTTTGGTCAATTGATACTTCCCCTTCAAACATCATAAGAACAACCGCTTTAAAAGTAACTGATGTCTTGGGTTTGCGTTCTAACTACTGATTAGTGATTAGCAGTAAGTAAGTTTTACTAATAATGGTGCTTTTTCATGACTTAACTTAGTTCTTCAACAGTGACCCGCAATGAATAGATATGTCTAAAAATAGAACTCTACACTCAGTTTCATTGACAGTTTTTTTTTTGAGAAAAAAGTGCATAAGTATTTTTGGCTGCTTCAGTCTGTATCCCTAGATTTGGAATTTATTTGCAGTGAGTGTTGTAACCTGGAATCAAATTGTATGGACAGTCTGGTAATAAACCTATGAATTTTTAATAATCTAGCAGATACTCTTATATGCAAATTTCTGTCTATTACTGATTGGATGAAATTTAGAAAGTTAAAGTGATATCAAACGGCTGCAAGCAGCCCCCCCCCCCCCCCCAAAAAAAGTTATGCTAAATGTTTCCAAAACTTATGCGAATTGTATCTAATCTATGTATGCAAACTACATACATGCCTCCAGATAAGAGTGCCTAATTGAAAAATATTTTTATTTTTCAACCAAAAAAAAAGTTGTGGGTACTCAAAAGTACCGTCTCAACGAGACAGTTCTTTTGAGCACCAAAAACATATGTTTAAACTAATGGGTAAGAAATAAATATCAATTTTACCCTCAATTTTTTTTGCTTAACTGAACCTATGTACATAGCTAAATATTTACCAGCAGCAATAGCTCCAATCATGGGTAGAATGATTAACTGAACAGGGTAGTTCCATGCTGACAAAATGAGGGTCACTCCATATGGTTCCCTCCGTATATAACACTTGTCCATCAGGTTCAGTAAATTCTTCTTTACCTGCATAAAAATAAATCTTTAGAGGATCTTTCAAGAGTTATTGAATTTATTAAACGATTTGGGAAAAAGAGATGAAACGCGAGGCTTGCAGACCATTTAATCGCTTTTTCGCAAAGAGTTTGATAAATTCAATAATACAGGAGCATGAATGTAAGATTCTATTAATCTCATGACAATAAAATTACTTAAAAATTGCATTGTTGGCATGAGAGCATCAAGATTTTTACATCTTTTACACAGCATTATAATGGATGTGATTACGTTACATTACTAATCTGTAATCACAGTGGTTTATCTATTTTATTGCCTGGTGTTATATCACACCCAGGTGCGCCTTTATGTGATAAAAGTATTTATAAACTAGAAATATGCAGTCAATGGCAAGTCATAGCAAATTGCCACTCTCTACTTTCTATGGACCCTGGGGATAATTGGCGAAAATATGTGTGTTCTTGCATATCCCACTTGTGTAAGCATGCCACTCAACAAAGTTGGTTGATTTCAGTCCAGTGGTTTAGGAGAGATAGCATTACAGGCAGAATGATGGATGGATGGATGGATGGAGGCAATCACAATATCCCTGACTCAAGCATGTGGAGCAAACATACATGTCACTTTCTTGAACAGTGGAGTCAGCACCTTGGAAATGAGGTCAAAGACACTAAAACCTAATTAACACATCTGAACCACAGCCAATGTATAATGTAAATGGGTCTGGTAGGGCAACAATTAAAACTTAGTTTCACTCAAAAGCTACTTATAAAAGTTTGAAGCAGTTATGTTTAATAATTCAAATCATGCTTCAAATTGTCACATTCTTTTAACAAAGAATAGTGTTATAATCCAGGCCTTCAGATAAAGTGCTTAATAGAAATTCTCGACCAAAACATATGTTAAAACTAATGGATAAGAAAAGTATATAATTTTATGCTCATAATTTTGGTTTATCTGAACCTATGATAATCAAAATAGTAAAAGTTAGTGTGTGTAGACCATGTATATTCAATGTAGAAGCTATAATGAAGCTTGCTCTATGCTTTTACAAATTAATTGCATCTTTCCGTTGACTTAACATCAGACATTAAGTAGCTTGTACATGTATAGACTTGCTGACCGACAATTTACAAGCTATTTCAAGCATTATAAAATCAAGATAGATATCATGAAATGTATCCTCTGCTGCAGTCTTGACAATTAGGTTTAAAGGAACATGAAATTCATTGCTTTTTAATGAAAACCTAACTTTAGTAGTTAGTGCTTAATTTGGTCCCTATCATTTGAGCCGTGGCATGGGATTTCCAACAATGTGGTACGTGCGACCAGCAAAGCCTCAGATCAGCCTGCGCATATGCGCAGTCTGATCAGAGCCTTTGCTAGTTGCTTGAGCATTCTATGATTGTTAAGCTACTGACTGAACATCATTTGGAGTTCCTAAACTTAAAAGGAGGCTGCAGAGGCTCGTCCGAGTCTACACTTGTCAAAATGCCACATTGTTGGAAATCACACGTCATGGCTCATTTAGGATCTTACTTACCTTGTTTGATATTTAGACTGCAGCTAGTTCCCCAGTTCCTGGGGTAAGCTGTAGTTGGCTTGTCATTCTCACACCAGATCTCCAGGTGTATATATAGAGAATACATGGTTCGTGTCTTTTGATATCAAGTTTACCAGGCAAGGCTTCGACGCTTGTTGACACCTCAAGGCTTGTCGAGCAATTCAACACCTGTTCTCGAAGCCCAGCCTGGTAAACTTGATATCAAAATACACGAACCTTGTATTCTATTTATCAGTTTACCCTTTGTTTCACTCTTCAAACTAGGGATAATGATGTAGTTTTCGATTTTTGTGTTGATTCAGCGTCATTAGCGATGTCACTCAAAAAGTGCAACGTCATCATGACCTGATAAAGGCACATGCCTGTGAGATAGATAACGTTTATCAGGCAACGTGCAACAATGCTGTTAATATGAGAGGTAACTGACAAACATGTATATTTTTTGTAAATATGGAGGACATGTTAAGCATGCAAAATTACCCAGTAGGCAAAGAGTTAACGTAGTGAAAACTAGTTGCTCTTGACAGCTGACATACCTTTTCTGGCTTCACCCATTCGTTGAGGTTGTTCATACAGTTAATGAGATCATTCCTGCAGTAGTCCACTTCTGCTAGTAATGCCTCAAATTTACTCTGGAAATAAATACGGCAAAATAGGAGTCCCATCTACAACATATCCTTAGTATTCCACCTTAGGCCAAATAAAACAAGTAGTCCGATGGGCAGCGACCCCTCACCTGTGAGCCAGCATAATGTTCGAAGACACCATCATTTATGATGCCCAAAGGCAGGTAACTCTGAACTTGAAACTGTGATCAAGAATAAATTCATACACTCAAGATATTATGCCAGTTCTGGTTATCTGCCAGAATTAAAAAGATCTGAATAACAAGTAGCCCAATGGGCAACGATCGCTCACCATGGAGCCAGCATAATGTTTGGAGACACCATAATTTACCATGCTCAAAGGCAGATAACTATGAACTTGAAACAGTGACCAGGAATTAATTCAAAAACATAAGATATTATGCCGGTTCTAGTTATCTGCAATGATTAAAAAGATCTGAATAAAAATTGCATTGGAAACCTGGTGTGTAGTTTTCAGATACTCGAGGGCAGCTAACTCCATAGTCAGTTATGGGATCTGACCATAATTCAAACTTATCCATACTTTTATGTATGTCCTGGTAACCTACAGGGATGAAGAAGATCAAATGAAAAATGAAGGTGCTAGAATGGTCACAACATTATATAGTTATATTTGAGATGCTCAAGGGCAGCTAACTCTGTAGCTGGTGGATGGGTGTGGTGGAAAATCAAACTCATTCAAACATTTTTGGAAGTCCTTGTTACCTACAAATGAGGAAGATCCATTCAAAAATGAAGGTGCTAGAGTGGTCACAACAGATCTCGTATTGTAAGTCTATGCAGATTTTTTATGATGCTCCAGGGAAGTTAACTCCACAGTCTAAAGTTGGTTCTACTTTAAATTAAACTCCCTAGCTTTAATGGTTGTCCTTGTTACCTGAAAGAATGAAGAAGATCCAATAAAAAATGAAGGCGCTAGAGTATCAGTTTTTAAGATGCTCAAGGGCAGCTAACTCCATAATAGGTGATGGGATCTTGACTGAATTCAAACTCATCCAAGCTTTTATAGTTGTCCTTCTTATCTGCAAGAATGAATATGATCTATTAAAAAATGAAAGCACTAGTATGGTCAAAACAATTCTCCAATTATAAGTGTATGAGGATTTTCTAAGACGCTCAAGGGCAGTTAACTCCACAGTCGCAGGTCTGATCTAGCCAAATTTTTGAACACATCTAAGCTTTTATAGTTGACCTTGTAACATTCAAGAATGAAGAAGATCCAATCAAAAATGAAGGGGCTAGAGTGGCCACAACATTATCCATCAATTTTTAAGATGATCAAGGAAAGCTAACTCCATAAAAGGTGACGGGATCTTGAGGAAATTCAAACTCATCCAAGCTTTAATAGTTGTCCTTATTGTATGCAAGAATGAAGAAGATCCATTCAAAGCATTAGAGTGGTTGCAACATTTCTCCCATTATAAGTCTATAGGGATTTTTCCAAATGCTCAAGGGCAGGTAACTCATAAGTCCCTTGTCGGATCCTGCTGAATTTTGAACCCATCAGAGATATGATGGGTTTACTTGTTGCCTGCAAGAATGAAGAAGATCCAATCAAAAATGAATGAGCTAGAGTGGTCACAACATCATTCATTAATTTTTAAGATGCTCAAGGAAAGCTAACTCCAAAATGTGTGATGGGATCTTGACGAAATTCAAACTCATCCAAGCTATATAATAGGCCACTGGCTGGATATGGTTTACCTCCCCCCCAGGGGGAATTTTGTAGACCATATTTTTCTTGAATGTCTTGCAAGGATTTTGCAACATGTTAGCCCTCTGACAATGGCAGCGTTAAGGTGTAACAGCCTGTTACATATGTTACCCTACAAAATATTTGATAATTAAAATTCTTTTTAAGACTTCAGAAAAGTGCAAAAGATAAGGTAAGATTTCCAAATTGGTTATATTTCCTAAATAAGCTATTACTGGGCCACATATAATGACATTTGAAAACAAATATAGTCAACCCCGATGTAGTGAATGTTACATTTTTTCATTGAACCCCCTTTTAAATGATAAATGCATCTAATATAGTTTGTCTTAAATTTTATTGAAACCAGTTTATGTTCATTAATTTGGTATTACATTAAAGAATTTTTATTTACCTGTTCAAAACTGCAAGCATTTCGTTTCTATCTTATATACTTTTTGAGTTATTAGATGATGAACATGGTACCCCCATATCACAGAAAAATGTAAAATGTAATTCTCCAGGCCTCGCCCTGGCTATAGACCCCACTTCCCCCCAGGGGGAATTTCGTACACTATGATTTTCAGATAAAACATTAAATAAGCCACAAAATGAAATATGTTAGCCCTCTGAGAGTGGCAGCGTTAGCGGGTTACATCATGTTACGTACGTTACCCGCAAAATAACATTAAATTTTCCTGACAATGTCTCCAACCTGACATATTCACACTTTTTTTTAAGTCTGGCACAGGTTTAAGAACTTCTTATAGCACAGTTACATAATTCTAGCATTTATTTTATAAACGTCTTGAGTTTTTGCTGTTGTATATGTTACTTAGTGTTTCATATGTTATTTTCAAGTATCAGTATGGCAGTTATTGATTATACATGTATTACATCCGTCAGTGAATATAGTAAATCTATAAGGCTGCTATTCAAATGAATTAAAGTTCCTTATTTTGGTGTTTTACACCCCAGGTTACATACGTTACTCTCTGAATACCATTAAACATTCAAGATATGGTCTCCAACACGAGCTGCTTGTACTTATTTGCATGCTGGCACAGGTCCATGTACTTCCTTTTACTCTGGCTCATTTGCTGAGGAAGTAACTCAGAACATAAACTACATAAACCCTCTTTTCTTTTATAGAGACATCAAATATAGTTGACATAATACTCATGGAAAGTTTGTAACATTCAGTGCAATGTGCTAGTAACAACTTAAAAGATCAAAGAAAACCCATCAGGTAGAAGTTCTAGAGCAAATCTTCATATTTTATCAAAGGGTTTTAAAGAATTACTCCTCTATCAGATTTATCTTGCAAGGATTTTGCAATATGTTGGCACTCTGGCAATGGCACCATTACCCTGTAACAGCCAATTACATATATTACCCATCAACATCTTTGATAATTTTAGTAAATGACTTCTGAAAAGCGCAAACCATAAGGTAAGATTTCCAAATTGGCTATATCATGGAAGAAAGCTATTTTTGCATCACAGATATGGACCTTTGAAAACAAATATGCACCCCAAAGTGTTACGTATGTTACTTTTTTTCATTATTCCTATAAACATAATTTATGAAACTAATATAGTTTGATATTCTTAATGTGAATGTGCTTACTAACTCATTTTGTATTAAAGAATGTTTATGTACCTTTTGGAAACTGCAAATATTATGTTTCTATCTTTTATAAGGTTTGAGTTGTTGAGTTTTGAACATGGTAACCCCATATCACACAAAATGTGAAATATAATTCTGTGGCTCTTTTGCTAGGGTACAATCAAGATTTCTTTCACCCATGGGTACTCAATTTCCTTCCCATTTGTTTTCCACACATTTTGTCCATATATCTGGAAAGCCTCACTTGTTTTCATGGGAAAGACTTGATAGTTCAATCTTTGTATGTACATCTTAAGGACAGAAAAGCAGGGTGGAGGTAAGCTCATGTTCATGCCATTTGAAATAGTCAGTATATGTGTATGACTTAGGTACTTTTTTCAGAAACATGTTGTACTGCAGCTTATTCACAATTACATAAATTGCAAATGTTAGGGCTTCATATCACTGATGAGTGCCTAAAGCAATTCTTTATTTGTTTTCTTACCCTTCTTAGAATGTTCAATGACCATGGTACAGGTCCCAGAAGGAATGGCAGTGTCAACTCAAGCTCAACATTATATCCAATAGAAAAAAGGTCATGCTTACCAAAGACTCTCCTTTTAGCTCTCATCTGGCTGTTTACGTTTTGTAAATTGGGAAATTTCTTCTTGCTTGACCTCGCAAGCATCAAAACTTTAATAGCTTGTAGCATTTTATGGGGGATGTGAAAGACAGATTTTTAAACTAAAAGTGAGTCAATGGAGTCTGCAACAGCCTCCCTGCCAATGTCATCAGCCTCAATAAGATCCTTAGCTTTGCCCGGCTTAGCAGGCACACCGAAAGACAAAAAGTACAGTTCATTGTCTTCAAACTAGAACTAAAAGGATTGGTGAAGCCTGAAACTGCCTCTAGTACTCATTCTACTTTGCATCTGAGCAGATTGAATATTTCATTTCAGTGCATTGAAGAGTTGTTTCAATATACTGAGCTCTGATGTGATGAGTAATACACCATTCCATCTGTAGTACAAAGCATAGTTCAAGTTGCTGAAGCCTATAATACCTCTTTATTGTTTGCCTGATAGTTATGTCAAAAGCATTTCTCTAGCAAAGACAAATGGTTGTGACACACTAAACCCATTTTGTTCGAGAAGTTCTTTGCATCTGCGATGTGTATCAAATTTATGAGTGTAATCAGTTACATAGGTACATATTGTGCGTAGTTGTTGTGATCGTTTGCAATGAACATTGGGAACAAGGCATACAGATAGAGATGACATGCAATTCAAAGTTGTTTTCCTTATAGCCCTATTCAGTGTCAACACCATCTGAATCATATCCATATACCTTGCCAAGAACTGAGCTGTTTCACATTGACTGTCTTTCAGAACTTCCAATTTGAATGCATGGTATCTATACTGTTTATGTGAGCAAACAGCTATAGTTGATAGATCACGTTATATTATTAGTTTAAGTCACCATAAATTAATAAGGAACTTCAATTTATTTCAGCCTTATAAATTTTCTAAATTCCCTGACAGACTTTACACAAGTATCGTCAATAACTTCTATACAGATACTCAGAATAACTTATGTATCATTTGGTAACACACATAACATTTAAAGCTCAAGGCATTTATTAAAGGAATACTTAAAATAGGTAAACCTTGTTAAAAGAAGTACATAAACCTGTGCAAGCATGCAAATAAGTATAAACAGCGCTTGTTAGAGACATTAACTTAAATGTTTAATGCTGTCTTGAAGGTAACAAACATAACATGGACCTGAAAAATAGTGTAAGCAACCATTATAAAGAACTTTAAATAATTAAAGTAGCAGCCTTATAGAGGTACTATATTCTGTGACAGATGTAATACACGTATAGTCAATAAATACCATACTGATACTCGGAAATAACGCAGGAAACACTAAGTAACGTATACAACGGTAATTACTGAAGACATTTATAAAGTTAATACTAAAAATATGTAACTGTGTTATAAGAAGTTCATAAACCTGTGTCAGCATGCAAATATGTACGAACATGTCATTGTTGAGACATTATCAGGGACGTTTAATGCTATTTTGGGGGGTAACATATATAACATGCTGTTACACCTTAACGCTGCCACTCTCAGAGGGCTAACATCTTTTATTTTGTGTCTTATATAATGTAGTTTCAGAAAATCATAGTGTACAAAATTCCCCCTGTGGGGGGAGGGGGGTCTATAGCCAGCTCAAGGCCTATAAGTTGTTCTTATTGTATGCTAGAATGAAGAAGATCCATTTAAAATTGAAAGCACTAGAGAGGTCACAACATTTCTCCCATTATAAGTCTATGGGGATATTTCCAAACGCTCAAGGGCAGGTAACTAATAAGTCCCTGGTCGGATCCTGCTGAATTTCGAACCCATCTGAGATATTATAGGTTTACTTGTTGCCTGCAAGAATGAAGAAGATCCCATCAAAAATGAAGGAGCTAGAGTGGTCACAACATTATTCATTAATTTTTCTGACGCTCAAGGGTAGCTAACTCCAAAGTCAGTAATGGAAACTTGCAGAAATTCAAACTCAACCAAGCTTTAATAGTTGTCCTTATTGTATGTAAGAATGAGGAAGATCCATTCAAAATTGAAAGCACTAGAGTGGTCATAACATTTCTCCCATTATAAGTCTATGGGGATTTTTCCAAACGCTCAAGGGCAGCTAACTCATAAGTCCCTGGTCGGATCCTGCTGAATTTCAAACCCATCCGAGATATTATGGGTTTACTTGTTGCCTGCAAGAATGAAGTAAATCAAAAATGAAGGAGCTAGAGTGGTCACAACATTATTCATTAATTTTTCTGACACTCAAGGGCAGCAAACTCTGAAGTCAGCAATGGAATCTTGCCTAAATTCAAACTCATCCGAGCTTTTATGGTTGGTCTTGTTATCTGCAAAGATGAAGAAGATCCATCCAAAAATGAAGGTACTAGAGTGGTCACAACATTTCTCCCATTATAAGTCTATTGGGATTTTTCCAGACGCTCAAGGGCAGCTAACTCATAAGTCCCCGATCAGATCCTGCCGAATTTCGAACCCATTCGAGATTTTATAGTTGTCCTTGTTACATGCAAGAATAAAGAAGAACAAATCAAAAATGATGGATCTAGAGTGGTCACAAGATTTTCCCCATTATAACCCTATGGGAGCTATCTAATGCCATGGAAACCAGAGTTCTGATCCGATCAGGCCCAAAACCTTATGCAGCCAATCCCCCACCCAATGATGTTCCAGATGAAATTTGATTCCGATTGGCCAGCTGGTCTCAGAGATATTCATGTTTGAAAGTGTGGACGCACGGACGCACACAGGCTCGAGTCCCATACTATAAGCTCACCCTGAGCCTTCGGCTCTGGTGAGCTAAAAATTGCAGAGGAAACCTGGTGAAACAATATTTTTTAGATGCTCAGGGCAGCTAACTCTGTAGTCAGTGATGGGATCTGACGAAATTCAAACTCATCCATGCTTTAATGTATGTCCTGGTTACCAACAAGAATGAAGAAGATCAAATGAAAAATGAAGGCACTAGAGTGGTCACAACATTATACATCTATATTTCATATGCTCAAGGGCAGCTACCTCTCAGTAACCTCTGTAGCTGGTTGTCAGGTATGGCCGAAAATCAATTAAACTTTTATGGTTGTCCTTGTTACCTGCAAGAATGCGGAAGATCCATACAAAATGAAGGCGCTAGAGTGGTCACAACAGATCTCACATTGTAAATCTTTGGGAATTTTTCAGATGCTCAAGGGGAGCTAACTCCACAGTCTGAGGTTGGATCTGCTTGAAATTCAAATTCACCCTCACATGGACGCAGGCACGGACATCAGCTCGAGACCCATCCTATAAGCTCCCCCAGCACCTTTGGCTCAGGTGAGCTAAAAATGGTTGACTATAAGTAATATTAACACTTAACAGGATCATTTTGACTCTTTGGTTTCCCACCAGCTAATAAAAATGACAAAATTGAATTTCCCCTAAAATGTGCATGCCCAGGTAAACAAGACTGTCAGTTATATAAACCCTTTCCACTATGAATAATTATATAATTAAACTTTCATCTTTGTATTTATATATAAAAGACAAAGAAATTACTTGTCAGGTCCACTAGTGTTAGTTTTGTTTGATTTGATTTTTTACGTCCCATCAACAATCTTTCAGTTAAACAGGGACGGGTCTTCCTGGGTTGAACCAGTACTAAACTAGGATAAATGTGTCTTGCTCAAGGACCACAACGCAGTGACGCCGGTGAGGCTCGAACCCGCGGCCTCTCGGTCTCGAGTCAAGCACTCTACCACTGAGCCACTGCGCTCCCCCACTAGTGTTAGTGTAGAATCATATCTGATCATTTTTTTTCATAAGCAAACAGAGAAGCCCTGATCAGGCAGCTCTTAAAAGAGCTGCTTGATCTGGGACTGCTCTACAGTATTTGCAAAGGCGTTTAAAGGTGTCTCTATGAGGTAAAAGGTTAACAGACTGTCAGTTAGGGTTCAAATACAGGGAGTGGTGTCAGTAGTTCAGCACTGAGCATGCACAATATGCATTGATTTTCTCTTGCTCTGATCTTTAAAGGTGCACACGGTAAGCAAACCCCATGTCTATCTGTCAAAATTGCTAAGTCTTCTGAGTTGGGGTAGAAATTTTCTGTGTAAGCTGATGAAAGTAGAGTGTCCAATATTTGGTGTTTGTATAAATCTGTGCAGTTATACAAAATTCCACAGAAATGCAAGCAATTGCGGATCCAGGGGGGGGGGGGGGGGGGGGGGGGGGGGGAGGTTGCGGGTGGGTGTGGGGGCTTCAGATGCAAATGAATCCCCAATAAAGAAATCCTGGATCCGCCCCTGGCATGTACCAAGGAAATCAAGACTGTTGGTTATCATAAAAGACTGTAGTTTACAGTTTGAATACAGGGTGTAGACACACTGTTTGTGAAAATACAAGCCATAAAACATGACAATACCTGTCAAATAATGTGAATAAGAGATTACCGTATTGGTTATAAAAGCTATGCTAACACTGACCACACAGTGACACTGTTAAATAGGTGTGACAAACTTTTAGCTGTTTCTTTTGAAACCAGTGTGTTTGTAAGGGCACTTGCTAATTTGACCACTCTCAACTGAAATACCTGTGAAATTAGGAGGGCATGTGTGGCTTTAAATTTGAATGCAGGTTTCTACATATAAGTATTAGAAATTCTTTTTAAAACTTTCTTTACAAATTGAGAATTGGCTTAAGAAAGTATCTGTGAGGTACTAAAACAGATCATTATGAGATTTGTAAACAACCAAAATTAAATGTGTTTATCTGTCAAACTGAAAAAATGACAGCTTGTAAACTTAAAGGAAAAAAGCAAGCCCTTGTTAATGGATTATAGAGATTTAAAACACTAAGAGAGGGGATAAGCTTCTCCCTATCTCTTAACATTATAAAAGGGCCCATTATTCACAGCAAAATGGGCCTTTTTAGAATAACATAGCAGGAAATTGTTTGATGTCATTAATTATGCAACATTATACAATTATTGTCTTATGATGAGGTGGAAATAGAGTGCTATTGAACAGTAAACTTCATATTGACCGACGAGGAGCGGAGGTCAATATGATTTAAGATTCCTGTTCAGTAACCCTCCATGTATACCAAAACATAAAGTCAACAACTGTTTAATAATATAATAAATGTATGATATGCATTTCCTGCCATTTTGGACCATTAAAACCATCGAAGTTCAGGATGGATCATGCAAAATTACTTGACGTTCTGACGTCACATCCTGTAAGCCATGCAATATTGCCTTGTGATGTTTGCTTTGCAACGTCACTTGAGGCAAACTATTCGACATGTTGTTATATCAGCAGCACTGGATAGGCATCTGAGCCAATCAGAAGATGTTTATATATAGATTATATTATAATTCATTGGATGACATGCCTCTTTTTGTGACTCTTGCAATGCTCAAAAATGGTCATTTGGGGAGGTATATCATCTGATATATGTTCAGAAATGCTACTCTAAGGCTGCTTACAATGTATGTGTCACTTTAAAAACAAATTTCCAAACATATATCCTACCATATACCTCCACAAATGAACATTTTGAATACAGTTATTGCCAAGTTTTCTTTTTTTTACCTTACTGAGGTCCTGTTTCAGAGCATCACAGAATTTGTCCCTATTGTCATCCAGCATCTTTAACATGCTCTCGAGCTGCTGTCTTCTCCATTCCATAGGCTTGGTGCGGCCAGACAGGAATAGCTTGCGCATACTGCTCACTAACTAAAAACAAAAATTAATGACAAAAAATCAAGTCTTGATCCAGATATTAGGGGATAAGGCCCTGGCAGCTGAATTTGTGACAAAAATTTTAAACAATATTGGGGACAACTATGGACAAAAATTTAACACTTCACCCGAGTTATATTTAAATGTTCTTACATGTATATACACTGACTGGCAACCCCCTAAACAAGGTTGTGATCTTGAGGTGTTTGTGAATCTTGTAGAATCAGCATTTAGAACACACATTCCTCCCAAGCCAAACATGAACATGAGGGTTAGATCAAACATACCTCCCAAGCCAAGTAAAAATGGGGGGGAGGGTGTTGTACATAAAAACATTCAGCATGACAAGGGTTATTAGTTAATGAAGAAATCAAAAACACAAGATGAGAGAAATCATACATACTCAGGCCCCCAGATGAAGGGGTAGAACAATAATTTATTTACCAAAACATATTCGAAAGAACTGTCTCAATGAGGTTTCTTTTGAGCACCCAAAACATATGGTTAGACTTGATGGATAAGAAAATAATTTTAGGCTAAAAATAAATAAACAAGTGTTTCTCAGGCCACTTTTTTTGAAAAACAGACGAGGCACTGGCAGGCAAGCTTTTACTTTTTATTTCTCCAAAAACAGATGAGGCCACTTTTTTCATCGAAAACTAATGAGGCACCTTTTTTTGTTCATTTTAAGTATAAAAAAGTTGATATTTTGATTTTGACATATAAATTTAAAAAAATGATGCCACTTTTTTTAATCGTCTGAAAAAAGACAGATAAGGGGCGTTTGAAAACAAATGAGGGAGGGCCTGAGAAACATTTTTTTTAATTTGACCTTAGGTTATAATTTTTTGTGCCCTTCTTGGCCTTTGAGAATACTTTTTCTCCACATATAGGAACACACAAAATATTTTTTGGATACAGGATACCGTACTCTATCTTTCACAGGTTTAGATAAACAAAAAATTTCAGCATAAAATTGTAAATATTTTCTTTCCTATCAGTTTTAATGATGTTTCGGATGCTCAAAAAATGTCTCATTGAGAGGGTTTTTTGAGTATCCACAACATATGCTTTTGTAGGGAAATAAGAAAATTGTTATGCACTCTTAACTTACCCTGTAAGTTAACTAAATGTTGAATCTTAGTTTATAAATACATCACCATATGAGGTGATAGAAGGTTAATAGTAAATGTCAATAGCCTGGAGCCTGATTTGGTCAATGATAACAGAAAGGCAACATATAAGACTGAAATGCAATTGTATAATTTATTAATGTCAACAGTTTTGTCAATACCCTGTAGGCTACTTAGGCCAGAATTTTTTTATTAGTTGATTTACGGGATTTTTTTTTTTCATATTTAGGATCGGGGGAACGAAAAAAAAAAAAATAATAAAATAAAAAAGCTCTGAAAATGACCAGTTAACTGGTCATTTTTAGAGTTGTTTTCTTTTTGTTTTTTTTTTTAATATTTTCAGCTTCTTTTTTTTAAATATCTCCTGAAACAGTAAAACTAGTAATAGGTAAACCAACAGTCTGTATTAAATCTTTAAATATTTTATCAATTCCTAAAAATCTGGACAGGACAATCACTTCTCAAAATTACAGCGACAGAACCTCAAAAATATATTATTTTTTCAACGAACAAATAATATTTAGAGTCGGCGGATATAATAAAAAAAAATTTAGATTTTTTTTTCCTACTTTCCAGAAAATTATAGTAGGAGGGTTTGTAAATCAACTAATAAAAAAATCTGACCTTATTATTATAACGATAATATAATGCACCAATCATTTGTAATGAGTGCTGACCTTAGGCAAGGAATCAGCCATATAATGACTTTTCACTCTGGTTGTGGGCTCGAGTCTCACTCACGTCACTGCTTTGTGTCCTTGAGCAAGACACAATCCTTGCTTAGTACTGGTTAAATACAGGAAGCCCCGTTCCTTCAATTAACTGAAAAATTGTTGACTGGGATGACATCTAATGTAAAGAATTAAATCAAATCAAACAAACTTTTCAATCGGAAAATTCATGGAATACATGTATATGCCATGCACTGTGGGGGACACTTTTATGGTAATTCCCTGGAAATGAGCCTTGGCTCCTACATATGAGATTGTTAACATATCAGCCCTTTGAATATATTTAAATGTATTATTGGTGCTGATGCTTCTTATCAAGGCCTGCCAGTAGTTCTTGTGCTAGTGTAAGAAGTTGGGTTTCACAGCTCCTTCTTGCTCTGAATCCAAGCTGGCAGTCTGTCAGGATATCATAGCTTTCCAGGTGTTTCAGGACATTGCTGGTGATCACATGTTCCTGTATCTTACAGCATAGACTGGTGAGAGAAACAGGTCTATAGCTGCTGGCCTTGAACTTATCCCCTTTCTAAATTTTAAAAATGGCTGTAAAATTTGCTGTCCTCTGGACAGTCTTTTGGTACGATTCCTGTATCGAAACTTCTCTCTAGAAGATTGCCGTCAGGTAGGGTGATAACTCCTCAGCAAGTTCCTTCAGTATTCTGGCAGGTAGTAGGTCAGGTCCAGAGGCTTTTCCTGGATTCAGCTTTCGAAGTAGCTTTTTGATGCCTTCATTGATGACATGTATGTCTTTCATCGTCGGATGGGAAAGGATATTGCCATCTGGTAAGGGTATACTTGTTTTGTCCTCTCTTGTCCATGTTGACTCATAAGTACTGCCTATTCAATATGTTGGCATTCTCCTTGGGGCAGCATGAAGTCTCCTGTTGTCTTTTAGAGTGCGACACCACCAGTATCCTTCCAAAGGGACTTTATGTAGGACCATGTGCTTCTGCTGATGTTGTTGATCAGGATCCCCAATCTTTCTTCTTCCCTTTAGTTATCCCCCGTTCTCTTCTAACTTTACTATCTTTTTTCTTTTTCGTTCTTTTACCAGCACCACCACCGTCACATATTATGTGACAATATTGTACTTTTAAATTATAAGAATCAAAGAACCCTTGAAGAAACCGGCAAGAGGGAACAGGAAAACTACTACATAGAATTTTGCTTTCAACTCTGCAGCTGTCTCGCTTTGCACATGCTTTTTAGAATGCACCAGTATCATGGTGCGCTTAATTACCTCTTTATTGGTTAAACCCTCAAGCAGGACTCTTCTGGTGCAAATTCCCCAGCTTACCTTTGTATCACGGAATAGGATACCTGCCATTTCTTTCTCTTTCTTTCTCTATATACTGCCTGGCGCTCTCTTTGGAGCATTATCGGCAGGTGTACATTGTACATTCCGGGTTGCAGGATGAAAGCCTACAAGTAACCATATCTAAATTACCGTAGGGTTCTTTAACCTGCACAAGGGGTGACTTTCCCTGCACAGGGGACTTCCAGTTAACATCCAGATCCGAAGAACGATGTTTTTGTTTGTTTGATTTGATTCTTTATGTCCCATCAACAATCTTTCAGTTTAACAGGGACGGGTCTTCCTGGGTTGAATCAGTACTAAGCTAGGATAAAAGTGTCTTGCTCAAGGACCACAACGCAGTGACGCTGGTGAGGCTCGAACCCTCGGCCCCTCGGTCTTGAGTCAAGCAACCTACCACTGAGCCACTGCGCTTATCCATGCAAATGACACTAGAGAAAGCGTGTTTGGACTCCGAAATTTTCCTCAAGGCGAGCGGGGATCAAACCTGGGACCTCTAGCACCAGAGGCAAGTGCACTAACCACTTAGCACTGAATTCAGGGCCATATGATGGATTTTTATTTTATGTTATCATATAGCCCTGAGTTTTTAAGCCTCTATCTTTTCCCTTACTGTTAGCGTGGACGTAAACCAAGTTGAAAACACATTTCCAAACAGTGTCTTCCTCAAACACTACTCCATTTTGTATGTTTATAGGTTTATCTATATGTTGCTATTTGGTTTGCCGCTGATGCATACCTGATTAGTTCTAAAAGATAAAATACTCCTGTCCACACAGAATGTTTACACTATTTGTTTTCAAAACATGGCGTCATTTTTGTCTTCTGAGCTGAAGAGCATGCTTTTTCTGTGGGAAACTAAAGTCATGCACGAATTTGTTTTGGTATTTTATGTACCGACAATGACCCGTTCACTTTCCGTTTTCTGAATACACAGATGTTTTAACAACATTAAATACCAAAATCAGACTTATATAATGCTTTCTTTTACCTTCCTTATTATCATAATTGGCCAAAAATTGATCATACCTGGTCTGTTGAGATTAAAATAATCCAATACCATCTCACCATACATTTGTTACATATAGATATTTGCAAAAAAGATGATCAATTACCAATCTAACTGGAGCCGCTTTTTACCAATTTGTTGACATCGAGAACTACCCAGTTGGATATGTACAAACTGTGTCCGAGGAGTTCTTAATGCCAATGGATGGGATCCTTTTTTGTGCATACAGGTTGATTTTTATGGTGACCTCTCTCACCATTTGTAATAGGTTTTCTTTTAATATCTGATGAATGTCAACGAATAAAGGTCAATCTTCAACCTAGTATGCAAATTTTTCACCCTGGTTCTGTATTCCGACGGATGTCACTGGATAGAAAATTGACTATTTTCAGATAAGGAATTCCCCCACTTCCACTAACAGGAAATACATAGAAAAAAAATGCCAAATGATTTTGCATATTCAAATAATGACATCATTCTACAATTCTAATCTTAAACCATTGCGCACATGTTCAAAACGAAGGTCAAAACACCCAATGTCTCTATATAAGATTCACGTGGCGCCTTAAAAACGATGGGCACCAATTGTGTGTATTGACTGATAGCCTAATTGAACATAAGCTTGTGCTAGTAAAGCTATTCAGCTTGCAGCAAGGTTAGCCATGATATAAAAAATATTTTCCTTCACTAATATCTTATTGATCACTGTGCAAAAGTAATTTGATTCTGATCTTTCCAATCCATCGCTTCTTGTCGTAAACAAGCTGACCCCCTCTCGGTTCAGAGGTCAATGTACTCTTGCGTTAGCTTGCTTCTTTTGGCTGGAAACTTGTCACGTGAGCACATGATCAGAATAACAATTGTCCGCCATGTTGGAAAAGTCCATTTTCAGTCTGATTATGACATTTTGGGACATGACAAAGCTTCCTTTCCGAAAATTGGATTTATATAGTGTAATATGGGTGGGGTATGTGATTGTTAAGAATTTCTGTCAAGTAAGTATCTCATTTTCTTTGGCATGCTATATTAAATTGAAATCAAACCATTCTTGGAAATCGACTTTCATTTTCTGAAATAGGTCACTAATCGTTATAAATTAATAGAAAATAGGGGGCGCTACAATGCACAATAATACAGAAACGAGACTGCTGCGAGCGTACCAACATTGAGTAAGTTAACAGAATCGATAACTAACAATTTTGCGCTGATTTTCAAAATTCAAACACCTACTTGTTTCTTATATTGTGCAAAATCCACTGTTAATGTTATTCTTATAATGTACTGAGTTTTTGAAAAAGTGCTGACATCCCTTACCTAGTCATGGGGAGTATGACCAGTAAGGTTTTTTTTATAATATATTCTCAACGTTTTAATAAGTTCGTCTCATCAATTTAACATCCAAAATTGATCGCAAAAACGTCATCACCTCTAACTCGTGAAAAGCATGCAAAATGGCTGCGATGTGCCGAAAAACAACAACAAGAACATAATATTACAGATTGCATTCATCGTGTCACAAAAACGAAGCAAATGGTAACATTTTTATAACTTTGGTTGTGTATGTAAAACACATGAAGAAGTCTGAATGGTTGGATTGTCAAAGAAACGAGTTTTTTCCCAAAACAAAAGGGGATTCCATCACTGGTCAAGATAGAACAGCCTGAACCAAATTCCCAGTCAAGCCCTGAACCTCACAAAAGCACACTTGCCTCCAAAAAGCTGTTCTCCCTTCTGAAGAATTCTAAGCAGGACTCCAAAGGCATTGCCCCCCTCAAGAAGGACGGTAAGTTGCACTCTAATACTGTGGACAAGGCAAACGTCCTGAACCAACAGTTTCAGTCAGTATTCACACCAAAGTGTCCGTTGAAACTGAGCCAGTTAGCTTCCATGGCTGTGCAGGACCTCTCTGACAGTGGTACAATTGATCCATCACAAATACCAGGTGAGTGTCTTAATACTACACCCCACATGGAAAGTATCACTGTCTCAACAAATGGCATTGCTAAACTATTGAAGGACCTAAATCCCCATAAAGCAGCAGGACCCGATCAGATAAAGCCGCTTGTCCTCCAAAAACTCCGTGATGTGATAGCTCCTATTCTTCAGGTAATTTTTCAAAGGTCCCTAAACACAGGTAGAGTACCCAAGGACTGGAGCACAGCCTTTGTATGCCCACTTTTTAAAAAAGGAGACACCAGTCTTGCATCAAACTACAGACCTATCTCATTAACCAGTATCCTATGCAAAGTGCTTGAGCATGTTGTTACCACAAACATAGTCTCCCACATGGACAAGTATAATTTGCTGTATGATCTCCAGCACGGCTTTCGTAGCAAACGATCTTGCGAAACACAACTGGTCACACTCATAGAAGACTTGATGCGGAACTCCATAGCAGGTAATCAAACTGACCTTGTCCTACTCGACTTTTCGAAGGCGTTTGATAAGGTAAGCCACCAGAAATTACTGCTCAAACTCCACAGATATGGCATTAGAGGCCCCACCCTTAAATGGATCCAGGCATTTTTATCTGATCGGACCCAGACCGTAGTTATTGATAATGAAAAGTCCGCCACCGTACCAGTCACATCTGGGGTCCCACAAGGCTCTGTCCTCGGTCCCATTCTCTTTCTCATTTACATAAATGACCTCCCTGATAAAACAAGGTCAAAGGTACGGTTGTTTGCAGATGACACGGCCATTTACTTGGCAGTCTCAAACTTAGAAGATGCTCAGATTCTGCAGCAGGACCTTGATCACCTCCATCTATGGGAGCTGGACTGGGATATGGAGTTCAATCCAAGTAAATGTGTTGTAATACATATTACAAGATCTAGAACTCCAGTCCCAAGCCAGTACCTGCTGCATGGCCAAGTACTGGAATCGGTTGCAGGCTCCAAGTACCTGGGCGTGGAAATCAGTAGCAACCTATCCTTCAACAGCCACATTCAGAATATAACTACCTCGGCAAGTCGGTCCCTTGGCTTCCTCAAGAGAAACATAAGGTCCAAAAATCCAGAATTGAGGGAAATGGCATACAAAACTCTTGTTCGTCCATTAGTGGAGTATTCATCATCAGTCTGGAGCCCCTACACCAAAAGTAATATTGCCAGGCTTGAAATGGTTCAACGTAGAGCGGCCCGCTGGACTCTTAGTGAATACTCCCCATATGCAAGTGTGACACAGATGCTCCAATCCCTGGGCTGGCGGTCTCTTGAGCAGAGAAGGTCCGACTCCCGACTTTGCCTATTTTACAAGATCATATATGGTCTTGTAGCCATTGACATGCCTCCATATGTTGTACACCCATTGAGAACTCCCAGGAATTCACACACCCTTTGCTTCCGTCAAATTCAATCCACTGTAGATTACTACAAATACTCATTCTATCCCCTCTCAATCGTGCAATGGAACCGGCTGCCAGCACACATAGCACTACTGCCCACCTTTGATGCATTTAAGAGGGCAGTGTGCACAGTCAGTCACCCAATGCCATAAATGTCAGTGTACTGTTTTTAAACTTTTTAGCCTATCACTGTCAGCCTGCTTCTGACTTTTAACATTTTAACCCTATCATCTTTTATTCCACTCCAACTAACAAATCTTATGGGAACTTTTTATTTTTAAAAGCATTTCTTCCACTAACACCGCACTGACGCGCACCTGCACGTAATCTCCGAGAGGGGGTGATGCAGTATAGATAGATAGATAGATAGATAGAGCACAAAAACACTGCGACTTTAGATTCAGCCAGATCGAAAAAAAAATCTAAAGTCGCAGTTCTGCAACTAACCACAGGAGCTTGAAGTTCGATCCTTATATCACCCCTATAGCCTAAAAACCAAAAGCTCACAATGTCATTACGTAGTAATGACCAGGAGTGAAACTAAATTTCAGGCACCTTTGAATCTCTGTTACCAGGACGTTTTTGGCGAAAAATGAACATCTAACCATAAAAACTATGTCAACAGGTCATGCGAGGCATGGATAACTTTTTCTGAAATATCACCGAGTTAAAATAATGAGCGTTTGAAAATAAGAAAAATACTACGGTAGCCATTCCGGCTCCAGTATCCGGTTGTGACGCAGCGAAAACGAGCCGCTGTCACACTTGGAGAAATTAAATGTAGAAAAACTATAAAATGATTTATCGTTGGCCAAAAAATAAGACGACCAGTTAAAAGTCTTCAGAACATTAAATGAACTCAATCAGGACCCATATCCATACCTTTGCTTATCAGGAAAAAATCGTTTTATCATAAAGAAATTCAACGCACAAACGTCTGTTGTTTTCAAAAATACCCGCGGTGTGACGTTATGTTTACATACGCACCGGTTGATTGTAAATCGATTTCAAGCTATGAGGCGACCAACGGGGTGTCGCCCTGGATGTCGATGTGTGGTGCCCCGATGTCGTGGTGGTGGTGGTGATGTGCATGTGTGTGTGTGTGTGGGGGGGTGCTCTTATTGTTGGGGGGGGGGGGGGTAAGTCGAGACGCATTTTAGCTTCAATAAGCATGGGTGGCCCGAATCTGAAATCGTAGTGTAACATGTATGAAATAATTATGGGTGGCGAGTTTTATCTCGGGCCGGTCCCATACTTTCGAGGAGATTGATCATGAACTCATCTTTACAGTCATTTTCCTCCCCTCTGCTGATTCATTCAATAAGGACTGTTGTCATATGCTCTTAAAGTAGCCTATACTAACCGCTTTTTCAAGCCTTGCCCGGGAAAAGTGTAGTGCTTTGGGGCAGAGCATTTGATTAGAGTTCTCATGAATAGACTCTCTAAAACCGAGTCTGCAGTTTCTATTATTGTAGGTTCTCTCTATTTCTGAAGGATCCGTTTTTCAATATTATCTCCCCCCCCCCCTGCAAATTCGAGATAACTTGTACGGAGACTTTTCTGTGAAATAATATTTGGGCAGCTCTCCGTAATGTAATCGGACTCGTCGCGACACAATCTGTCATCGGGTTATGTGACCAGGTTATGCTCAAACTAGCCTCATCAGCTACAAGGACTAGCAATTTTAAATGCATGGATCAGAGGCTATGCGGACTAAAGCAACAAAATCTGGGTTTCCAGATAAATTTGCTAAATTCTGTGCGAAGTGATTTTAATAAGGTTGTTGTTTATGTTATTTAGATTCAAAACTCATGGTAGACCATTCCCAGCCAGCATATAGTGTCGGACCTGTCACCAACATCGTCCCGCCAGTGAGCCGATGGTGGCCCGCTTTTAGATTTTTACTGGGGACATACCTGAGTTGCGCGTTCGCTCGCTCTCCAGCTGCGAAAATGCGCAGTCTACTCGTAGGTAGCCGACTTGATTGGTGCAAACGCGCACGGAGAAATCAAACTGGATTATTGTCTTAGATTCTCGGAGATCTTATACTTTTCCATTCTTTGCAAAACATATATAATCTTATAGCACGAGATGCCTTTGGTCAACTGCATACCAATGCTGGTACTTTTTCCTGCCGACGTTAAAATGGGTCTGTCTGTTCGTCCGTCCGTAGAAGATATGAGTGGGAACTTTGTGGGCGCAGCTTTTCGACACTTTTCTTACCTTTTAGATGCTGAAGATGCGCATGTGGCGTGGAAATATCGTCAGTGTCTCTTTATTTTTATTTTTTTCACAACAACAACAGAACCACCGCCTTAGAGCGGACAGTAGCAAAAGCCACCGGTTAAATGCATTTTATTGGTACCAAATCTTCGCCCTAGATTCTGCCGTTGTTGAAGCACAAAAAATGTTAAGCTCGCATGGAGGATTCCTAACTATTGCAATGTATCATTATAGAGAAACAATATAATCAACGCACTATGATAATACAGAGAAAAGGGCTCACGACTCACAGATGGCCAGAGCAAAAGAAAACCTCTATAGTGAGCCACAGTGAGCCAAGCTACAGCCAAGCATCAGGCACCAAACTACCGATTGATTAAAGCTTTACGCCAGAGCCGTCATTGAGTCTGAGGCCTGATCCACCATCGTGCAATTAAAGAGGAAACCATAGCTATAAACCGTGATTGGGTTTAAAACCAGACATGATATCCAAGTTTGATGATCGTTTTGAATTGATCACTAAAATTAAATTCAGGTGAGCTAAAATGGGATACATGGTTGGAGTCTGATAAAGGCTCGTTTTTACACTTGTTTAGCACTATCCTATCAAAACAACATTTTGGATGCCTAAAAAGCGTTTCGATGAGACAAAATGAGCCTTGACATTTCTTTGAAACAATTGTAAAATTGTAGTTTTTTGTATCTCATCAAAAAAATTCCCCAGCTATAGTGAGTGCAGAAACCAATAGTTCTCTTCAGCAGTGGGTTGATGGTTCATCAATCCCCCTGCTGACGTTCTCTATTGGTATATACATTTTACCTTCTTATATCTTAATTTGCTTTCTGCATGCTGTGATATATTTGTACATTGTGCTTTGTCTCTTATAATACGGTTTTATATATGTGCATGCTGTGATACTTTTTGTTTTAAAAATGTCTGTTTATGCTTGTTTGTCGAAGTAAAAGCCCTACTGGGCTTATGTTACATGTTGTACAATACTCGACACAAAATAAAATGTCTATGTCTTCTATGTCTATGTTTCGACACGAAATACTGAAAGTAATCATTATTGAGGTTCCCCCATTTTTAGCTCACCTGAGTCAGTGTGTTCGTTGCATCATCAACAGTTATTTCAAAGGACATCTCCTATACTACTGGATTGGATGGGTGTTGAAATGGTCCTTATGTGGCCCTCTTTAATTTTTTTTCAAATACCGGTAGTCTCGGTCCATTGCATATCTAAGTCACACAGGCTAAGATGATTCTCAAGATGAAAACTTTAAAAAAAAATTGTGTGAAACCACAGAGCCTATCTAGAGCCTTGATATTTGGAACGTGTATCTAGCATCATCTTGTGGACCTCTACCAAGTTTGTTCAAATCCTACCCATGGGGCCAAAAATAGGTCTGCCCTGGGGGTCTCATATTTTACATAGGCTTATTAAGGAAAAACATTAAAAAAATCTTTTATACTGAAACTGCAAGGCATATATGCTTAATATTTGGTATGTAGCATCACCTACCAAGTTTAAAATGATGCACATGGGGCAAAAAATGGGCACGCCGCAGGGGTCACAAAGTAGATGTAGGGGTGGGGGATTAAGACTTAAAGTACGATGTGGAGACGGTATATTTTGGTGTGTTGATCTTCTTCTTTCAAATCTTTAAATATCTACTGAAATACGAAAACTACGGCTTTCCGGCCATCACTTATGTCTAAAACATGATTTCTTTATGATTGATGAGCACCATAATTTTATCCCCATTTTTGTATACATGGGAACCTAAGCAAATGTTTGCAAACAGAAGACCGGACGGATTGTGGACGGGATAGGTGCCGTTATATTCAAAAGTTTGTATAAGAATAAACGAGAGAATGTTTGGGTGCCGGGGTGGGTGGAGGAGGTTATGACGTTTCCCGGGCGGGGTTTTCGGGACTAAAACAACACATAAGAGTACATTCTTCAAGATGGGTGTCTCTTTGGGTAGACCACACTGGAATAGAGATATTATACGGATAAGTAACCGATGGATGAGAACTGGGCAACAACGGGTACTATATAACTAAGATTCCAACCCGGGTCCTCGCCACTTTCTTATTACATCTCACTGATAACAGGTAGTCATTTCCTTTAGCAGTAGAACAGAATTTGATCGGGGAGGGGGGGGGGAGTAACTACCTTTATACGACAGAGTACGGATGTGCGGCGCGAATCGCCTCCTTTTTCAGCCCTTCTAGGTATACGTTAAGCCCCCCCCCCCTTTCTTTGAAAACGTATATATGGTATGTTTCAAAAAACTGGCCCGCTTAACCGTACCAAAACCGCTCTCAAATTACCCCCCCCCCCCTCCCCGATTTTGATAGTTCTGTTCTATTTTACAATATTCTCCCGTTGGAGGCCCCAATAAATTTATCGACCTGTCAACGTCACATTATGACGTCACATATTTTCAAGGAAATGAACTTGACTTGACAATCACATGTGTAAACATGGTAGAAATGACAAAAAACAGTTTCAAAATAACTTGTTTGGAATATTATTGTGTACTTTATGACTGTTGGAAGCAGCTTATTCTTGGAAAATACGTCAAGTTCAGAGCCCTTCCAAACTACGTTGTTGCTTAGTATGAAAACGTGAAGGTAGGAATCTTGCATGTTAAAGGCTTTATTTATATTTCCTTGAGATATAGTTTCGGTTCTGGGTTTTAGCTTCTGTTTGCAAAAGCAAATCCTTTTCAGCAAGCGTAGCCAGGGAGGGTAGCCCCACCGTTATTTCATTTGTGTGGGGAAACATACTCCGAAATACCTACGACGAACTTCCAGAGACCGGTTACTGGCGGTTAGGAAGATTTATTACGATTATTGTAGGTGTATCAATCGTTTTGATTGTAAGACAAGAGGACCCGGATAAAATGCAAGATGCTCGTGGATTGCTGAAATCGATAGGATTACAAACTCCGATATACGGCCAATTGGAGTAAAAAATGCAATCACTTTTGGTTTATTCCTTAACAAAACATGTTTCCCAGTACAATCTTGGCCAGAAATGAACAAACTATGGTTGTTCATTGCAATAGACATTGTCTTGTTTTTTTTTTCAAACGTCGCAATCTTGGTCAGCGTAACGTCGAACATTTTACGTTGCCGTCACAACATTCACTGCTGATAACCGGAAACTGGAGCCGGAATGGCTGTCGAGAGCTTAGTTTCACTCCTGATCATTACTACGTAATGACATTATGAGATTTTCGGTTTTAGGGTTTAGAACTTCTAATAGAAGCGATTTAAGGATAGAACTTCAAGCTCCTGTGAACTAACTAACCACTGAGCTACCACGCTATGGGGTGCCACTACAACAACAACACTTTCCCTTCATCTATATCATACGTTGACGCAGTCACTCTCGACTCTTATGATAAGGGTCAAGAGTGACTGTGTCGACATATCATGTAGATGAAGGGAAAATGTTGTTGTTGCAGTGGCACCCCACCCACCTCTAATCTATCTTTTGCAGATTCAGCCAGCCTTTTTGCATCACAAAAACACAACCTAAACTTTATGCATAACAAAACCTTTACTTACTTCTGTATAATTTGCCATCGTGCGATTTCAGGAGGAAAAGAAAATCAATTATAAACTTTGCGAGGAGTTCAACAAGTAGGGCTTTGACAGTTTTTAGGACAAAGTCCGTTCGTTCCGATCACAATTTCCACGTTGTATAACCAATCTCACTTCATACAGTGTTTTCACAACGTGTAGTCAGATAGTTTTAGGCGGCGGCGTTATGATTTATTCCTTATTTATGGATATCCATAATTCATTGACATAATTGACATGGTAACCGAAATGTAATGATATTTGACCTCACTCCAAGGTCACCAGTTGACCCTAGGATGAAAATTTTACTTGCATTCTGTTCTGCTCGTCATGCCCGTCAATTTGATATTCCACAAGGCCATGTTTGATTTTTTTTTACCCCTGGGCACCTCCAGCGCCTAAAATTTGTAATTTAAATTAAACGATATTTGAACTTTTGACCCTTCCCCAGGGCCCAAGGAGGCGGGGCAAAGAAAAAACCGTTGCACGTCCCATTTTTGTGAGTAACTCACACACCAAATTTGGTTGAATTTCGTCCAGTGGTTTAGGAGGAGATAGCATAACAGACAGACTGAGGCGATAACAATATCCCCTTCGCTTTTTTTAAAAAAAGCGTGGGGATAATCACTTGCGTGGGAAACCGATGGGTTTTTGACTTGTTCATTCATCCCGGTAGTTGGTATAGGGAGATTTGTGGGTGCATAAAGTTCAAGTCAGGGATGTGACCTGCATAACGTCACAATATTTTAATATAGGTCACTGGTCAGGGCCTGCTCTGTTTGCTATCGTAAATGCTATATTTAAACGGCTAAAATAATTTGAATATTTAAGCAACATATGTGGTGGGTACACGGTTGTCTGCATGCACAATCCAGAAATATTTGTCTGGGTGAGGGGGCAGGGAGACAGCTTCAACTGAGAAAGGTCTGTATTTTCTATATATCGTGTCTTGTGGAAGGGACGGTACCAGTATTCCTATGGAAACCTACAGCACTTGTGATTTTTGAGGTGGGGAGGGGGTCCGTTAACTAACTGATTTCACAAGGGGGTGTTCCATTACTTGTTGTGGGGTCGTACCAGTACAGTATTCCTATGGAAACCTATAGCATTTGTAATTTTTCAGGAGGGGGAGGGGTCTTCTCTCTGAATCTGCCAATGATATGTACCCCTGTAATGATGTAGCATATCTTTTGATACACCAGTTCCGTCAACTTAATTTAATGATTTCATGATCGATTCATGTTGCCTACTTGTTTGGCATCCGAAATTGAGCTGTCTCCATTGATTGTGATGATCAAGTGAAAAACTTAACTGAGATTCTGCATTTGGCAGAAAAAAGGTAAAATTGTCACCCTTTATGGACGTTGAGGCATTTTGACCAGATGACTTAGAATGTTTATGGATTGGATATTTAATTGATGGATGCCCAGCTTTTAATTGTGCCGTGGCTCAAGAAAACCTGTCGGTCAAATATAAATAATTGAGCCTTGGCGCGAGCATGGCGAGTAAACCTTTTTTGGGGGTTTCTGGCAAAGTGACTGCTCAGATATTAGCTAGAAAATTTAAATTTTGTTCATAGCAAGACTAGATATGATACTTTTCAATAAACTTGTGAATCACAATTGCACTGATCAGACTTTGTAGGCTGGTCTGTGCCTTTGTTGTTCGCAAATGCCTAAGACAGGTTTTCACGTGCGGTGCCCATTTAATCAATGTAAACTTGTGTTTGTATAAAAGAAGACAATAGTTGTGTGTTCACTGTAGAGGAGCAATTAGGGGGCGCTAAAAAGAAAATATTTAAATGGGTTTGGCAGTTTATCCACATTTGTTCATAAGGGACATCCGACAAAGATTGTATATAAAATACCCTTTCAATTAATCGCTGGCTCCCTTTCCACTGTCAAAGATGGCGACCAAACAGATGTGAACTTGCAACACGAGTTTTTGTTGGATGGTAAAATAACTTTTAACAAATATAGCTGAAATTTTATAGCTGTACCCGTAGCCAATCCTCAGTGGACTGTCTGCAGGTACGGGCCCGTATCCCTAGACTCATAGTCTAGAGATACGGGACCGTACCTCTAGATTCGTATTCTAGGGATACGGGCCAGTACCTGTAGCCACTTCGTAATTCATTAATGGATATCCATAATTCATTTATGGATATCCTTAATTCATTTATGGCTTTTGAATTCCAAATTTTGGGTGTGGCGTTAGTGACTGGCACAACCTGATAGGTGTGGTAGTCAAGGGTGACACAGTCAGGGTTGAGTCTGGAATTGTTCTATGTTTTGTTGTACGTTGCTTTGTGTCCGTTCTAGTATTGCAATCATCTTGATGGGGAAGAGAGAGCTGGTTGCTTTGCTTAAATTGTCTTCCTGGTGTCTCGTGATGGTTGAGCAGCTCTTCTCGAGGTGCCACAGGGTTGTCTGCGGTTTGTAATTGTGGTATTTTCTGATCATACTCACTTACTATTTTTGAAAAAGGTACACCAAGTATCTGAGTTACAAAAATTTTGACGAGACATGGTTCGGTGAGGATGTCGGTCGGATACCATTTCAGGTTGCATACGTCTTCGATGACATTGATGATGTATATGGGGCGCATGAATGGCTTCTGACTGACATCATCAATGAGCATGCTCCTGTCAAAGAATGGGTGACTAAGGCAAAAAAAGCCTGCTTATATGAACGGCAACTTCAGACGCACTGTATTCAAAAAGTGTTTGCTTTTCAATAAATTCAAGAAAATAAGAACTCCAGCAAATTGGGAGCTTTAGCGTAAACAGCGCAATCATGTAACCAAACTGAAAAAAACCTCAATGCAGATCTGGACATGTGCTGGAAGAGACCCAGATTCAGTGCATAAAGCAAACATTCATGTCAAGTTGGTTAGCGCTACCTATATTCTGCAAACAAGTAAAGCCAAATTCAACCAGTATGAAGTTATCAGCCAGTGTCCTTTGTGTGGCATGGAACCTGAAGACCTAGTGCATTTCATGCTGACCTGTGAAAAACTAGAAGAGGTGCGTCAGCCTTTCATCTCAAAACTAGAGACACTAATCACTTTCACTGCTTGCCCCATGGTCTCTTAATTGAAAAATTGAGGGCTTATGGGCTGACCCTGGAAGCTGTTGATCTTCTTAGCAGCTACTTAATAGACAGAGTGCAGCAAGTTGGACTGGGATCACACACCAGCATATGAGAAAAGAGTTTAAAGGGTGTCCCCCAGGGTTCAATCCTAGGGCCCCTTCTTTTTAATGTATTTTAAATGATATATCATTTTTTATTAATCAAGGAGTCATCTACAACTATGCAGGTGACAACACACTGTCTTTTATTCATCCCAACACTGATGTGTTGAAAGGGTTTTAGAAGAAGAATGTTGTAACCTGATTGAATGTTTTTTGGTTTTTTTATTAATTTTATGAAAGCAAACCCCACAAAGTTTCAGGCAATTAGCATTGGAAAAAGGGAACATGAAGAAATTACTTCTTTTAATATTGACTCAGCTGAAATTAAGTGTGAAGATAATGTCACTCTTTCAGGTATAAATATAGATTTTATGTTGCAATTTGATGCCCATGTGCCCAAATTTATAAAAGAGCTTCAAAACAACTCACAGTCTTGAAGCGCATTGGTCGTTTTTTAACTAAACAAGGCAAGATGACTATTTACAATTCTTTTATTGTTTCCAATTTTTATTACTGCCTGCTAGCGTGGCTTTTTTGTAGTACTTCTAGCACTAACAAGTTAGAAAAAAATCAAGAGAGGGCTTTACGTTTCATCAACAATGATTTCACATCATCCCTACAAGCTCTGTTTACCTCTACGAACACCACCCCCTTACATGTAAGGAGGATGAAGCAAATGGCTTCAGAGGTCTACAAAATCGTTAATGACATTGCTCCTGACTATATTTAAGACTCAACCAACATCAAATGTCAAATTACGTATACGTATGGATCTTGATATTTGTAAGGTGGTCGGTCAAATTATCGGATTTACTTATATTTCGACGTGGCAATCATCGGGAAAACAAGTATTAGCAAATCTTTTGCAGATTCATATCCAGGCAATTTAGAATTCGTGGTGATTGTGACTAAGTACAACTGAAACAATATTGCAAAATAATATGACTGAAATCATTCACTTCAAGAAAACTCATGTGACTAAAGTGACGTAGGGTGAAAAATCAGACTTTTTCATGGAAAATCTGAGTTCAAGTAACGTTAATGCTGAGCTATAGCCTGGGTGTGGTTGGCACTCACTTAGAGTTGGCAGGACATGCCAAATCTGGGATGGGATTCAAAAGTACCTGTCTAGAAAGGGGCTTATGCCTTTCTGCAAAGGGGATAGTAAACTTTTAAAATAAATAAAGCAAAATAAACTAAAAGATAACACTGCAAAAGAGAAAAAAAAGAGTTAGAAAAGCTTATTATGACATATAAGGCCAAAATTCATCTAACTCATCTGGAAAGGGACTCTATTGTGTCTGAAAAGATGTAGGTGTCCTGGGATCCTATTGGCACATCCCTTCAACTTTTGATATCGAGTCCCCCCCCCTTAAGATAGGAGCATGTTTAAAACAGCACATTTACAAACTTTATCACGGCATTTAAAGTACTTTAGATCTTAAAACAATTGATTCGCGAGTCGGTACTTATGAATCAATGTTTCAAGTCCAAAGTACTGATGGAATTGTCTTCCATAAAATGTTATAGTAGAACCAGCTACATTCAAACCCGCAGGCTAAAACAAAGCATATTAATTATAAATAAAAATGAAGCATAAAACAAGCAATAAACAAGCAAAATTAAACGCCTAAACAAAACGAACACACACAGGCCTCTCCGCTCCATGAATTTACCTGGTTTTTGAACACATTGTAGTTAGTAATCTCTTTGAAATGCTGTGGGAGGTTATTTCACATTTTAGCAGCAGTGGAGCGGAAAGACCTAGTGCTGTATCTGTTTGTTCTCACCTGGGGGATTTCTACAGTCTTTGTATACCTAAAAGAATAAGAAAGATTTTTAAAAGGTAATAGATCATTTAAATAGACTGGAGATATGCTTCTTATGCTATTGCCCGCAAACGCCTGACCTTTAAGGAAGGTAACTGAGATTTAAAAAGCAATGATTCATAGCTAGAGTCATAATCTCTATAGATAAACCGAAGGGCCCTTTCTTGTATTTTCTCGATCTTTTTGGTATTTTTTTCTCCACAAAAATGCCAGGTTAGAGGGCAATAATTAAAATTTGACATAATAAAAGAATAATATACATTTAGTTTTCCTAGTTTACATAAGTGACCACCTATTCTCTTTAAAAACATTTAGCTGATGTGAAGCTTTTTTACATACATTTGAAATATGCTCATCAAAATCTAGTTTAAAATCAATTGTTACACCAAGTAGTTTTACACTGTCTTCACATTTAATAATATTGTCACCAAGATTGAAACAGATATTTCACTGTGTGTATGCTTGCCCACAGCTATAGCCTGAAACTTACCAGGGTTTGCTTTCATCTGGTTGTCTGCAAACCACTGGATAAGCCTCAAAAAGTTCATCAATTAGTCTCTTCAAATCTGTGTCAGTGTATGATACTGTTTTATCATCTGTATAATTATAAGCTTACAGTTCTTAATGAAATGAAAGATGTCATTGATGACGAGTTTGAAAAGGACCGGTCCCAGAATGGATCCCTGATGCACACCCTTGAGGATTGATTGAAAATTACTTTTGAAATTTCCAAGTTTGACGCATTGTTTTCTATTGGTTAGATAGGTTGCCATTAGTTTTAGGACATTTTCGGAAAGACCATAAGTTTTGAGTTTTAGTAGAAGCAGGTCATGCAGTAAACAGTGAAATGCTTTCGAAAGATCCATTAAAATTGCTGCCACATATTTATTTTGTTCTAAAGCCTACTTCCAATCTTCAATTACCCTCAAAAGTGTGCTCTGGCAACCATACTGGGCCCGAAAAGATGAAAGGAAGATGTCAAAATGATGGTTGAAATATTCAGTTAATTGGGCATTTAATGCTTTTTCATAAAGTTTTATATCTATGTGTCTTGATCCACATCTGAATTAAGGGTGAGGTTGGCGCCGTTAAACCGGTTTAAGCCCTCCAGTAAAATATTTTACTGACCGTTCCAAGGCGGTACTTCTTTTGTGGATCTTTTATGTTTTTCTTCTGTCTTGTGTTTGCAATGTTTTGTGCGCGTCTGTTTATATGTGCTTCGTGGTCACCTGCTGGGAAAGGGCTGATCTCTTGGCTCTCGTTTGTGGTGTCTTCTGTGAGTTTGTCACTTTCCCATTGGTATCCTGGGTCAGGTGTGGTACTTGATTGTATCGATTCCTGATCTTTGCAACCTTACTTATTTTGACAAAATAGGTAATATGCTCACTGGACGGAAGTTTTCCATATCTAAACAGCTGTTTTTCTTATGTAATGGGACAACTACTGCCTTTTTTGCATCATCTGGAAATTGTGATTTTTTAATTGTCAAGTTTATCATTTTAGTGATAGGCTTTATAACTGTAGTTTGGGCTAATTTAAGAATTTTGGTTGAAATACCATCACACCCTGTTGCTTTCTTAAGATTTAATTTATTGATTTGCTTACTAATAAACTCTTCCTTAATGGGTTTGAATTTAAATGATGAGGGCTCCTTGAGATTATCCTTAATTTTCAAAATACTTGGATGATTTTCATTTACAGGTATAGCATTTTGACCTATATTTTTGGCTACATTTACAAAAAAAAAATGATTAAAAATGCCACAGACTTCTTGCTGATCATTGATTAGTTTATTATCTTCAAATAAAATTGTGTCTTTCTGTACTTGTGTACCTTTATTTGTTAAAAATGGTTTTACAGTTGGCCAGAAATATTTTGATTTACAACCTCCCACACACCTTTCAATAAAATATTTATTAATAGATTTTCTTTTGAGTTTTGTAACTAAATTTCTCTGCTGCCTGAATTTTTCCCAATTTTTAGAGTTTCTACACTTTTGAAATTTGTTAAAAAGCATTCTTTTTTATAAATGGCCTGCTTAAGGATTTTGTTCATGTAAGGGACAGGATTCGGTAAGATTTTTTTCTTTTTTAAAGGTACATGTTTATTTGTGACTGATAAGATAGCATTGGTAAAAGCTTCATAGGTATCATTTACATCATTATCTTCTGAAAAATTTAGTTGTGACAAGTTGCTTTCCAGATCCATATTAAAATTTACAACATCAAAACTTCTAAAACTTCTATAAGTACACCACCTAGGCTTTTTAGAAGGTACATCTAACTTCAGTTGAAAGTCAATAATGTTGTTAACATCACTCAACCCACAATTAAAATTTAGTGTTTTTCCAATACATTCACTACTGCATGTTAAAATAACATCAACAAGAGAGGGTTTATTTCCGGGGGTAAAACAGGTAGGTTCCTTAACAGTATTGCTCAGATCAAAAATATCACACACATTATTTAATTTGCTACTTTTAGATTTATCCAACATGTCAAAATTGAGGTCGCCTAACTGAATATAATGTTCATATTTTTCACTTATTCTGTCAAGTCCTAAAGTACAGTCGGTTTCAAACGCTTCATCGGATATATATGGTGGCTTGTATGCACCAAGAAAAAGCCATTTTTCTCCATTTCAATTTATTTCAATGTTTATACCTTCAATGTGTCTGAATTCAAGGTTACATTTCCGTTCTCCGGTATATCTGACCTCAGAAAGGCTGCCACGCCTCCTCCATTCTGAGTCCGATCAGGTCTCAAAAGGTGATAATTGTCAACTGAAAATTGCGCGTTCACAAATGGGTCATCTAATTTAGTTTCTGAAATAAATAAAAGATCAACTATATTGTGAGTCAGAAGGTCTTTGATAAAGTCAAATTTATATCTCAGACTGTTTATGTTCAAATATGCACAAAGGAATCTATTTGGAAATTTCTTTCTGGCTGTACGTAGCTGGTCGAAAATATCTGGTGTTGATGAATGAGTCTCGATACTATTTCACTGTCGTATTCAAAATATGATTCAGAAAAGTGGAAATTTGTACAGTTTTTGCAGGTCCATTGGTTGTCAACAACAACAACAACAACAACAACAACAACAACAACAACAACAACAACAACAACAACAACAACAACAACAACAACAAATCAAAGTGCAATGAAAATGCTGCTACTTAATTTCCAATTCATGGTTAAGGTCGTGCGGTTGGGCACATTTATAAAATTTATCGGTGAAAACGCATGTCGGTGAGCTGTCTTGTCGGTGAACATCGACAGTTGCGTTTCGAGTGCATTCGGACCATTGTGAAAACATTGTTGTTGTTGTTGTTGTTGTTGTTGTTGTTGTCATAAATTCTCCCAATATTGGGACACCTCGAATCGAGTGGAACAAAGTTAAATGTTAGAACTAAAGTGTTAATGAAAAACTAAACACTGTACAATATACAGCCACCAAGCTCCCAACACCCAAACTGAACAATATATCCAATGTCTATTCACAAAACTATAACCAATACACTGACAACAAAACCACCAAGGTCCTAACACCAAAACGTATTCACAAATTATATACAGGTCTTTATGGTAGAGATTTTAAGCATTTGATTTCATCTTTGCCACAACCGAACAGGCAAATCTGTGAAAGTCCCAATCTTTCTTCTGGCACTGGACGCTGCAGTAGCGAGTTATATGACAGCGTGAGCAACGTATAAGTTCACCTCCTTCCTTGGGTGGATGCTTACAGTTAGAACAAACACAGTCTACCTCGTTGTCCTCACTATCGTCACTATCAATGTTTGTTTTGGCCAGAAAATCAAAGAGAACTGCCCGTTCCTGTAACAAGTCAGGCTCAACAGCTGGGGCTGGTGTTGGATTATCCGAAGACTCCAGGTCCCTGTCACTACCACAAACAAGACTGGTATTTTCCAGTTCCTTTACACACACGGAATCCTGCTGATCTTCTGGCGAAGGAGAATCTGGTTTTCCAGCTAACTTCTTCTCCAGGAAACGTGCGTGCCTCCTCTTAGAACGAGCCAACGCAGAGGGAGAGTTTCTCTTCTTCCGACGACGTCTCACTGGTTTCACAGTAGCGCGTTCGGCAACCTCGCTGTCGACCTTGGCTTTGTTTGGAGTTTTGGCGGGAAGTTTGCAGCTGACGGTTAACGACAATGAATCCTGATTCCGCGTGAGTTTCCACGAGTATCGGTTATCCTCATCATTCTCCAGTCTGTTCAGAACTTCAATTATTGATTTTGGGATAATATTGGGTAGAGCATCCATCATTATTTTCCAAAAATCACGGTGGCAAGAATTCTCCGTCCACTCGATCCGCCATTACTCAATTGGTGCTGTATTTAAAGTGGTGCGACATCGCGAAAATATTTCAAAATCATCTCTTTAATTTTTGCAGTTTAATTGATTATCAGAAAGCATAACATCGACATTATGCTACAATAAACGCCGAAGAAGGAAATTGATGTGAAAATAATAACACAATACATCTGTAAGTTCTAGTTTTCACGACTTTGAAATGACCGATCGACCAGGCTACTTCGCACAGTACATTGATTCGTAAAATCTGACAGTGCATGGCTATTCAGTTGAATTCACTGGATTATCAATTGGTTATTTTTGCAGGTGCAAAATTTTGCAGTTTAAGTCTAAAACAGGAATCACCTAAACCCATGACCAGAGCTCTCGGAAACAAAGAATTACACATTGGGACGCAAACTTTTCCCCTGGGACGCATAGATTTCACTAGGCGGGAGTTCCGTGTCCGCATGTTGTTTTTAGTCGGCACATGCCAAAAATCCAGTAGCTGAGAGATAAATACACACCGGGAGTTCAAAAGCCCTTTTATATTAACGATCGCGACACACTTTTCGTTGTTGTTGTCAATCCATTAAGCATTATAACGCTGCTTATGAACTCTTGGTGCTTTTCTTCTTAGCTCATCAGTACATCAACTCTTTGTGCTTTAACACATATGCTCCATGCGCATGCGTAGGCGATCATTACATTTAGAAAAAACGTTTGGTGCTCTTCACATACTGTGCAAGAGCTCCTACTAAGTCATTTTGACCTTGGCGACTAATATCACTTATGCACCCATTTAGCACTTTCAAATTAATGCCACAGACGGTAAAGATTCCTTCTGCATACAATACTCCCTCAACTGATTTCTCCAGACAATCTCTTTCCTCTTTATAGGCATCACAGTGGAATAGAAAATATTCTGTATCCTCTGGAACCTTGCATACTGCACACATTTGTGACACTGTTTTGTCAATTTTAGCCCTATGACTATTCAGATGGGTATGACCGGACAGTAATTGGTTTACAACTGAAAATGTTAGTCTGTCTCCCTCTCCATAACAGTTCCTCTTTCCTACCTCTGTAAAAACCTCTTGTATTTTCTCTGCCTTTTCTGTTAAATCAAACTTCCTCTGCCATTTTTCTTTAACCTGCCTCTTCAACTCACTAACTGCTTCTTTCTTGTCCATTTCTATTGGTATGTCCTCCTTTACACTCACTTCTGCTGCTGCCTCCTTTGCTTGCTTATCTGCTAATTCATTGCCCCTAATATCCTGATGCCCTGGTACCCAATGAACATTAATTGAATTTCCCTTCAAATATAGATGACTGCAACATACTTTAATTTTTGTCACTATTTCAATCTTTGATGTCGGCAGTTTCTTATCAAATGCTGTGATAATAGCTGGTTGACAATCAGTAAAGAGATGAATACATCTATCCACGAGGTCAGAATGATCTATTTCAGATAGAAATTCCAGTGCAATTTGTATGCCCACCAGTTCACCTGTATAGTTGTTGCTCATGGGACTTACACTCTTTTTGAGAAGAACCGGCACTGACTGGTATCCATCCAAGTAGACCACCGCCCCTGCTCCTGTTGGCCCTGGGTTTCCCAAAGCTGATCCATCTGTGAATACCAAGACATCTCTATCATCTGTGTTATCTAGCATCTCTCTCACATTCTCCTCCTGTTTGCTTTTTGTGTTTTGAAATTCCTCTGTAATCACTGTTGCTTTGTCCTTAATGAGACCCATGTATTCTTTGGTATATTTGAATTCTTTTTCTACATTGTCTTGTTCCACTGTTCCCTTCATTTCTCTAAATCTGCTCATGAGTAGATGGAATACTGTAGGGTTCCTTCCCGCCACAATGTCACCTGCGCACCATCTATCAAACTCCTCTTTCAGTGGATCTGTGTCATATTTGGCACTTATTCTAATTACTTCCTGGGCCTGTCTAAGTTTTAGCTGCAAATCAATAGGTACAGTATTGGTAAGTATCTCTAGAGCTTCTGTGCTTGTAGAATTAAGGCATCCTGATGCCTTCAACATTGCACTTCTTTGAATCTTCCCAAACTCCTTACACCCTTCTGTAACTGCAGATACCCAAACTGGAGCCCCATACTCAACAACTGGAAGAACTAATGATCTATATAGCCTCATGTAAACCGACTGACTGCACCCTCTATGTCCCTGCACAAATGTATCTAGGCTCCTAAGTGCTCCAAAACCTGATTTTGTTTTTTCTTGAATATGTTCCTTGAATGATAGTTTATTGTCCAAAGTTATACCTAACACTTTTTTTGTTTTCACCACTTTCACTAACTTTTCTCCTATATATACTTTAACTGGCTCATCCACATCTTTTCCATCAAATGAAATAATCATCACTTCAGTTTTGTCCAATATAGACATATTCCATCTTCTACACCATTTCCCTTCTACTTTTAAATCACTGTTGGCCTTCTCACAAGCTCCACTGACGGTACTATCACTATTGACAACTGTAGCATCATCTGCAAATTCCGCATGTAGGCCGTTTACTCCCTCCATAGCATCCCCTGTGTATAGGTTGCAGAGCACAGGGCTAATTACTGACCCCTGTGGTATACCAACAGCTGATTTGTAGGTAGGCGACTTGTAGTCATTGACCTTAATATAATACTGCCTATCTAACAAGAAATTTTTTATATATATCCACATTCTTCCATTTATTCCCTTATCAGATGCCTTCTTCAACAGACCAGCCCTCCATATTCTCTCGTAGCAGCTCTCATAATCCATGACCGTTATTACAGAATACTCTTTCCTACTTCGTGCCTCTGATATGGAATTACACACCCTTAACATAGTCTGTACACATGACTTTTGTTTTCTGTATGCAAACTGTGTATCCGCTACACCTCCATCTACCTCCAACTTCCAAATTAGTCTATTGCATATCACTCTCTCCAATATCTTTCCGATTACACTTTCCAACGTGATTGGCCTGTATGATTTTGTCACATTATAGTCTGTTTTACCGGGCTTAGGAAGCATTACCTTTGGATCTAGCTTAAAAGCCTCAGGTAGTACTCCTTTTAACCAACTCTTTTGAAAAATATATAGCAGTCCTCTTGCCATTTCTTCTCCTCCATTCTTTACCATTAAATTAAAGACCTGCTCTTCTGGACTGGGCGCACTGTTGCTATTTATTCCCTCAATGGCTGCCACAACTTCTTCCACATATAAATCACAGTTTTCATGGCCACAATTATCACTAAATGCTGGATCATTTATCCGATTTTCCTCAATCCTAATCCTACTACTTTTCGAGCTGCAGGGAATCGTGATTATTGTATGTCTGTGTTGACCAATCTTATGACTCGGACTGCAGTGAAGCAATTTGGGACAGTTGATTACAAATGAGGGAGACAGTAATTACACAAGGATTATCGGATAATTGTTTGAAACAGATGCGCAGGCCCCCTAGTGGATATTCTGTCAGTGCCTTATCGGGGTCCAGACTGTTTGACACTTTAAAGGTTATGACAAGTTGAACAGATATATTTTGACTTTGCGTTAAACCTTTACTTGACATTGTCATCTGCTGATAACCTTTTCAAAATATTTGGACCCAGATCAGGCCTGACATTCTGACATCAAAAGTCCATACCCATAATGTACTCACTTTGCACTGAAAGTTCAGGTCAGGTCCTTTCAGTAACCAATATTCTCTTCTATCTATCTGTCTGTCTGTCTATCTGCCTATCTATCTTTCCACTATCTATCTATCTATATATCTATCTATCCGTCTATCTATCCATCAATCCATTTGCGACACCCTCATTGACTGAGTGTTTTGAGTTATTTTTATTATTCAGATTAATTGTCTATGCTTTATTGTCATTGCGTGATTAACATATCAGTACTGAAATGTTCTTTTGTTGTCTAACAGTCTTGTTGCTTAACTGTTGACATAATAGTGCCAGCGGATTCCCGTAAGCTACTAACGTGACTGCAAAGACCGATATTTCTAAGTGTTTGTCATTATTATTTGGGAAGCTAAAACTCTGTATTTTCTTGTCTTTCATCGTGTTATGCTTGTTGCAACCTACTGCTAACTACGATTTGGCCATTATTGAAGATTATCTTGCGGGAAACGCAAAAATCAAAATATCGATAAAAAAACAAAATGGCGTCGTTGTCATATTCGGCGAACCTTGGCAACTGTTGCTAACCGGAAGTGCGGTCCCGAGAATAAAAATAAAAATTCTCATTTCCCTGAATTATATTTAATTGGTCCAATTGGCACTGGTTTAGGTATGTGGTTTTGTTTTATTTGATTCTTTATGTCCCATCAACAATCTTTCAGTTATGTAGGGGTTGAACCAGTAGAAAGCTAGGATAAATGTGTCTTGCTCTAGGACACAATGCAGCGACGCCGGTGAGGCTCGAACCAGCGGCCCCTCGGTCTCCAGTCAAGCACTCCACCACTGAGGTGTGTGGTGGCTTAGTTTGAAAAGGGAACCATACCAATAATGTATATTCCACTTAGGTTGATACTTAGGCATGATGAAATTTTCCACCTTATCTTGATCCAAACAAATAAATAAATAATTTTGGAACAAAAATATCTGCAAACGACGAAAATCATGAAGAAATAAATCTGATCAAAACTACTTAGAACATGTAGAAAGCAGACGTCATTGTAAGTACGTACGGACGTATGTGTGGACAGATAAAACACTAAAAATATATCAGTTGTGTGGGATTTTGCGTTTTACACTTGCAAACATTGTAGACCGTAATAAGACGCCTCATTCTATCACACCCTATGAACCCTTTTCATTCTAATGGACTTTTCTATGCATGCCTATAAAATACCTATAGAATTGCCCCAGTTGCTCAGTGGTAGAGTGCTTCACTCGAGACCGTGAGGCAGCTGGTTCGAGCCTCACCGGCGTCACTGCGTTGTGGTCCTTGAGCAAGACGCATTTATCCTAGCTTAGTACTGGTTTAACCCAGGAAGACCCGTCCCTGTTTAACTAAAAGATTGTTGATGGGACGTAAAGAGTCAAATCAAACAAGCATGTACACATCCAGGAATTTTTGCCAGGGGGGGGGGGTCCAGGCCCGAAATGTAAAATTTGGCATGATCCTTCGTCTAAGTGCAATTTCTGAATTATCGAGCAGTGATGTGTCTTGGCGTTTGCTTGTCCGAGTCTTCTCTGCTCGCATATGCAGTATTCACCATATTACAATCAGGCAATCACCAATTTAGCATTTTGCCTACTGGCGATGTCGTCTGCTGATGGCAAACATTTTGGACCCAGATCAGGACCGAGAGAGGATCTGGACTGACAGAGCATCGGTCATTATCTGGATATAAAATGTTTGACAATCTGAGGGTGTTCCTGATATATTTTTTTCAAAAACGAGATATAGAGAAAATTCAGCAGACGACAAAAATCATGAAAAAATTCTCCAATAAGCAGCGTGTTATTAAAATAGAAAACAGGTTTTATCCTGATGAAAGATAATAATGAGAAAGCTTATCAGGATCTACCATATAGATGTGACCATTATAAAAATAAGATTCACAAGTTTCTGCCTAAGATTCCACTCTCCTCAATTACGTCAGAGCTTTACCTCTCAAGCTGTCGGAATCTTCCAGCTATTTTTAGCAGCAGCATAAATACCTTGATTTTACACAGTGATTAATTGCTTTCTAGACATTGTAAAGAGATGGGGTTTTCACCAAAAGTAATTATTCTTTGATCTTGATCCAATTTTTATACAATCAAATGCATTTCTGGTCTCCTTTAATAACCTTTATTTTGATTAATAAACCTTTTTTTTTATTGCAAGATTAGTTTGAACATACAAGAAATAGACCATAAGTATCATATGTTGACAAAAAATGTCTATGACAGCTTAAGTTTTTCAGAAAGCTGTATTCATCCTCAGACCATTGTGTCTACCTAGCTCTTGCACCTGAGTGACTCTATAGTGGTCTGATGCAGGGCTGTGTAAATACCATGCCCGACTTGTCCGACCTGGCCCCATTTCATTCAGGACAAGTTGAAAATTTCTATTTACTTGTCCTTGGACAAGTATTGTACAAATGTATTAAGCTAGTTATACAATTCTATATTTCATACTATGATTAATTATTATGAGCCTACATCTTGCATTGAAAACAGTGTGGATCAGGGCTTCCGTTAAGCGGGCGTACGTCATATATTACGTCCAAAAATTGGCTGCGTACGCCGAAATTACACATCAAAGACGTATCGCGGACTTCTGAAAATTTCGCAGTACGGCCAAAAATGGTAATTGAGACGTCCTGTCCTGTCTGCAGAAAAAAAACCGCCCACATTTACCAGATTACGTGATTTATGTCCTGCCTTCGTATTGGAAACTCATTTCTTTTGTTTATTGACCACGCTATGACGTCCCACTTGACTGATTTCGAGAGTTTTATTGACAGCCAGTGTCACGTGTAGGCTTTAGTCGGGCACATAATTATTTAAGCGTGTCATCCAACAGGTGTGAAAACATCGACACATCTTGACAACAGCCTTAGAAACCATTCCCGCGAGACGGACATCCAATCCTGAGAGCAATAAAGCGAAACGGCCAATTAGTATCGTTTTGTTTGACAGTTGAGAAAACTTTGAAATACAGAAAGTGCTGACGTGACACTTTGCACGCTTGTGTAATAAAATTTATAAACTCTACACGTCTGCGTCGTAAGTTTTGTTGAGCCTGCGCATGCGAGAATTTAGTACTTGAACATTCCTTCTACACAGGCACTACACCAACGAACATACAATATATTAAAAACGAATGTCATATTGTTGTTTTTTGTTGTTGCAATTTTTTAGCTGTACAAGTACAAGCTTTAAAAATAATTTTTACACAATCACGTACAAGCTTTTAAAATGAAAATTGCTACACAACACTCCCAGACAAATTCCTATCTATCTATCTATCTATCTAGATCTATCTATCTATCTATCTATCTATCTATCTATCTATCTATCTATCTATCTATCTATCTATCTATCTATCCATCCATCCATCCATCCATCCATCTATCACATGAATATGAATGCAGGTTACATTCAGGCTCAGCATGGTGCAGGTTATAGCTATATTGATGAAAATCCTTTGCTCAGCTGACCATACTGCAGTCTAAGACCAGACGTCATGGGCATCAAAAATAATGAGTATGATCAGGAAATACCACAATCACAAACTGCAGACAAATCCGTGGCTTCGTGAGGAAGAGCAACACAACACTCACAAGACACCAGGAAGACAAGCAAAGCAAAGCAACCAGCTCTCTCTTCCCCATCTAGGCTGATAACATGACAATTTAGGAGACACCAGACATCAGCATTATAAGCAGTTAAAAAGAAAAAAATGCATTGTAAGTGACAAAGAAGAATTATCTCTGAAATATATATGTTTATTTTTCAAAGCAAGTTTAACAATCCGCCATACCGCGACGTCACAGTATCACAGAAAAAAGTGGGACTTCCAAAAAAAAATCAATGGGACTTCCAAATTTCAAAGGTAGGAAGTCTGGACTTCCTGAATTTGAAAGTTAATGGAAGCCCTGGTGTGGATCCTGATCAGCTGGCTTTTTCAGGAGCCAGCTGATCTGGATTTACACTGTTTACAAGAGAAGCCAGCTGATCAGGATCTACACTGTTTACAAGAGAAGCCAGCTGATCAGGATCCATACTGTTTGCAAGAGTTGATATCTGATTTTATACTGTTTTTGAAAGAGTAAATTGTTCAAGAACAGAAAGGTATAAAGCTAATTTGTTCTTTCGGACAAGTTAACATTTTTATGGACAAGTACATTGTGGCCATTTACTTGTCCCTGGACAAGTAGAAAAAATTACTATTTCCACACCCCTGTCTGATGGTCAGTTTTCATGAGGCTTCAGATAAGGCAGCAATGAAAAAAAAGAGTGTATTCAAGAAGGGTTGTTGTCAGTTACAAGCGAAAGTATGTGCACAAATTACTGGTTAATCGCTTGTTCAAGCCTGCCAAGGAAAAAGTGTGGTTAGGTGAACTGACCGTCCCGCAATGACCATAGCTGTTGACTTGGGACGTAAAGCAACAAAACAAACAAAACAAAAAAAGAGTGAGGTAGGGTAAATATAAATGCTTTCAGATATTTTTTTGCTTTACATCCATGCTAAACAGCAGAGGTCATGCCAGAAAGACTAGTTGATCCTAATTACACTTTTCCTAGGCAGGCTTAACCAAAATCATTTCATATGTACTCAGGGCTCTATTTCACCAGTAACTGACAACTAGTGAAAGAATGTGTCAAACCTGGGAATAGAATGTACAAAACTCCTGAACACTAGGCTGGACACACTACCAACTACAAATTATGGTAGTCTGTAAAAGGCTAGCTGGGCTGGGCTCATCCGTTGAACTCTGGGCTCAATTATTTTGGGCTCCGGTGAACCAGGTTAACTCTGGTGAAATGAGCTGATTTTCAAATGTTAATGTCTTAGGTTGTCAAATCTGAACAGTGATATCTACACACGAACGAGACTAACGCAGATATATGCATATCTTTCTAAATCTTTATTTAAAAAGGGCATACAATATAAATGGGAGAAACATCCTCTGAAATTCTTCATTTACTGAAGGTCAAATTGCTCTTACAAAATGACCAGAGATGGCTTCTCCTGCTTTCTTGGTTTTCAAAAAATTCCGGGGGAGGACCGCCCATCCCCCTTCCAGACTAGGAAATGTGATTTATTTTTCTATCCAATGCTACTCAAGGCAAGCTTTAGATTAAAAGTAAGGTTTTCTACTCATGGATTACAAAACAAGAGTAATTTTCTATTGATTTCATTTGTGATGAGATGGCTATATATTTGTTGCCTAATGATTTTCTGTACCCCTACCATACCATCATCTATAATAGCAGGGATTTAAAGATGAGGATCCGATAAAATTACTCGAATATTTGACATTGATTTGCTCTTCATTTTTGTCAGAATTTCAATGAAATAACCTTTATTTTGGCTTAAATAGCCTTTATAAAAAACCTTCAATTTCATTAGAGTCTGCTAGGGGGCCTGGATGCGCTACCGATTTACCGTTAATTAAAGGGAGAAAAACTAATAGGGCATTGTCTACTAGCATTGTCTAGGGATACGGATCCGTACCTGTAGACATAGAGACATAGACATAGAAGTTTTATTTTGCGTCGAATATTGTACAACATGTAACATAAGCCCAGTAGGGCTTTTACTTCGACGAACAAGAATAAACAAACATTTTTAAAATAATGAGTATCACAACATGCACATATATGATAAATTATAAAACAATATTATAAGAGACGAAGCACAATATACAAAATATATCACAGCATGCAGAAAGCAATTAAGATATAAGAAGGTAAAAATGTATATACCAATAGAGAACATCAGCAGGGGGATTAATGAATCATCAAACCCACTGCTGACGAGAACTATTGGACACTGCACTATAACTGGGGAAAAATTTTGGTCGATGAGATTCAGAATTATTTGACATTTAGGTTGCAGTGAGCAGACACCCAAAGAAACACAGCCTTTGCAACAAAGCGAAAGAAAGCGAAAAAAGCATGGGTCAAAAAGCGAAAGCTTGTAAGCAAAGGGAGTTAAAAAATAACTGCAGAAGCAAAGCAAAGCCTAAAAACATGAAGGACATCCGCAAATGTCACCATCCCATGCATGGAGCAGTCTCTTGAACTGAGGGAAGGACTCAGCCAGCCTCAGGTCATTTGGGAGACAGTTCCATATTCGGGCAGCTTCATAGCGGAATGACCTTAGACCATATCTTGTGCTCTCCTGAAATTGTAAGTTGACTTTTTGATGTTGATTAAATATTTAATATAGTAAGGAGCAATGTCATTAACAATTTTGTAGACCTCTGAAGTCATTTGCTTCATCCTCCTTACGTGTAGGGGGGGGGCAGTGTTCGTCAAGGTCAACAGAGCTTGTAGGGATGACGTGAAATCATTGTTGATGAAACGTAAAGCCCCCTCTTGAATTTTTTCTAACTTGTTAGTGCTAGAAGTATTACAAAAATGCCACGCTAGGGGCAGTAATTAAAATTGGAAACAATAAAAGAATTGTAAATAGTCATCTTGCCTTGTTTAGTTAAAAAATGACCAATGCGCTTCAAGACTGCTAGTTGTTTTGAAGCGCTTTTACAAATTTGGGACACATGGTCATCGAATCGCAACATAAAATCTATATTTATACCTAAAAGAGTGACATTATCTTCACACTTAATTTCAGCTGAAACAATATTAAAAGAAGTAATATAACCATGTGCCCTTTTCCCAATACAAATTGCCTGAAATTTTGTGGGATTTGCTTTCATCATTATCATCATAATCGGATTTTTGATTAACGTGCAGGTGCAGGGGCATCATCCACATTACTTTCATAAAATTAATAAAAAAAAACAACAACACTCAATCAGGTTACAACCTGTAGCCTGTGAGGCTAGGGATACGGATCTGTACCCCTAGCCTCCAAGGCTTCCGTATCTCTAGCATTTTTCATTAGGCCAGGCTAGAGGTACAGTTTGATAATTATAATAATATAGTTTAAGACATATAAATCAGAAGTGTCTTATTAATATCATTAAAATGCCAGCAAAAATGTCAACTTTGATAATTGGTAACATGCGAAAAACAATCTACATGTACCATTAATAGATAGGCAATTTAATGCACCGCAAAGACATTGCCTCTATTTAATGTTTAATGGTGCAAAAATAGCAAGTTTGAAGAAAAGGCGCTTGCAACATACACAGTTAGAATTTGGAACAATAGTGAAAATTTTAATAACGCATGCAGAAATTGCCAAAGTTTTGTGGAGATTATGACATTTTAAAATGTGCATCCTTGAAAGTTTGTTCTTAGATTGTACTATGTTTGCAAGTGCATTCAAGAAGTCCCAAACTTTATGAACTGGGAAAGCCATCCAGATGGAGAATAAGCCTAAAAATTATTTCTGTGCTGTGCGCACATGCGAGAAGTCACATTAAATGAAATGGATCAATTTTAACTCATGGGAACTTGATATGTATCACATAGGCAAGCGAGGAATGCTCTTGCGAGCCTTGGCATCAGTGCAGTCTCCCAACTAGTAGCCTTCTTTGCTAGCATACACAAAGCACGGAAGTAAACAAAGTCTCAGTCGGCAATTTAATTAAGCACCAGTGACCACCGAATACTGAACATTATCAACTTCCAATAGCCTTAGAGTCGAGAAGGCTCGATCGTTGGTTAGAGTAAGCAGCACTGGATAGCTGAAAATTACTGGCTTTCTAATGTTTAATATTTTGAATAAAAGTATCATTTTGGTAAAATATCAGAAATTCTACAGAACATTTCACTCAAGTCGGCTAAGATTTTTTTTATTCCGGTTTCATGACAAAACAACATACTAGATAGACGACAGAACCGAAATATTCAATTTCTTGATTTAATATTTTCGACTCTTTAGTTTGAAGGAATAATTAAAATGATAGTAAGTTATCAATCAGAAAACATGCTTCTTCGGCGACGTTTGAGGCGACGAGACCAATAGTCGTGGTGTAGATTTACCACTGTGATAAAAGAAAGCTCAGTATCCTATTAGATTCGGATCCACCAGCGGATATCTGAACATTATAAACTTTATATCGCCAAAGCTGGAATAAATAGTATGCTTGAGAGGCTGTTTACATGTAGTGGCAACGAGCGGGGCCACAAGCAAGGCCACACCACGGGAACACCAACTTTAACAACAGAATCAACTCCTAAGAATGATATTTTAGAGACTAAATATTCGCCAAAGATTTTCAGCAAACACTTACATGTAAATTGTAAATCATTTAATTGGGATAGAAAATTATAAAGTAATTGGATCTTTTTGAGCTGTGTTAATTACCGTTACATGGATCATTGAGTGTTTTTCGCACATTCGTGTATGAGAAAAAAAAGTATCAAAGTTGTCATTTCTTAAGAATTTATACTGATTACAATAATTAGACACATCTTATACGTATTTCTTAAAAAATATTATCAAGATTTTAAAGCTGTACCTCTAGCCTGGCCTATTGAAAAATGCTGGAGATACAGATCCGTATCTCTAGCCTGGGATGCTATGGGTATGGATCCATATCCCTAGCCTCACTGTCTAGAGGTACGGATCGGTACCCCTATGCACTGCCACTGTAAACAACATCAGACTTGCTTGTCAAGTTACCGGTCTCCAGACCTGTTTGCTCCTACATTTTTTGTGTATTTTCTACGCTTTTTGGACTCCAAAATACGCATTATGGATCACTATTACAGAACTACGCACACGAAAAAGTCCCAATTTTTATAGCTAAGCTTTCATCCATTTTGATGTTTAATGTCTGCAAGGACCCATAACGGCATGATTGTGATCGTAAACAAACAAGCGGATTAGTCACGCTGTGTAAGCAAGTAAGTGCCAATTGACCCTTAGCTGCTCAGGTATAACAAAAGGCTTTGTCAATGAAGAACACTTAGAGCATTTGAGTGCATGTTGTAATTGTAATGTGTTTTCTTTACCGTCGCTAGCATAGGGTGTATGTTTTTACAAAATAATAAAACTGATCTGATAGTAAATCTGATAAAATATGTCATACATATATCATATAAATGTTCTACTTTCTAGTATTATAAATCAAACAAATGAAAATTTAGCTTTAACCCCAAAGCAAGCTAGAGAGCCATACCACACTGGCACAGGGATCTATGGATCACATGATGCACTTGACGTATGTATCTTTTTCATATCTATTTAAGGTTAATTTAGGGGGAAAGGTTGTGCATTGGACTCGGACACTTAGTCAAGACTCTTGTAGTTGAATGAGCCAATGCACCACACCATCCTTTTCCCCTTACTTCATATCTTTAAACAGGCCTGTTTAATGTGACGAAGAAAATGCAAAATACAGAGGAACCTATGCCCAATTTTTTCTTAGTGTTGGACTTGGTTGTTTTTGGACCAGGGGTAGCTGTTTGGACCAGGGTAGCTGATCCAAAGTGCTCTTCAGCTATTTTTTTTATTGTCCCCCTCTCCAACCCATACATTATGTTGACGGCACGTATGATGGACTACACATAAGTACTCAAAACTACACTTAACAACATCCTTGAGTACACATACGAGGCTTTTAATGTAAACAGGTCTGTGTCTCCGAATTCGACTGGTTAGGGATGAAAGAGAAAAACAAATTTAAAATTAATTGCACTTGTTTGCGATTTGAGCAACATAAACAAGGGAAAAAAACAATAAGTCTCTCGACCTGGAGCGGCAGGGAATGGTTTCTAAGGCCGTTGTCAAGATGTGTACATGTTTATCACACCTGTTGGATGACATGCTTTAATAATTACGCTTCAGACTGAAGCCTACACGTGACACTGGCTGTCAATAAAACTCTAGAAATCAGTCAAGTGGGACGTCCTAGTGTGGTCAATAAAGTTTCCAATACGAAGGCAGGACATAAATCACGTAATCTTGTAAATGTGGGCGGGTTTTTCTGCATACAGGACCGTTGACGTCTCTATGTCCATTTTTGGCAGTACTAAGGAATTTTCAGAAGTCTGTGATACGTCTTTGAAGTGTAATTTCGGCATACACAGCCGATTTTGGGATGTAATATACGGTGTACGCCAGCCTAACGGAACCCTTAACTAATTACTATAAGTGCATCTGTTTTTAGATAACAGTGTTAGTTTGTTATAGTGGTAAGGTGAAATAAACTGCAGGGATGAAGTGACAAATTTTTCCTCCACTGTTCTTTCAATGAAATTTACATAGCATAGAACACATTGTTGGTCACCAAAACAGCGCTGAAAACAATTACAGGGATCAAGCTAGGGGGCGACTAGGGCGAAATAGTCGCCCTAGGGGCCGAAATTTTGCCCTAATTGGGTCCCAGGGAGAAGTGGTAGTCTCCCTAAAAAAAAAAAAAAAAAATTTTTTTTTTTTTTTTTAGGGAGACTCATTTTCATCCTGTCAGCTGTGGTGACATTATTAGACAATCTACTACCACTGCATTGTGTTTCTCCCTCCATTGAATGGCAACAGTATGTGTAATGGCTAATTTGTTTCTAAAATGACAGAAAATGCCGTAATTTTGCGCTATAACTACTCCCTATCTGACTGTCACTTCTCCCTAATTTTCCTGCAGGATGAAGTCACTTCTCCCTAAAATTCTGGGCCAGCTTGGTCCCTGAATTAAATGTCCTTTTATTTTATTTATTAAATCTTTCAGTACTAATCATATACCATACCTTTACCAGTACTGGGGAGCTACTGGGGAGTTATCAGCAGGTCTAAAAATAACTACCTCAACTGGCTATTTTAGACCACAATTTTACATATAAACCATCGGCAAATTTATGAGCTTCAACAAGAAAATTCACTTATAATAGCCAATGATTTTTTAATTTTGACATACAACACAGGAGCTTGAAGTTCGGTCCATATATCACCTATATAGCCTCAAAACCAAAAGCTCACGTAGTAATGACCAGGAGTGAAACTAAGCTCTCGGTAGCCATTCCGGCTCCAGTTTCCGGTCAATCGGCAGTGAATGTTGCGACGGCAACGTCAAAGTGTTCGATAACTTTTCTTCTACCTTATGATCAAGATGGCGACCTTAAGACAAAACAGGACAATGTCTCAAATATACTTTAAGTCGATATAGTACCGGGAAACCCATTTGTTAGGGCATAAACAAAGAGACAACGACGTTTTCATATACGGAATAAGCCCCAAGACGCTATAACTTGACGTTACGCTTTGAACGCCAAATTGTGCGCGACGTCAACGTCACACGATTTTTGAAAAACAACGGTTTCAGTTTTGAATTTCAGCAAAGTTTATGAAAATCAGAACTTTTCGTGATAAGTAAATGTAAGGGTTTGATTTATCTAATATTCTGAACACATTTAACGGATTTTTTTCATTTTTTGGTTGAAGAGTTTGTATGTTTTGAAACATATTTTCTCAAAGTGTGACGAAGGCTCGGATTTACTGCGTCAAACCGGATACTGGAGCCGGAATGGCTACCGTTATTTTTTCCTCAGAAAATTGTAGCCATGAGAACAGTAATATTCTTGTAGAGGAAGTAGAGGCAGCAGTAGATGCATTAGCCGGATATAGTGCACCCAATCCAGAGGAACAAGTTTTTAACATTATGCTTAAAAAGGGTAAAGAATCAGTGGCTAAAGGGTTACACTATATTTTTCAAAAATGTTGGTCTACAGGGGTGCTACCAGACGCATTTAAACAAGATGCGAAGGTGATGTTACCTAAACCAGGTAAAACAAATTATAACATGGTGAGGTCATATAGACCAATAACATTGGAGAGTGTTGTAGGAAAAGTAATGGAAAGAGTGATAACGCGTAGATTGGTATGGAAGTTAGAAGTGGACGGTGGAGTTGCAGAGACACAAAATGCTTTTCGGCGACAGAAGTCATGTGTTCAGTCAGTCCTTAGAGTTACCAATTCTATGTCTGAAGCAAAAGCAAAGAAGGAAAGCACAGTGCTTGCTGTGATGGATTATGAATCATGTTATGAGCGTATCTGGAGAGCTGGGCTGTTACATAAAGCATCAAAGATAGGAATAAATGGTAGGATGTGGCTGTATTTAAAGAATTTCTTATGGGACCGATCATACTATATCAGAGTTAATGATTTTACATCTCAAACATTCAGGTCTACTGTAGGAATACCCCAGGGCTCGGTTATTAGCCCACCTTTGTGTAATCTATATACACATGATTCAATGGAGGGAATAGAAGGAAAACATGCTGAATATGCAGATGATACCAATGTATGGTCAAGTCACAAGAATATAATTGAAGCCGGGGAATCAGTTAACAGGGACTTGAATTTAAGAGTGAAGCCGTGGTGTAGAAAGTGGAATATGTCAGTGGCTGCAGACAAGACAGAAGTAGTGGTTATAACTCCAGACGGAAAGGAACCTACTAACATGTCAGACATAAAATTGGGAGAGGAAAAGTTAAAAGTTGTGAAATCTAAGAAAGTGCTAGGTGTGGTTATTGATAACCAGCTGAATTTTCACGAACATGTACAAGAGAGAGTAAAAGCAGGATTTAGAGCATTGAAGAGTCTTGATAGCTTCATTAAAGGTCATAAAGGTTGCTGTCAATCCGTTTTCATTCGGCTTTATAATGCTCTGGTACTTCCAGTCATGGATTATGGTGCGTCGGTTGCTGTAACAGCTACCTCAGAGTGTGTAACAGAGATGGGCAAGGTTCATAGGGCAGCAATGCTGAAAGCCTCAGGCTGCATTAACAGTACCAGCACAGACGCTTTAGAGGTCCTTACAAACACCATCCCGATTGACCTACATCTAAAAATGAGACAGGCGCAGGAGGTAGTCCGGATCAGTGCCAAACATGAAGAAGATCCTTTGAAGAAAGATTTCCAGGAATGGGCAGCAAACAGTCACAGTTATGGTCGGAAACCGACAGTCTTCCAAATGTTGATGTGTAGGTTTAAGGAGATGAAGGGAAACACAGATTTTGACAACATTGAAAAAGAATTTAGGTATACCAGAGAGTTCATGAGTCTGATGAAAGCAGGAGGTGTGGTTAATACTGAGGAGTTCAAAGTCGAGAAGGAGACTCAGGAAGAGAACGTGAGAGATCTTCTTTCAAGACTGCAACCGGAGGATGTAGTTGTTTTCACAGACGGATCGGCCTTTGGAAACCCAGGACCAACAGGTGCTGGGGGGGTGGTGTACTTAGATGGGTATGAGGCGGCGTCGGTACTTTTGAAGAAAGGGGTGAGCCCATATAGCAATAACTTTACAGGAGAATTAGTAGGGATACAGATAAGTTTAGAATTCCTTGCGGATGTGAGTGAAGTCGAAAACAGAAACATACATGTATTCACAGATTGTCAGGGAGCCATTGTTTTGGCGTTCCAGAATCAGATCCCGACAAATAAAATAGAGATAGTTACATCTATAAAGCAGCATATTACGCAGATAGGTGAAAAGGGAAACAAGATACATGTCCACTGGGTCCCAGGACATAAAGAAATATTGGGGAATGAGTTAGCAGATCAGCAAGCTAAAGCAGGGGCAGAGGAGATGGTATCAGGAAAGGACCCAGTAGTTATGACTATGGATAAGAGGGAGGCTGTAGCAGAGATCAAGCGGCAGATTGGAGAGAAATGGAAATTAAAGTTTGAAAATTCACAGAAGGTAGATAGATTACAAGAAACATTTGATGAAGTGGGTAAAAGAGTTTGTCATGGTGAGAAGAATAGGGCAAGTTTTTCGGCCCTTAATCAGATTCTATGCGGAAATTCCAAGCTTAATGGTCATCAAGCCAAATTAAACCCAAATAAGTCAGAGATGTGTGATAAGTGTAAAGTTACAGAATCTGTTGAACATTACCTTTTTGACTGTGATAAATATGAGGAAGAGAGAAAAGAGCTGGAGGAATCAGTGGAAGATGTTCTATCAAGGGAAGGCATAAATTGCAGCATAATAGATTTAAGGGTTTTATCAGGCAACATAGAAGAAATCAGTAGGGAAGGGAGTTTTGAACTAGTAGGTGCACTTCTTAAATTTATTCAGTGCACCAAACGTTTTCAGTAAAATTTCAAGCCACGCATGCGCACCCAGAGCAAAATAGAGTATAAGTACTTTGAGCATTTCACAGAAGAGAAGACAGCACATGGAGGCGATTGGCAGCATATATAGTGCCTTTCACAGATATACAACAACAACAATTTTTCCTTATTTTCAAACGCTCATTATTTTGACTCAGTGATATGTCAGAAAAAGTTATCCATGCCTCGCATGACCTGTTGACATAGTTTTTATGGTTAGATGTTCAGTTTTCGCCAAAACCTCCTGGTAACGGCGATTCAAAGGTGCCTGAAATTTAGTTTCACTCCTGGTCATTACTACGTAATGACATTGTGAGCTTTCGGTTTTGAGGCTATAGGGGTGATTTGAGGATCGAACTTCAAGCTCCTGTGCATACAACCACACATATGAGGTTGCAAGGTATCCACAGATGCCTTTAATTCGCCATTTTCAGCTTTTATTGGTATTTTAAAGCCAACTAGCAGATGTCATGACTCATGAGTTTTCGTGACCGATAAAATTCCAAAGACTTGGGGGAAAAAACATGTAAATTTTGCATTCTCTTCCTTAAAAGTCACCTCTTTTTCACGGAATTTTGGGGCAGAAAAGAGTGCCAAAACACATGTGAATTCACCCTCAGACGTTCAATTGTCCGCGGGCAACCCAGCAGGACAATTCAACTTGTCCATCGTCAAAATTTCCCGTGTCAGATAAGTCAGGCTTAGGATTTCCACACCCCTGATATGTAACTTGCTCTTTTTGTTCAGATTTTCATGAAATTTTCTACAAACTGTAGAACAAAGAAATCTGGAATTATATACACTTTGGGAATATTTTGAATTGGGAAAGGGGCCGATATTCTGCCCCAAATCAGGCCAAGGAAAATCCCTGTAGTATTAATACATGTACTTCAAGAATGCTGATGTTTTCTGTCTGGACCCAATATTCTTAATGCTCGGCCTGCTAGTGGTGAATTTTGTTGACACAAACAGTTTGTACCCAGATCAGGCCCTACAGAACGTCTGCCTGTTCTGGGTCAAAGTTGCATGACAGTGATTTTATTCCTGAAAGACTATTTTGATAAAAATAATGTTGAAATATATCTGCAGACAACCAATCATGAAGAATTTCACAGAATGAAAAAAGTTGAATGGACTTCAAAGGGCCTTTGGAGTTTTTCGTACAATTGATTACGTGACAAACAGTTCATCCACGGAGGAATTCCGAGGCAACTCTGGCATTGAAAATGAAAACAGACTACCTTTGGCAAAATGGTGTCTATTGGCGACTCCCAGTTTGGCTTTGTCCCAGGAAGAGGCACTACAGATGCATTCTTTGTGGTCCCGCAGCTTTAGGAGAAATACCTAGCAGTGAACAAGAGGCTTTATATGGCCTTGTGGACCTAGAGAAAGCATTTGACCGTGTCCATCTGAAGGTTATCTGATGGGCCCTGATAAAGCTAGGTGTTGAGGAATGGATTGTGCAGCTAGTCCAGGGAATGTACGCTAATGCGCCAAGCCAGGTTTGTGTGAGTTTCGGGCTGGTGTTCCCTTGCTGACTCCCTAGAGGAATGTGTCAGGAAGCCCTTGATATGGAAAGAAGCTATGGAGAAGAAGGGGTTGAGGGTAAATGCAGGAAAGACAAAGGTCATGATCTGTGGTACAGGCCTGGACCTCAGGCGAATACCCATGAGCTGTCTGTCGTACAGGAGTAGGCAACAACAGCATCTACTGCAATGGCTGCAAACTTTGGGTGCATAAGAAATGCAGTGGGCTACAACAACTGACACCAAATCCTTATTATAGGTGTGCATGGGAAATGCCCGTCCTATTGACGTCAGGCCACATAGTTAAGTCCAGGTAGGACCTGATAAGCTGGAGTAGGTAGCTTCCTTCTGCTACCTGGGTGACATGCTTTCTGCTGGTGGAGGCTGTGAAATAACGGTCACTGCTTGTGTGAAAACAGCCTGGAAGAAGTTCAGGGAGCTACTACCAGTTCTCACATCCCGCAACCTCTCTTACAAGACCTGTGGCCATTTATACAGCTCTTGCGCGCGGAGCGTCGTGCTCCATGCCATCATTGCTGACTCCCTAGAGGAATGTGTCAGGAGGCCCTTGATATGGAAAGAAGCTATGGAGAAGAAGGGGTTGAGGGTAAATGCAGGAAAGACAAAGGTCATGATCTGTGGTACAGGCCTGGACCTCAGGCAAATACCCATGAGCTGTCTATCGTACAGGAGTAGGCAACAACAGCATCTACTGCAATGGCTGCAAACTTTGGGTGCATAAGAAATGCAGTGGGCTACAACAACTGACACCAAATCCTAATTATAGGTGTGCATGGGAAATGCCTGTCCTATTGACGTCAGGCCGTCTCGTCTCCGTCTCGTGGATGAGGCAATACCATTGGATCACCCTCGACGCTATGCGTCTCGGGTGATCCGATGGTATGACCTCATCCACTCGGCGTGATACAGTACGCCAGATCAAGTTACTATTATGATAATGTGTATGTTTTACACTTTTTTCACTGTTTATTTCCAGACTGAAAGGGAAACATGGGCCCCAGTCCAAGTAGCCATGAAACCCCTAATTCAATCAACATTATACATGGCAAGCTGCAACAACACGTAGGAGTACTAAAGAGAATAGCCACTATGACTTACAGAGAGTTCCTAGATTCTGTGACAGAGTTGAATAGAGTGTAAGTTGCAATTTTTACCCTTAACCCGCTTTTCACGACAGTTGTCATTAGCTCTTATTTTGTAAACAATATGGACTCCAGATCAGAGAAGCAGTCTGATCAAGGTTCATAGTGTTTGCTTCCTTGATAAGTTGCAACAACATGTAAGGCCAGATTTTTTTTATTAGTTAATTTACGGGAATTTTTTTCAGATCTAGGGTCATGGGGATGAAACAATAAAAATAAAAAAGCTCTGAAAATGACCAGTGACTGGTCATTTTCAGAGCTTTGTTTTTTTTCAGAGCTTTTTTTTCTTTCTTTAATATCTCCAGAAAAACAGTAAAACTAGTAAGGTAATCTTTAAATATTTCATCATTTTCATAAAAATCTGGACAGGACAATCACTTTTAACAGTGTCACTCCCAAAAATGCACAGACAGAACCTCAAAAAAATATTATTTTTATCAACCAAACAAATATTATTTAGAGTCGGCGGATAAAATAAAAAAATTATTTAGAAATTAAATTTTATTTTTTTCCTACTTTCCGGAAAATTACAGTAGGAGGGTTTGTAAATCAACTAATAAAAAAATTCTGGCTTAAAGAGAATAGCCACTATGTTCTGTGACGGAGTTGAACAGAGCGTCAGTTGCAGTTTTTGCCATTAACCCTTTTCACGACAACTGTCGTCAGCTATTATTTTTCAAACAATATGTTCTCAGATCAGACTGCTCTTAAGGGAGCAGTCTGATCAGGGTTCATAGTGTTTGCTTCCGTGATAAGTTGCAACAACACGTTACGTAGGAGTCCAAAAGAGAATAGCCACTATGTCTTAGTTACATAGAGTTCCTGGATTCTGTGACAGAGTTGAACAAAGTGTAAGATGCAGTTTTAACCCTTAACCCGCTATTCATTACAAATTCTGACTGCTTATTCTTCTACTTGTACACTGTGGTTGGTGCGATCAAAAATGCAATAAAAATCCTTAATAATCAATTCCAAACTTTCTTGTAGCATATGACCCTATATCATTTAGTTTGCCATTGTCGTTTTAGCATACAATACAGGCAATTGTTGGGTACAAAGTTTTACATGGCATGGCATCAAATCTATTGAACTCAGATCAGGCTCGAGCCCAGTTACTCAGTGGTAGAGTGCTAACTTGAGTCTTCAGAGAATGTCAGAGACTAAGAGGTTCCAAGTTAGAGTCTCCTCAAGGCACATTTTGTTTATCTTGAGTAAGGCACTGTCTCTTCAATTCTAAGCAGTGGCTACCACCCAGGAATCTGGCCTATAATGACCATAACCCCCCTCCCCAACAACACTTTTGACTTGGATATTAAGCAATAAAGACAAATAAAAAATACCTGTGTTTAGGGTAACCCGACCCTACCTAAATTTACTGGAGAAACCTAGAAATTTTTTTCAGGTTTGCTTGAAAAAATAAAACTTTATGCATTTTGAAAGGCGAAATGCCTTTCAAAATGCAAAAATTTATATTTTTTTCCAGAGAAAAAAAATAAAAAAAAAATATGTGTGCCAACAATACCTAAAATTTTCAGACCCTTTACCCGAAACTCACTTATCTTTTTATGTGGCCTAACTCAAGCAAACAAATAAAATACACAATGGGATGGACATATAATTTTTTGTCAGTAACGATACAAAATTGATTCATAGTATAACTGTATTACTGCGTTTTGACATCCAGGTTATCAGGCTCAGAGTGGCTCCCCATGTCTCCTTCCCACTCTTAACTGATAATGGCTGATATTGATATGTCACTAACAGGCTACATTAGTGTATTACTAATAAGCTACTCATTTTACTAAAAAGTCAGACCTACAAACACAGGTTTAGATAAACATTTTTTTTTTTGTAAAACATAGGTTTAGATAAGCAAAAAATTTCTGCGTAAAATTGTAAATATTTTCTTACCCGTATTTTAGCAAATGTTTTGGGTGCTCAAAAGAATAGTCTCATTGAGACGGTTCTTTTGAGTACCCACAACATAAGTTTTGGTTGAGAAATAAGAAAGTTATTTTTCTGTTATGCACTCTTAACTCAAGGTCTGGTAAAATTGTGAATATTTTCTTACCCATGGATCAGTTTTAACATATGTTTTGGGTGCTCAAAAGAACTGTCTCATTGAGACATTTCTTTTGAGTACACACAACATATGAATTGGTTGAGAAATGAAATTATTTTTGGCACGCCCTGTATAAATAAGAGGGGCTACTTCCATATTAATTTTCTCATTTCTCTATCAAAACATGTTGTGGGTACTCAAAAGAACAGTCTCATTAACAGTCTCAATGAGATACGTAGTTCTTTTGAGTACCCAAAACATGTTTAGATTGTCGGATAAGAAATTTTAAACAATAGAAAATTGTGTGAAGAAGGTTTGATAATCTTTGCCCTGCTGAACTGGAAAATGCATGTAACTCCTCCATTTGAAACGGTGATGGCACAGGTTTAGATAAACAAAATTGTGAGCATAAAATTGTAAATATTTCCTTACCCATCAGTTATAACATATGTTTCAGGTGTTCAAAAGAACCCACAGCATATGTTTTGGTTTAGAAATAAGAAATTTAATTTTTTGTTACACACTCTTAACTTAAGGCCTAGTGATGGTCATGATGATTTAAATTTTGTTTGTATATTTTATTCAGGACTTCTTCATTTACTGACCAAAGAGGGAAACAGCTTCGGTTCAGCGTGAAGGGAGGTTCTGCTGATACATTCTTGTGGAAGGGCACAGTCAGAGTACAGTGTGAAAAGGTTTGTTGCATTTTCTGGTCATACTCACATACTTTGTGATAAATGCCTGCCAGCAACTCCGTGTCCAAGAACTTAATCTGTTCGAGTTTAAATCGCATTTGAATTTGGAAATGCAGTAATTTGGACGAATATTTCAAATTCATCAGTTAATATTCATATGTATTTTTTTTTTTTTACTTGATTCACAGCCACCGCTGGAATGTATAACCTCTCTTTGGAATGAATCAGTCAAATACAATTCCAAAATACTTGTAAAACACTTAATTATTTGCAATTTTATGACGGTGGTATCATGTTTATAGGTAGCTTTCCGTTCGGAGGTATGTTGGGTAGCTCTCGGAGGGAAGACATGTGCATGTTAACATTGATTTCGGAGAAGCACAAATTGATTATGCTCATTAAACAAGCTCTCGCATAGAGAGACAGGGACACTGGAACACAGGCAAATAAGGAATACACTTAAAAGTCAGAATACAATAAGCAAAACATTCAGCTCCCTTTATTTCAGTGAGAGTATTGCCAAACTAGAAATGACACAATATAAGCGTTTAACACGAAGTGCTAAACACGAACCCCCAGGAAATACAACACTACTAGTAAGTGAGTATGATCAGGAAATAACACAATCACAAACTTCAGACAAACCCATGACACCGTGAGGAAGAGCCACACAACAATCACGAAGCACTAGGAAGAAAAATTAAGCAAAGCAACCAGCTCTCTCCCCCCCATCTACTCACTCTCTACGCTCTCTCTCTCTCTTTCTCTCTATCATTCTCTCACTCTCTCTCTCTACTCGCTCTCCTCTCTACTATCTACTCGCTCTCCTCTCTACGCTCTCTCTCTCTCTCTCTCTCTCTCTCTCTCTCTCTCTCTCTCTCCTCTTTGTCTCTCTTTAATCTCAATTCTCTTTGTCGCTACTCTCTATTTTCTTTCTTTCTCTCTACTCTACTCTGTCTCTCTCTCTGCGTCCCTCTCTACTCTCTCTCTCTCTCTCTCTACGTCTCTCTCTACTCTCTCTTTTTTTCTCTCTCTTTTTTTCTCTCTCTTTCTCTGTCTCTCTCTACTCTCTCTCTCTCTCTACTCTGTCTGTATGTCTGTCTGTCTCTCTCTCTCTCTCTCTCTCTCTCTCTCTCTCTCTCTCAACGTCTCTCTCTACTCTGTCTGTCTCTCTCTACATCTGTCTCTCTTCTCTGTGTCTCTCTCTCTCTCTACTCTTTCTATCTCTATACTTTATTCTCTACTCGCACTCCTCTCTTCTTTCTTTATACTTTATTCTCTACTAGCACTCCTTCTCTACTCTCTCTTTCTCTACTCGCACTCCTTCTCTACTCTCTCTTTCTCTACTCGCACTCATTCTCTACTCTCTCTTTCTCTACTTGCACACCTTCTCTACTCTCTCTTTCTCTACTCGTGCTCCTCTACTCTCTCTTTCTCTACTCGCACTCCTTCTCTACTCGCACTCCTTATCTAATCTCTCTTTCTCTACTCGCACTCCTTCTCTGATCGCACTCCTTCTCTACTCTCTCTTTCTCTACTCGCACTCTCTCTCTACTCGCACTTCTTCTCTACTCGCTCACCTTCTCTACTCTCTCTTTCTCTACTCGCACTCCTCCTCTACTCGCACTCCTTCTCTACTCCCACTCCTCTATTCGCACTCCTTCTCTACTCTCTCTTTCTCTACTCGCACTCCTTCTCTACCCTCTCTTTCTCTGCTTGTGCTCCTCTACTCTCTCTTTCTCTACTCGCACTCCTCCTCTACTCGCACTCCCTATCTACTCTCTCTTTCTCTCTACCCTCTCTCTCTACTCGCACTCTTTTTCTACTCTCTCTCTCTCTCTGCTAGCACCCCTACTCTACTTTCTCTTTCTCGACTCACACTCCTTCTCTACTCTCTCTTTCTCTACTCGCTCTCCTTCTCTGCTCTCTCTTTCTCTATTCGCACTCCTTCTCTACTCTCTCTCTCTCTCTCTCTCTCTCTCATTCTCTACTCTCTCTTTCTCTACTTGCACTCCTTCTCTACTCTATCTTTCTCTACTCGCACACCTTCTCTACTCTTTCTCTTTCTCTCTCTCTCTGTCTCTCTCTCTCTCTACTCTTTCTATCTCTATACTTTATTCTCTACTCGCACTCCTCTCTTCTTTCTTTTTATACTTTATTCTCTACTCGCACTCCTTCTCTACTCTCTCTTTCTCTACTCGCACTCCTTCTCTACTCTCTCTTTCTCTACAAGCACTCCTTCTCTACTCGCACTCATTCTCTACTCTCTCTTTCTCTACTTGCACACCTTCTCTACTCTCTCTTTCTCTACTCGTGCTCCTCTACTCTCTCTTTCTCTACTCGCACTCCTTCTCTACTCGCACTCCTTATCTAATCTCTCTTTCTCTAATCGCACTCCTTCTCTACTCGCACTATTTCTCTACTCTCTCTTTCTCTACTCGCACTCCTTCTCTACTCGCACTTCTTCTCTACTCGCTCACCTTCTCTACTCTCTCTTTATCTACTCGCACTCCTTCTCTACTCGCACTCCTACTCTACTCCCACTCTTTCTCTATTCGCACTCCTTCTCTACTCTCTCTTTCTCTACTCGCACTCCTTCTCTACCCTCTCTTTCTCTACTCGTGCTCCTCAACTCTCTCTTTCTCTACTCGCACTCCTTCTCTACTCG